>VWZX01006148.1:0-154647 GCA_013399015.1 Galbula dea | reverse complement strand
TCAACTTCAGACAGTCTCTGATCATAGGTAATGGAAGAGCTGAGCATCTCCATGACTGGATCTGTGCTTCCGACAAACCTTCCTCCCATCATTTTGTCCCCCTGCAAATGATGAAGTTAACAGGCATGTTCAAATGATTTACCAATATATACCCTAAAATTGGTTAACATCCTCCCTCTCCTTATGCAAGTAAAACTGAGGACATACTCAGCAATTTTTTTCAGTGCTCTACCCTTGCCTAGAAAAGTCCTGGACTTTCAGACCTTTGTCAACTAGTTGAAGAGGTGGAGAATAGGTGACTGTCATGAGAATTTAGCTCTTGATGTCTCAGGTCAGGTTCTGGAATCCTCCAAGATACTTTGCTCCTTCAGGACTGTGGAGTGAGTATGTCCTGTACATTTAAAGCCTATATCAGGGCATATGGTGCAAGACCAGCATGGACCTCTCTTTTAAGACTGTTGCTGATCACTGACCATTTGATAGTCTTCTGACAGGGAAAAAAAAGTAAGGGAGTCAGGGATACAGTGAAAACTAGTGACTTGAAATACTAATTTAAAACACCCTTCTCTTTTAGGGAGACTATAAGAAACTATCTGGTTGAGAAAGAGCTAAGAGCCAGTACAAGCCACATCCTCTGGCACACTCCTGTAACTATGAAGTGTTTGAAGTTACCGTTTGAAGCACCTCCAGAGTCCATGATGCGCTTGTAAGCTTTGGCATAAAGCTAGCATAAAGCTGGTGAGGGTGCAGACAGTAGAAAGGGAGTTCTGTGTACCTTCCAGTATTACAAATATTCAGGGGGGAAAGAAAAAGAAAGAAAGAAAGAAAAAAAAAACCCACCACAACACGGCCCCAAAGAACCCCCCCGAATTGTGCGTGCAGCAGCGCGGGGCGGAACTGCTGTCACAGCCAGCTACCATGGACAGCGAGCGGGGACCGGGAACCGGGGTGTGGGGAGCGGGTACACGAACGACCCGTTCCCCAGAGACTGTCTGAACCCCCGTGCCCGAGAGAAGAGCAGGAAATAGCCTACGGAGATCGGGGTGCAGGCACGGGGTGCTGGAGAGCTCGTCTTGAAGCAGGCTTGTCAGTAGGAGCTGCGGAAGGGGAAATGGGAGTTGAAAAAGCAAAAGTTTTGCAGCTTCTCGCTAAGAAACCAGGGGCCTGAAGGGATGAGGAGAGACTTTTTAGCAAGGTCTGTTGCGATAGGACAAGGGGTAATGGTTTTAAACTAAAAGAGAGAGATTTAGGCTAGATATAAGGAAGAAATTTTTCACAGTGAGGATGGTGAGACATTGAACAAGTTGCCCAGAGAGGTGGTAGATGCCCCATCTCTGGAAACATTCCAGATTAGGTTTTTCAGGGCTCTCAGCAACCTCATCTAGTTGAAGATGTCCCTGCTGACTGCAGGTGGATTGGACTAGATGGCCTCTAAAGGTGCCTTCCAACTCTAACCATTCTGTGATTCTGTTATGGAGCATGAAAGGCGAATACTGAGAGCCAAGTGCTTGGATGGGGAAGAGGTCTCTAAGTCTATCCTTGACATATCTAAGTCTATCTTCACTACCATGGGTCTTCACCAGACTCAGAGGTGGGTTGTCAGAAATACTGCAGCAAGTCTATTTGCTGTCACCCTTCTCCACTTACACCCCAGTAAAACAAACGAATGAGAGAGAATCCCCCGCAGGAGCATAGCAGGTTGCAGCTCTCGGTTATCACACAGCTGATCTCACCAGAGCATCCCCTCTCCCGAGCCCACCCTGCGAAGAAGCAAAGTTCCTCCTCACCTCGGCTGCCATTTCCGACGACGTTTTGCTTGTGTGCGCAGCGATCCCAGCAATGGTCCAACCTGTGGAGGAGGCACAGCGAGGCTAGGCTTGGCTCGGCTCGGCTCGGCTCGGGTCTGCCCCTGCTCCTGGCCCTGGCCCAGCCCAGCCTCCTGATAGCTCTTGCCCTGTCGGACCTTGCTCACCTGCTCCGCAGCTCAGCCCTGGCCCCGCTCGGTTGCTCGCTGTCCCGCGGTGCCGCCGCTCTGCTTTTACACGACTCGGAGCGGGGCTGGCGGCTTGCCCCACCCCGGCGGGGCGGAGTGTGGTGTCCCCGGAGCCGGCCCCTCTCCTCTCCCACCTCCCCTTAACCCTCTTTGCCCTTTCCACCCCTCTCCTGCCTCCGGCCCCTGCTCGACCAGCGTGGGATGAGCAGGTCGGGGAGAAAAGTTGATCCGGAGGCAGGTTACCTCAAGGAGTAGGGTTGGGAGAGATGCTCTCATTTTACTCATTGGTGAGGTTATTGGTGGTTTTGGCAGTGCTCCTGCAGTGCCAGAGGGTCTTGTGTGTGGTCAGGTCATCTCCTTTTCTGGCAATATCTTTGCACTGAAGGAATTTCATCACTCTGTGTCACAGNGTTATCACACAGCTGATCTCACCAGAGCATCCCCTCTCCCGAGCCCACCCTGCGAAGAAGCAAAGTTCCTCCTCACCTCGGCTGCCATTTCCGACGACGTTTTGCTTGTGTGCGCAGCGATCCCAGCAATGGTCCAACCTGTGGAGGAGGCACAGCGAGGCTAGGCTTGGCTCGGCTCGGCTCGGCTCGGGTCTGCCCCTGCTCCTGGCCCTGGCCCAGCCCAGCCTCCTGATAGCTCTTGCCCTGTCGGACCTTGCTCACCTGCTCCGCAGCTCAGCCCTGGCCCCGCTCGGTTGCTCGCTGTCCCGCGGTGCCGCCGCTCTGCTTTTACACGACTCGGAGCGGGGCTGGCGGCTTGCCCCACCCCGGCGGGGCGGAGTGTGGTGTCCCCGGAGCCGGCCCCTCTCCTCTCCCACCTCCCCTTAACCCTCTTTGCCCTTTCCACCCCTCTCCTGCCTCCGGCCCCTGCTCGACCAGCGTGGGATGAGCAGGTCGGGGAGAAAAGTTGATCCGGAGGCAGGTTACCTCAAGGAGTAGGGTTGGGAGAGATGCTCTCATTTTACTCATTGGTGAGGTTATTGGTGGTTTTGGCAGTGCTCCTGCAGTGCCAGAGGGTCTTGTGTGTGGTCAGGTCATCTCCTTTTCTGGCAATATCTTTGCACTGAAGGAATTTCATCACTCTGTGTCACAGAGAGAATCACAGAATCATTATGGTTGGAAAAGACCTCTGGGATCATTGAGTCCAACTGTCCGCCCAACACTTCCATGCTCACCATGAAAGCATTTCCTCAAGTACCACATCTCCATGTTGTTTGAACACTTTCAGGGATGATGATTCTACCACTTTTGTGGACAGCTTGTTTCAATGCTTGATAACCCTCTCAGAGAATGAATTTTTCCAAATATCTAATCTGAACCTCTACTGGCACGACTTGAAACCTTTTCCCCTTACCCTAAAAGAAAACCATCTTAGGTCATCATTGCTCTGTCCCTGTTGCCACCCCAAAAACCACACAGGAATTAACCACATGGGAGCTAGGTGCTCTTTGCTGTTTTTGTGTGGATGAGACTTGCCACTCCACTCGTAAGGATGCTGCAGCTTCAGCTTTGGGACTTCCCTGCTGTAACCAGTTGCATGGGGTCACGCTTGCCAAGAGGGTCCTGTGAGCCTGAGGCTGTGGCTGTCAGAGTATGAGATTGTGCTCTGCAGCCTTGGCAGTTAAGCCATATGTCAAACTTTATCATCAAACTCTAAATATCATGGATGTAAAGAATGAATTCAAAATACAAGAGAGCTTTGGGTGCAGCAACTCACCATAGCTCAGCACCAATTTCTCATCAACTCCTCAAACACAGAGCACCTCTCTGCAGCCACTCCCCAGAAAGCTGAATGCTTGTTGGTTCACTTTGCTGAGGGTGCTACTACAGTACAGGATTTTTCCATCTTCATGCTCCAGACCTTTCACAGAGCTCAGGAAATGTATTCTAACTTTCTTGTCCACATTTTGTTGGGTTATTTTCTTCCCTCTTGTGCTTTTCTGCTGTTCTCTCAGTTCTGCAACTTACTTCCTTTTCTTACTCTAGGAAATGGTGCTTGGTCATTTTATGATCATGTTCCTTCCTACTCTGAAATCCCTCAGTTTTACCACTTTTCTTGTATTGTTCACCCTTTAGGAGCATTCTTGTCCTTATTCTGGGCTTTGGCAGGAGATTGCTGATGTATTGGGAAAATAGTAAGCACTGAATTTACCACCAGAGTGAACCTATGTCAATAAGATCTTCTTAATCTGTGTCTTATACGACATGTGGCAAGGATGTTTGCTTTCACATGGGAGCTGTCAGCACTATCACTGTGTGTTTAGCAAACTCCATAGGGATTAGTTTGCTTGTAGTACACTGCTTAGCTCCTGTCCCAGTTTATATTGCTGAGATTGTTAATTCTTTTCCCATTTCTAGTTGAAACAGGCAATAACTATCCTTTCTGTATAATAAGCAATGTAGAATATAGATTAATATTTTTATCATTAAAATGAAAGTGAAACTTTAAATCCAAGTGGAAGTTATTAATGTAAAAATGAACATTGAAGAAATAGGATTTATTAAAGACACTTGGAATGGGAGAGATTAATTTTTTTGAGAGGAAACCATTGAAATAGCATTGCAAAGGTTTTCTAATGCACACTGAAATTTATTCTCATTACTGTCTTCTCTTTTTCTTCTATTTGTTCTCTTCCTGTCATCTTCTTTCAGCATTTCATTTGCCTAGTGAAATAGGAAGATTGACCCCCACCCCACACAGTTAAATACCAAGGAAAGTCCGAGGGAAAGGTCTTCCACTTATTTTCCTTTCAGGCACAGTGAATGGCACATCATTCATAGGTTAAAATTCCCAGCTGCATCCTTTTCCAAGCTAGTGTACAATGAGGTAGTAGTAGAGAATACATTGCCCATTTTGCAGCGTGGAGAAGTTTCATTAAAGATATTTAATGCCCTTAAAGATGTGAACTTTATTTTTACTTGCTTTCATAACCAGTCACAACCTGACTCCTTCTTCTAGAGTGCACTTTGTCTTAGAAGAGTGCAATACTAGAGGATTGCAGCCTTGAAGGAGTGCTTTGGTGATTTCTAGAAATACACTTTTCCTAATAGGACTTATTTTCATAACTGAGTCCTGTGAAGAAAAAGGATTGTATAAACTGCCATGGTGCACCTTCTTTAAAAACATTCTTTTTTTGACTGTCATTTTGGTTTAGAAAAAGAAAATAAAGCTCTGTGGCCTGAAAGTGCTAGTCAAACGCACCGTCAGCTGGACTGAGCTGAAGCAGTGCTGACATTTTTTTGTTAAATAAAAAACCCCCAACTTTGTAACTTTGTTTAATGAATTTTGAATGTAAAAGGAAAAAAGACACTATAGGGTGATCAGCGAAATGCTGAACACAGTAAACATCTTTCATGACAAAGAATACAAATACCCTGCAGATCTGCTTTCAATAGCAGTTCCTAGGCCCCCTGCTTTCAATAGTTAATACCGAGGCCCCTCTCTCACCAAGCCTTAGTGGTAACAATCACAAGCCAATGTTTAAATGTTGACATGCTAAGCACATTTAGAAAAACCTATGTCTGCATTCCCTATGGATGGTGTAGCATAACTGTCTAACACCTAAAGTGCAGCAGTTAACGTGAACTGAGCTAATCACCTCATCAACCTCAGCTGTAAGGGTCATGAGTTCTCTGTTAGATGTTGCCCTTCTCCCTTGCATAATGTCAAAGGACCTGTACCTGATCCATATATGTATTCACACCCTAACAGGCTACGTGTTTCCACTGGAAAATATTTAGGAAGAATATCTCTACTGGAAAAAAACTGGAAGGCTGTTAAGACAGGCATTTGTATTACGTTCATTGATCCCAGCTGCTGGGGTCAGGCATCATCACTATGCACTGTACCAAAGTATATCAACAAAGGTCTGGAATAAAACTTGGACAAACAGTGAAAATCAAGATGATAAACTGGTGCTAGGGGAGAAATAAAGAGGAGATGCAAAGGAGAAATAATATGCTGAAGATTTGGAACCCATATCTAATGAGAATGATGAGAGGCAGTCGAGGATTGGTAGATTTCTGGAACAGGACTCTGAAATTTGATAGTCTAGAAATACCATATTTTCAAAGTAAAGCTGACCTACTTCCCCTTCTTTCCTTCCCTTTAGCCTGGCTGGGAGATGGTGCACAGGCAGCTTCATGTGCAGGGTTTGAAACATGGCTGAGAAGTTACAGAGCATTTACTGTGCCAGTTTTGGCCAATTTACAAGGCCAGTTAATCCTGACATGAAAAAGGACAGCATCCATTACATCCATTACATCCTGTCCACTGCGTCTGAGCAGCAGCTTTCAGTCTGCAGTTTGAATCAGAGAGCCATAGAGGCAAAATGTAATAGCACATAGATAGAAGGTAAAAGAATCACAGTGATGGCAGGAAAAGTCATGTGATGAGCTTGGTAAGATGTATGTACAGGTGCTTTACAAGACAACAGGATATGGTACCGTTAGTTGAGCCTTAGTGTTCTGTTTGCAAATGACTGGAGACCTGATGTGGAAGGACATCTACTACATTCCCCTTATCATACTCAACACCGGCTTGTGTCGGAATCTGAGCAGGTTTTCAAAACATATTTCTCTACAGAACACACTTGGTTTTGGACTGCGTTGTGTCTGCGGCAGACACAACTATGGGAACGGAAGAACCATTAACCACCAGAAGCATTGGTGGTTCAGTGGTAGAATTCTCGCCTGCCACGCGGGAGGCCCGGGTTCGATTCCCGGCCAATGCAACGCTTGCTTTTTTTTTTCCCCCCTCTTCTTTCTCCCGCCCCTTATTTCTCCATCCTTTTCCGCTTCCGTTTCGGACACCACAACCTCCTTCAGCAAAAGTTCAGGTTTCCCTATACTCCTTTCGCCGGGCTGGCTTGGGCTCCGTGGTGTGAAGAGAAGTTCCTCGGCGAGCGGCGGTCCGGCGCGTCCCAGCGCACGGCCGTTGCCCGAGGCAGACAAGATGGAGGTGTAAGGAGCGGGGTGTGAGGTGTAAGGCAGCCCCCGGCTGCCAGCCATCCTCCCGTGGGGGTAGCCGGGGCTGCAGGGCCAGGGTTGGGGGGGATCCATATGGGCCTGCCTGTGTTGGTTTTGTGTGTAGAACATCTATATGGGCCTGCCTGTGTGGTGCCTGTGGAGATAGATCTATATGGGCCTGCCCGTGTTGTTTGTGTGTGTAGAACACCTATACAGGCCTGCCTCTGGTGTTTGTGTGTGGTACCTCTGTGTGGGGATGTCAGCAGTGTATTTGGGCGTTCTGATGAGAAACTGGGTTTGCTGTTTTTTCGCTTTAAAAATGGTGCTGAAACATCTATTTGTTTGGGCAAAAGGCATCGTGTCTCAGCTTGAGTCCTGCTCTCAGTCCCCATTGCCCCTGCCCTCTGTCTCTTCATGCTTCCTTCCCTGCTCAGCCCCAGGTGAAGCAAAACAGAAATCCTCTGCGGCAGCTTCAAGGAGAGAGTTACTCCTGAAACCATCAGGCAGAAAACTCGTTGTAGGAGCTGAATATGCTGGATAAGGAGAAAACCTAATGTGTGTGCTCCAGCAATTGCAAACACAAGAGGCAAGGCAAAAGTTTGGCTCGCTGATAATTTGAGGCAGTTGCACCAGCCAGACTCCAGGCAGCAGGTTTTGTTGCCTTCCCCTGCTGACAGCAGTTTGTGTGTTTCTGTCTTGTAGCATCACTTAGGCATAAAACAATAGGATTTGACCTGTTTTGAAGCTTAGGAACTCCTGAATTCTGTGGAACTTGTTATGTTGTGTGGTTATGTATGTGTACACGGTGCTGGTTTCTAATGAATGGGGACAGAGAGGATGCCAGTCCTGTGGGATGTATGCCAGCATCCACAAAAGTCAGCTGAGCTACTGCAGTCATGTTGTCTGTGGATGTTTTATTATCATTAAATCTTCTACATGTTAAATTCAAAACCAGATAATGGTTAAGACACACCCACTGAAATACAGGTTTGTATAATGTTAGCCATAAGGTGAGTAGCAGCCTGCAGGGAAATGAGCTGTTCTTGCTTTTGTATACTGAAAAATGCTGTGAAACACATACACAGGCTCAAAGTTGCTGTTGCTTGTGAGGAAGGATAGGATTTACCTTGCTGAGAAAGGTGCTATTGATACCATTACTAGTAAGTCTGTGATGCTGTTTATAAATCCAGCTGGTTTTTATTACCTTGAGTAGCCCAACTTACTTTACTTGTTCTGCCTCTTTTACTACCAATAGGAAGGTGCATCAGAACTAGAACTGCTGGAGCTGGGAGCTGAAGTCTTGAGCTGTGGGTGGATGTCCTTTGCATTGGAGTGGAACAGCTTAGTCCAGCTGTTGGGATTTAGTCTTCATAATCTTGTTCCTCCTGCCTGATGGCCTTCATAGAGGGAAGCTCTATGGCAGGAAAACCTCTCTTAAGTTCTTGCAGTGTCAAAAATATCTGTTTCTTGAGAAAAGGACCCTCCAGAAAACGTTGTGGTTTAAGTACACAACATATTTTAAGCAGTTGATTTAAAAACATGAAGTGTCAGTGAAATTTTTGGAGGTGTGGTGCCATATACCAAGATAATTTTTTGATATATGCAGAACACCTCAGTAATGACAGAATCACAAACTGGTTTGGGTTGGAAGAGACCTTCAAATGTTACCTAGTCCAATTCCTAATATTTTGGTTTGAACTAAAATTTGGGCAAATATTATCTATATTTTAAGGATTCTGAAAAGTATTTTAAGATTAAAAGATTCTAAAAAGTTTTACATTGCTGTTAACATGACATTTTCTCTTTTCCTTTCTGCTTAAGTCTTAGTCTCAAAAAGTAAGCATGTTGTTGACTGTTTGAAAATATATAGTAGAATTCATTGTTTATTATTTTCTGAATGTAAAATTGATAAGTTGATTCATTAGAGTTGGGGCTAAAGAAAATTGTATTTTCTGTATAAGTTCTGCAAAGGTTTTTGAAACTGGTCTTATCAGTTTATAATTCTGGTGCTTCAGCACAACAGTTGAAGATTGGAGACTGACTCTTCTGCTGTTTGTTGTCAAAAGTAAAAATGTTTTTCTGTTTTTTGAATTAAAAAAGAACCAATTGTCTTAAATAATTTAACTTCAGATTTCTCAGGCTTTTTGATAGTGAGTTATATACTCTGTATGAGCCTTTCACTCACTCAGCACAATAATGCCCTATATCATTCTTCTCTAGCATTATTATTTCTGCCAAAGAATGTCTTTGATCCATAGGGATTTCTGTAGCCATAGCCTGAATGCAAACATTCTGAAGAATTGCATTTACCTCACAACAAAAGCTATATGGTTTGTAAAACATGAATGACAACTAAAGCAGGGGTGAGCTCACTGGCTGAAGTTTCACTCCAGTCAGCGGAATGGAAGTGGGAGTTCATCTCAGCCTATTTTAGGAGGTCCTTTTCATTTAAAAACAATGATAGAACCTGTGGAAGTTTGTGGATGTGTTTCACTCGTTTGAAAGTGATGAACCTGACAGTTCTATTCAAACAGTTGATGGTGCTTAACAATACAGCCTACCTCTTTTTTTTCTTTCCTTTCCCCCCCCCCACTCCAAGCTGCTGCCCAGACCTGAGAGGCCTTTTTTGTCCATTTGTATGGAAACTTTCTGTTGTTATCTCTACTGACTGCTCAGCAGAATGTGCTGTTTGGGCAATATGGGATGTTCTGTGTCAGTGTTTCTCCCTTTCTTTCATTTAAAAATATAAAATGACAATATCTGGTAGTAACAGAGGTGTGATTAGTCTCAATATGTCTGACTCAGTGCATGCAGGCTGCTAGCACTGGGTAATGACTCTTACTCGACTGGAGTAGATTTAGGGGCAAAGTGTTTGGCTGCTGGAAAAAGGGAAGTTCAGCCTTGCCCTGCTGATAAAGGAGTTGGCACCTAAAGATTCAAAGAATAACTAAAGAGGAAGTGCACTAAGGATTTTTGTAACTCACTACAGTATGTGTAACTGTAGTGCCATCTCTGCACACACAGAGGGACATTATGCTAAAAATTGGAATTGTAATTATTTTCCATATTCTTGACTAACAGTAAATAGTGTGTGTAATCCAAAGGATCCTTCCTGTCAGTCTTTATAAACCTGGAGGCCCTTTTCTGTGAGGAAGAGGCAAGGCAGTTTGGTTTGAGTTTGTAAAGTTGGCTGAATGAATGAAATGGTGTGGCTGTGTAAAAGGTGATGTTGTGTGAGAGTATTGTGGTTCCTGGGGCCAATTGTGCAAAACATGCTATGTATTTATGGTATAATTCTACTAAAAATATGGGGAACATATTTTCCAGAGGTGGCAACAACTTGGTAATCAGCAAAATCCCCCCAAATAGTTTTCATTTTGGTGATGGAGTTTATAAAAGTTGTATCTGTTCTGGTAGAGTCTGTGTGACTTGGCAAAAAACCCCAATTTGGACAGTTTCATTTGGAATATAATAATTTTCATGTTTCCTTTTAGAAAAGATGCAAATGCTGCACTGCTGAGTAACTTTGAGGTAAGTTTATCTGCATCCTGGTTTGAAGCCAGCAGTTTAAAGCTGTCATTTGTCACTTGTACACGACTTTGGAAGCTGAAAGTTGTTAGTAAGAAAAAGCTTTTTAAAAACCTCCAGTTTTCTAGAAAATTACTAGTTTTCACTAGTAGTGGGTAGTGTATTAGTATTTGGTTTGTCCCAAATCTATAAAACCAGATATAAATGTGTTTTTCAAATAGGTGAGGAGCAGATCTTGAGAATGTGACTTAGAGTAACTCTAACTTCAGACTTGTCATTTTAAGCTGTTGCTTTGTAGTTAGTTTGTTGAATCCTTTTGTGGATGGTGGTTTGTTATTTAGGATTTGTTTCTCCTCATCTTTAAACACTTGTGTTTTTGGGTAAGTGCAGTGGATTTACAGGTGCTTTGTATGATGTGTGGTGCATTGAATCCCAAATTGGGAATGTTGACACCTCTGTAACTGAGCAGCAATGTCCAAAATTCCTTTTTCTTTTATTAAGTTTAACTTGTAATAAGATCTGGTGTCATGGGGAAACTACAGTGACCTGCCAACACAAAACATAAATATTGGCATACAAATAACAAATAACAATCTTATTTTCTAGTGTAGATAAGTTGTGAATCACTTTCCTCTCTCCTGAGTAAAGTTATTTTTTTACTGGGGTAGAAAGAAATGTTGTAGTATTCCTGTTGGTTTAACTTCAGCCAGGCAATGGTAAGATTTCAGTGCTTTGTTTATGAATGTAGTTTTTGGAAGAGTTTTAGTAACCCAAGTGCTTTGTTTATATTGTTTTACTGCTGAAGCTTGAAAGTTGCACAGCTGTTTCATCCTGTTCTGAAATAAATCTTGCAATGTTTTATCTTGAGCTGCATCTGTTGATGTACAGCAGAGCAGCCATCTGGTGACTTTTAGAAGAGCTTTAATGAGGTACTTGGAAAGATCTTGCCTCAGAAACAGATAATACTGTGTCAGCCAAACTAGTGCTAGGTGTCTGTTTGTTAAAAACATGTACCATCACAGTACAGAAAATAGCAAGTATTTCAGAGATTAGTTACTGCAAAATCATCTCTGCTTCCTCCTCCTTTGTTTGCTGGGGTATTGGTTAGACTCTAGGTATTGCTGCCCACTGAGGTTCCAGCAGCAATGTCAGTCACATTATGTGAAAGCTTTAGGTGTTCTAAAGGTGTGGTACAGGATAGGGAGAGTTGCTGTGGTTACTGGCTCTGCTGAAAAGCTGGAAATGCTGAAAAGCCTGGAGCAAAACACCTAAAGAAATTTCAACCTAATGTGGTTTTAATAGGAGAAAAAGAAAGTGATTGTGCTGCTGTCTCCACATTCTGCTGCATATCTAGTGAGGATAAATAAAGATGTTGTGTTGCAAAGTGGAGCTGCAAAAATCCAAACCTCTTCCTTCAGCTCCTACATCAATGTTCACTGCATCAAAACTGTGGAGACAACTTCAGTGCATTCTTTTCAGGAATGTCTGCTTGTCTTACATTGTTGTGACAGAATAGGGAGCTAATTTCATCTGTGTGGCTTAACATAGCACAGCACCATGCTGGTCACTGTAACCTTTGCTGTTGTGAATAGCTCCACTGGAACTGACAATAAGATCAGTAATCTCAGGAGCATCTGTAGGTCAAGCCTGGTTTTAGTTGGTTCCTGGCAGTCTGACAGTGGTAGAATTTTTATGAATTTTTATTTTTTTGCAGATAATGTGAAGGTGCATCTCTGGGAGACAGACTATATATCCATTTAAATATTACAGGGACATCTGTCATAACAAATCCTGGAAGGCCATAAACTTGTGTGACATTTTGCTTCAAGCATCACTCAGATTTAAGTGGGTGCTCTGGGCCAGTGCAGCAGGGTATGACCCAACTCTGTTCAAGACATAAGATAAACAAGAAGGGTAAATTCATCCTGGCAGAGCCTCCTTTGAGGCTCTTGGATAACATTTAACAAGTGCTGAAAATCTATTTAAAATAGGCACAATTCTAACCAAAAAAAACCCCCAACCAATTTACACTCCTGTTCCTCATTCTGGTGCCAAAACATTTTTCAGTTCAGTTGCTGGTCTGTTCACCAAAGAAGCCACAGTATTTTTTTGTTGTTTGGTTTCTAGGATTTTGCATTGTTCCTTTATGTTTTCCTGCTGTGATATTGTTAGGTGAAACACTCTCAGATGGTCTGAAACACTTGATTTTCTCTCTAGGTGTTCCAGTTGCTTACTGATCTTAAGCAGCAGCGCAAAGAGAGTGGGAAAAACAAGCAGAGCTCTGGTCAGCAGAATCTGAACACAATCATGTATGAAGTGAGTAGCACTGTGAAATTCCTTTGCAAATCAGCCCAAGCTGGAGTAGTTCACATCCTTAAGTCTGTATATTAAGAGTTTTGTATCAAATGCCCTCCATTAAAGAGACACAGTAAAATATTTTGCCACTTCTGTGTGTTCAGTTCACTCAGGTTGTAGGCTAACTGCACTGTCAGAGCAGAGGTGTGCAGCTGCTCTTACCCAAATCTATCACAAAAAGAAGTTTAAAAAACTTTCTTCTTTTATAAACTGTTTAGTTTTGTGGATTTCTTCTTTTATTCCAAATACTCTATCCTTTTAAGACACAGGGCAGAACTTGCTGTCATCTGATGAACTGATGATACCATGTAACCATGATTTCAAAGCTGAGTATTTTGGGATTAACAGAATTAAACTAATTATTTCCAGTTAAAACAGATTAACTTTTTTTGATCAAGAGAGTAACAAAATCACATCTATAGAGAGCATCATCAGTTGGATGAGAGATTGGTAATAAGTGTGTAACCTGTTGCTAAGAAGAACTTTTAGCATCATGTAATACAAATATTAATATTTGAAACTTCTCAAATTAGCAACTTAGAAGAGATTTGCCACAGGACCTATTGTGTCTGTGTCAGAACTGCATGAGTAGCACCACCATTGGTGGTGCAGTTTGCCTGGCTTGCATGAATAAATCTGTTGAGCAGTGAAACTACTCATGTGAATAAGATTTGGCCTAGCCTTTGTTTTTGTTTTAGTTCTGCCTTTGTTTGAAAAGGTATAGAGTTGTAAATTCCTTGTATTTGCCTGAAAGAAAACCAGAATTTGATCTTACAGGATTCTCTTTGTTCATGCTGAATGTGTCTTCAGGAGCTCTGTGCAAGCTTGCATCCATTAGTACTGAAATAACTATATAAAACTTGCTAAACCAGAGCTATCTTTTGCTCTCTCTGTCATTGTAGTTGATTTGAAATTGCTCAAAAAGACTAAACTGGAGAAGAAATTACTCCTATGAAATGATTTAGTTACATGACAATGTGATGATTTCATTTCAGTTGTTACTGGTGAATAACAACTTCATTTTATCTGCAGAGATCAGACAGGGCTTACAGAAAGGAGGATTATCTGACACCTGCTTGTGCTTCTAATTCTGTGTCTCAGTAGTCCATTGAAACTGGTCATCAATACCAGTGATTATCTATTAAGGAAGATGAATTATCCTGTGTTGTTGAAATATTTCTTTTCCCTTTACCTAGCATTTTAAAATGATAACAGATTTTAATGGAAATACATATGCTTATGTTATTATTTGCCATATAGATCATGTAGTTCATATTTTTCCCCAGTATCTGCTGTTTTGGGCTCTGTGAATACTGACTCAGTTTCTGTTTTCTAACTTTTCAAATATAAATACTCAGTTGAAAGGATTTCTGCAAAAGAAACTCAGAGAGTACCATTAGAATTCATATCAGCTTGTTTCATACCCAGCCAGTAAAGCAAATAGTACCCATGAAATAATAGATACTTATTTTCTCTCCATTGCAGACACTGAAGTACATTTCCAAAACACCCTGTAGGTACCAGAGTCCTGAGATTGTGAGAGATTTCCTCATGGCAATGAAAGGTCATAAGCTAACCAAGTAAGTAGAAATGTGCCTGTGAAGAAAAGTATGAACTCCTGGCAGTGTTGAAAACCTGACCCCTGTGTACACAGTAGGATAATCTGTATGCTTTTGATCAAAGTATTTTGCCTTTTCTGCCATGATTTAAAAGCATCTTTTCCTTCACCTGTTCACTCCTACACAGATGACAGCTTCTTAACTTTACCAGTGTATTTCTCAAGCAGATTCTCCTCAGTATTTTGGGTTTTAGCATGGTTTCATATGGCCCAAGCACAAAGTAGAGTTTATGAAATGTTTTCTGAGGAGGAAGTTGTAAGCTGTAAGTGGATGTTTAACACAGTAAAATAACTGCAAAATGTATTTTCCTTCCCTGCTGGAAGGGTGCTCTAGAATTTCAAGCTCTGTGAAGGAGACCCTTCCTAATAATTTGGTTGTGTCACAGAAGGAAATGCAAAGTGAGAGCATCTCAAAAGTGGAGTGCTACAGGGCAAGTTTTTAGACTCTCCAAAGCAGAGTAAGTTGACTAGAAAGCAGATTGTCAGCTATTTTGTTGACTTTCAGTGCCCCTCTCTAGAAACAGTTATGCTGTCATCCAGTGCATCAGCAGCTCTGATCACGTAGCACTGCAGACACAGGGGTGCTAGTACTTGGGAGCTTTGTCATGAGTGTTGTAACTTTGCTTGTAGAGCTTTGTTTTGTGGAACTAAAGTTGCCCAGTCAATATGTCAGCATTTAGTCCTCCTGTAGGTCATTTTGTATAGCAAGACACTATGTAAACTGGTAATGCCCCCAAGGAAGTGTTGAACTACCCTTTGGGTCACAACCCAGATCATTTCAACACTGCTCTGTTGTTAAATAAATGAAAAGCTAATGGCTGTAATCATTTCCTTTCTGTGGGATGGAGGTGGTATTTGTGTAAGAGACCACTAGGGATTTTGTTCCAGTTATCTGGTAGAGAGCTTGCTTCCCCTTGGAGAGGAAAGAACCTGCAGTGTTTGCTCTCCAGGACCTTGGTTGCATGATCTTGCTGCAATGACCTTTCCTCCCACGAAAAGTAATGAACTCCAGAGTCTGTCTGTTACTTCCTTTCTGGGGAAGGCATTCAAGATGTACTCTCTCCCTTAATCTCTTAGGTGATCATGTGCTGTTTCTGCTCATAACAGTTTTCTGAAGGGAGATGATTAAGAGATATGTTAGTTGGTGCCTGTCCTCAGTGAGTGCACAGCAGCACTTTCTGCAAGAGGAACAGAGAGCCTGGTTGTAAGGTATGAGTGGTCAGAAACACTCTGTCATCTCCACTGTTTCCTCTGCCATTTCAATTCTTTTTGACTGTGCCTCTAATCCAGGAGGAAACAATTAAGCAGTGTGTTGGTGCTGTTCATTAGGCATAGCAACTTCTTTTCTAATACAAGGACTTCAGGGCTTTGAATATCAGAAGGATTTGTAGCTCTATCTGAAATCCTGGTGAAGGTAGGTGGTGTGCTGAGCTGATTTGCCCTGCTCAGCATGTTATTGCAACACAGGAGCAGTAGGTTGTGCTAGTGTATGTGAAAATTTCGAGGCAGTGAAGAAAGACCAGATGCTGCCCAGAGAAACACCAAGCATTGAGGCACATTCATTTCAACGACAGAGCTTTTAATCAAGTGAATTTTCATTTTTCCTGCCTTCCTTCTGTAAAGCTGCAATACTAACCCTGCAGAATATATTACATGTTCTGAAACATTCTGGCTCTAATTAGAGCTGACAGCAGTTGTGCTGGCAAATGGTGCAGTTCCTGTAAAATCACCTGAAGTCTTTTCTTTCTGTTCTTGCTGAGTTTGCTACTCAAAACACCTGGCTAACAGAGCAGCATACCTTTTCTGCTGATACCCATCAAGATTGTGATGGGTTTTTCTCATTAGGGTTACATGCAAAATAAGAGAATTTTTCCTAAAAGGCAAATTTTAAGAATACTAATGTGTACCAAGAACCTAAACCTTCCAGAGTGATTTCAGATAGCTGCCTTGCTAAGTGGAGCAAATTCAAAGATGTTTAAACATAACATTTCATATATTTACTGCTACAGTCAGTAAAGTATGGTAAAGCACAGGGGTTTTGTCTCTTGTCATCAGTTATTTGGTAAATTTGAAACAGTAGTACTGAGATTATTTTTTGAATGAAAAGCTTTGAACTGAATTTTATTACTCAGAAGTGAATTTTGGTACTGCCTTGTTGAGGCCTCAAGCTTTGGCTAATGCTACAGGACAGTAAGCCATGTTGTACTTGGAAATACAGTATGCTACTAGCAGCTCATTTTCCAGTGTTAGTCCCTGGAATGGCTTCATATTTTGTAAGGTAGTGTGCATGGAGAGAATGGTAGCATGAAGAGAGTATTTATTAAGCTTGCACTCTGTAATTAAATGAAAATTAGGTCTACTTGTACTTCTTCCTGTTACTGATAGCCTATCTCAGATCTAATTTTGGAATCATCAAATTCCCAATCACTGCATGTTATTACAAGTTTAAAAAACTGGACATAAACCTTCCCCTATTTGTCTTTAAATCAACACACTCAAGGAAGTGTTGAGCTGAAAATCAGCAGTGCTTTTAGAAAGTATTTTCCCTCATTACTGCCAAAAACTACAACAAATACAAACCTCTACAATGTTAAAAGCTGAATGATTTCCTTTGTAATTTTTGTCTCCTGGAGAGCTTTCAAAGTGAATATTCAGCACCCAAGTCAGGGTGGTGCTAGTGTATCAATAGCATTTATGCTTTTCCTAGCAACTTACAAACACACATTCCTGAGGACAAATTTGGCTCTGCAGAGTCTGTGTGCTGCTTCTTGGCACTAATACTCTTCTGCCCCTTGCCTATGGATCTCTTACTAGGAGAACAAAATATGCATGCATATGTATTTACTTGCAGTCTGGGAGTTCAGTAGCTAAAAAAATGGGCAATACCAAGCAACATGATAGGAGGTTTTGGTTAAAATAGAAGTACTGCACATCCATGGCTCACTGCTGACAGAATATGATACATTTTGGCTTACTCTGCACACCAGGATGGAACTGGTTTGGTTGTTTTTTAGAATCTGTGAAGTTATTATGCACTGTAGCAATGTTTTGTGTACCCAGCAATGGAGTGTGATCTAGAACACAAGACAGGGATGATTCTGTGTGATCTTCTAGGAGAGCTTTTTGTTTTGATACACTATTGTAATCCCACATCCTCACCTCCTACAGTACACAGTCTCCCCTCAAACACAGACCTCAGACCCAGTTTCTCCTCCCATAACTGTGCACACTTTTGTCTTCCATACCTGAGCTTTTTATGTTCCAAAGCTCAATCTGCATCACTTTGCCCTCAGCTGGAAATGCTGATCTTGGCTTTAGCTGAGTCTCAGCTACTGCTGGATGTGGCCTAGAAGTGGGGAAGCACTGCTCAGCCTAACAGCAGTAATTGCCATTTTGGGATTTCTCCCCAGGCAGGTCCTGTAATGGACAATTAACTCTGATTAGTGGAATCTTGCTTTATGTGAGAAAATGCCTTTCAGCTATCACTCATCTTTTGTGTGTATTCTTCTCTTGAAGGAGCAGCCTTCTTGTTCCAAACAGTGTTACTAAGATCCAGGCAGTCCAGAAAAAATACAAAGACTTACTTTTTTTGGGCAGTTAAGCTGAAAAGATTCTTTACCTTCCATTTAGATGAATGGGACAGATTATTATCCTTTTGGTTAATGAGCATGAGTGTAAACATGCATGTCTCAGAAAGTGCAAAGATGGATTCATCCTAGTTGAACAAAGTTTGGTTTATATTTTTTATATTTTCTATTTTGGTGTCCAGTTCTGGGCTCCTCAGCATAGAAAAGATGTGGAGCTCCTGGAGCAGGTCCAGAGGAGGGCCACAGAGATGATCAAAGGACTGGAGCACCTCCCCTATGAGGACAGGCTGAAGGAATTGGGGTTGTTCAGCCTGGAGAGGAGAAGACTTAGAGGGAACCTTATAGCAGCCTTTCAGTACCTGCAAGGGGATTACAGTGCAGGAGGAGAGAGACTTTTCTCCTGGTCTGATTGCAGCAGGACACGAGGGAATGGTTACAAGCTGAAGGAGGGGAAATTTAGGCTGGAGATTAGAAGGAGGTTCTTTACCCAAAGAGTGGTGAGGCACTGGAACAGGCTGCCCAGAGAGGTTGTGGAGAGATTCCAAACCCACCAGGATGTGATCCTGGGCAACCTGCTCTAGGTTACCCTGCTTAGCAGGGGGGTTGGACTAGATGATCTGCAGAAGTCACTTCCAAGCCCCAGCATGGTGGATTCTGGGTTTCATTATCAGAATGATGTTTTGGTTGATCAGCAAATAACTGCCTAAGTACCAGTTTTTCTATGACAGTTACTGAATAGTCTGCTCATTCTTTGTGTCTCTGGATTCAATCTCTGTGTAAATGCTTACATCATAATTATATAATGTTCACATGTCTAAAGATTATTGAGTTTTAGTGTTAATTAGTGTTTATAATTTCTAAACTCCTGTAACAACACACAAACACCTTCAGATGAAATATGGCATCTGTGTAGCTTTTGGGTTTTTGCACCCTGCTGCTAATTCCTTTTTGATGTTCTGAATTATTTTTCCAGTAGGGAGCTTTGCAGATCAAAACCAGGCATGAAATTTTTCAGATAACACACTTTAATGACTGACTTGCAAATTATCTCTCACTCTTCTGTGTCCATTTGAAAACCTGCAAGTACTCTGGTATCATCTTTGCTGAAATAAGACTTTTGAGATCCATTTGTCCCAACTGGTAAACCTGTTCCCTAATGAGTTCTAATAATGTTAATGGCTTCCAAGCCAAAAGTCTTTCAGAAATGACTTTTTTTATTGTGTCCTGTATTTCTTGTCTTCAGGAAACATGAACAGTTTCACTAATTGATTGATTTACTCTCAATGTATAATTGGTTTTAATTTGTTTCTGTTGTTACCTGCTCTGCCAGTAATCTTTCCATGCTAAACATGATGGAACTCTGCTTCTTTTAAAGTAGCTCTGGATAAATACAACTTGCATTCTTTAGCAGAGGCATGATGTGGCTTTGGCTGCTTGATCCTGTTTATTTAACTCTGAACAAAATCAAAGATAGTGCTTTGGAAAACAAGAATATGAGAACATTTACCTTATTATTCTTTTCTAAAACTCAGATAATATGTGTTGGAGCTGTAGGGTTGAGTTGGTGTTTCTTAGGAAACACTTTGAAACCACTCTTAAAAGACTTGTTTTAGGAATGTAGTTAGGCACTTTTGGTTTAAGGAGTAGCTTGCTGGCCCTGCTTAGAAAGGCCAGTGTTCATGTGCAGGTAGAACATCTTCCTATTCTTCAGCAGAAAGAATCTTCTAGCAGTGAAATCTGAAATCTTGTTGGTGTTTATCCAGATGCCACATGTCACTTCATGGTGAGACTGAGAAAAAGCTTTTCATGTGGTTCTGCAGAAGTAGGAAAGAAGATTAAAAGGATAGGGTGGAACCCAAAAATGTTTGAGCTCATTTTTAAGCAGACATTTTGTACAGTTCTGTGGTTGATTGAAATTGAGTTTTCTTCCTTATTTTTTTCTCTCTAAAGTTCTGCTTCCTTATCCTCTTCTCCAATGTTGAAATTTAGAGAGTAAAAAAAAAAAAAATAGGTGCATTTGTAAAGTGAATGTAAAGGCAAGCTATTGACTTGTGGTTTTGGTAAATAAATATGGAGGAGGATTTCTTGGGGCTTTCCATTGTGAGTTGTTAATATTTCACAAATATTGCATTTCCAAATTGCAAGCTTTCCTTTTGAAGCTGAGAGTTATGATTAAAATTATATTCCAATATGTCATAAAAACATGACAGCAGAGTGGGTCAGAGGCTAGGTGCAACAGCTAAAAACTTCTCTTTTTTTAGGATTTTGATCTTGTTACCAGCAGGCTGGATCTAAAAACAACAGTTACTGTGTCAGCTCTTCAGAGGTGTTTTCTGTTCTTAAGGATGTGAACACACATCACAAAACTCTCTGGTATAATGAGCTCAGTGTCTGGTATCAGCAGAGCAGATTGTCTCCTATAGTCCTGTTCCCATCACTAATCATTTGCACTCAAGGGCATGGTAGCTGAAGTGGCTCTGTTAGATCATCCAGTCTCTGCTAATAGAGGATTTTTCCTTCAGGAGACATCAGCCAGGAAAATTTTATGCTAGTGCTGCTCATTCAGTGTGTTCAGTGGATAAATGAAGAGCTTTATTTTCTTTGGGTGCCAGCTGCCTGCTGCCTTGAGGATTCAATTCAGGCTCTTGACACTGTGTGTGTGTACATGTGCACACCAGAGCAATGCTTTGCCTGTCAAATGCTTCTCCTGAGGAGTGTTAGCACCTTGGGCTTTGAGCAGGTAACAGTGCACCTACATGAATGGTCAATATTGAAGTGCCTGACAGTGTTATAAGCTGTTGGCTGATGCTGGATTTCAAGAGCAAGCAGTGTCAGAGCCCACTGGAAATGAGGCAGTGTCTCTGAAGTATCTCCAAACACATAGACATGGTCCTGTGGTTGTAAACACCTGCATGGGAGAGCTCAGGGCTGCAAGTTACAGCATCAGTGTTCTCCAGAAAGCCACCCACATGTCCAATAGACCAGGGGAAACTCTTCAGAAGCAGTTTAAGTATGCAGTAAAGATGCCCTTTAAATAACCATAACTTCCAAACTGTAGTTCTTTGAAATCATAGTTCACTACTATGTGCCAGGCTGGAGTATCATGGATGTTAACTGTCTCTTCTCACTTTAACCCATGAATGTGTGTACTTACAGAGGTGCTGCAGAAACACAGGTGGCTGCTAGAAGAGGCTGTATGTCAAGTAATAATTATTCAAGATTTTTTTCCCCCCCCCCCCCAAAAAATGTATATTCAAGCTCCTTTACTCAATGTATCTATTATTATTATACTTTAATTGTATGTTCTTACTATAAAAGCACATTTGTTACTCCTTCATGTGCCCTTTTAAACATCTGTTGTGTATTTAGAAGTGTTCTATTATTGTGCTTTTCTATTCTAAACCACAAAGATCAGCTCAGAGCATTAACTGTGATGCTGTTATGTGGTCAATAGTAATGTTTTGGACTTCTGAAATGAATGAAATATGTGTTACTGGCATACAACAGCTGCTTTTGCCTTTGTTTTTAGAATTATTTCTATTTAAATAGGGTGTAAAATTATGTGGCTGCAGAACAGTTCCCTAAATGTTGTGGTTTGAATTTAATGAACATAGTTGTTTGACCACATCTTCCAAGAAAAAAAGAAGACAATTTTTAAATGTCAATGAAATTTTCTCCCTCATACCCTTTCTTTTCTGTTTTAATGATCAAAGTGTTTTAATGGATTTTTGTGAGATCTTGTGATTTCCAGTTGAAAAAGAAAAGCTAATAGCTGTTTGGTCAAAATGAATCCAGAAAATCAGAGCTTAATGGTGGTTCTGAATGTATCAGGGATTTTGTATCCCTGAATGTTAGTGTTTTGTGCTTAAGTACCAACATGAGACAAATTGGGCTGATTTTTTTCCTCCTTGTAGGCAGAGGAGAATAGAATTTAGCTATGAAAAATACAGATACAACATGGTTCATCACTAAAATCAAACCAAAAGAAGCTAATATTTATTGAAGTGGTTTTGTGTGTGAATTAGTACAAATAATGAATTATCACTTGTCTTTTAAACCACAATAAGTGACCATAACTTTACAGCTCAGGCACTGATTGAGGGTGGTGGCCTATGGGGTTTTTGACATTTTCTGGGGGTTTTTTTGGCATTTTCTATATCTTTGCTACCTTGCCACTTGTGCTCACACCAGTCTTTGTGGAGCTGTGCAGTGAATCAAGTCAAGAACAATCTAAGGCAAAGAGGTTGGTTATCTTTGCAGTCCAGCTCAGATCTCCTCTGGGTTTACCACATGGTCTGCAGCAGTTGTGGAAAGCCAGTGGAGAGGTGGATTTGTGTGTGAACAGAGCTGTGGATACATTTTTGCCCAAAGACATGTGTGTGTATGTCCTCAGCCAGTTAATGTATGACAAGATACCTTGGATTAAAGTGTGTGGGATGCAGAGAGCACATGTGACCAAGTGGTTTCAAGCTGTTTGGGTTTTTTTAGCTTTGCATTTGCAAAGGATAAACAAGTTATTGCCATTTGGCTGATGGAGTGTAACCCCCCAGGTATGATAATTGTTCTTGTGGTTGTGTGTTCATAGCAGAAGAGTCTGTGGTCTTCAGTGAGTTATTGAGCACTTCTGTACACCATTTAACAGAGCAACAGTGCCTGTTAGCTAATGCTTGTGCAGTAATCATCTGCCTCCTCACCTTAGAGATGGCAGCAGCAATGTGTCTAAAGACACATGGAAGTACTGCACTTAAAATACCTGCATTATCATGGCAATTAAATCACAGCTGCAAACACAGTCAGAAACTAAACTTGGGAATGTATGTGCCTCCTACCAGGCATTTGAGGGACCCACAAATTGTATACTAATGCAGATTGTTTTACCCTTTGCTTTTAAACAGAGCAGAAAAGCTGCAGTTGCTTAACCACAGGCCTGTGACAGCAGTTGAAATACAGCTGGTAAGTAACAATACTGTTCAGAGCTTAAATGAAAGCAGCTTTAACCTGGAAGATCAATTGAATAATGACTTTGGCATGGTCAGTGACTGAATGTATCCCTTTATGCACATCTTTACATCCATGGTTTCAAACCCACTCTGCTTCCTGTCTGAGCATTCCTTAGAGACTTGCCCATCTTTCTCTCAGACAGATTCTCCACCTCTGTTTGCTTCAGGGTCACCTATTGGAACTGCTTGATGTCAGCATTACAGGTTAGTTACAGCATTGTGGGTGAAAACATATTTAACCTGAGACACTCTTGGTGCTGCTCTGTAATCAAGGACTTTGCTTTTTGACAGCTATGATGACATGGCTGGTTTGATGGCAGGGTTTTGTGTGGTAGTAAAACCAGGCAGGCTGAAAAGGAGTGAGTAAGGACTGAAAGGGGATTTTGAGCAGTGGTGCAGAAGGAGAAATGAATATAAAGAGACTTTCTGAGGGAGTAGCCATTGTCAATCTGTTAGGCATAATTCTGATGTAAAGAAGGATTGTCACTAAATAGTAATAGATGATTATATTCTCTGAAGTATCTCCTTAGGAATACAAAATCCTGTGGTAATAAAGGGATTATTATAATAAGGATGTTCTTTTAATAAAGATCTTTTCCATTAAGAACATATGTTTGTAATCTTACCCTGCAACCAAACTGTGTCATAATAGGATCATATTTTGCTGCAAAAACCAGGGTGGATTAAAGAGGTACCAGTAGGATTGTTTTTCTTCTGTAGCCAAGGAGTAGACACTATAATGCTGAAAGCAGCTCATAAAAGAATGCTTCTAGCTGAGGAATTAATACTGTGTTTTGGGATTGAAGAGATCAGTATCAGCCATCAACACAACCAAGAGCATTAAGGCTTTGTGTGTTTCCCTTAGGAAGTCATTCATTACTGGTGATATAGAGCCTGTCTCATACCTTTTTTAGCTTCATGAGCTCAGACACAGATTTATTCTATTCCCATATAGGCCATACACTGTCTTTTTTTCCCTTTCCTTCTCTAAATGCAATAATCTTTTGCTGCTTTGAGGTGACTGTGGTTTTGTCTGGCTTTTCCCTCCTCCCCTCACTACCCTACCTAGTTCCTTAGTAACTTCTCTATCCACAAAGTACTGAAAACAGTTTTGCACCCTGTTGTCATATGTGAAATCCTGGAGGCAAATACAAGAAATTTGGGCCTTTATATTAGAAGTTGGGTTTCTGTAGAGTGTCCCCTGAGGTTTACAATGCCAAAGGTAGGTAAAACTCATTGCTAAAACTTACAGAATACAGAGACAAGATTTGAGTTCTGTGTGAGCCCACTACTGGTACATAGCTCTTCTCTAATGAGCAGAAACAACAACATTCAGGGACTAATCTCAATTTGTATTGTCATGGGAGTGTTGGGGATCCAGTTAAGTTACTTCTCCATTGTGATACCCCTGTAATTACCAGGGCAATTTTCTCTCCAACTAATATTACAGTGATCTAAGTTGACTGGATTGTTAACACTGTTAAATTCAACCTCCCCAAAATTGCAGTACATTTACTCTTTCATTAAAGCACTTCAAAGTCTTTTGAGCTCAATAACTGCTAGGAAACCACAAGCCAGTTTTGTTACTGAAGTAAAGAGCAGGAGCCATGGCAAGGACATGAATTTACTGTTCCATTGCTGCCTTGGATCACTGTGGGCTTTGAGGAAGACAAGGGAGAGAGATTGCAGCAGTGAGGAGTCTTTGAACATACAAACCCTCTGTCTTCTCTGAGCATCTTTGGGTGTAAAATAATGCAGAGCAGGAGAGGCTACCAGCATTTTCTTTGATGTCAACAGGGAGATTACCCATGCCCAGACTTATGCAGGCAAATCACTTCACTGCAGTTGAGGGATGAATGGCAGCCTACAGAGAACTGAGGACTAGCTCTAAAATTACCTTGATTCTCTTTCCAGTGAAGTTACCCCTGCCACTCAAAAAAGCTTTGGAGTCACTCCTGGACCTGAATTGGACATAAATGATGATGAAACTTCTGCCCACTTCATACAATGTAGGAGAACCAGTCTTGCTGTTTAAAAAGCTTTAAGCAAAATGCCAAAGGAGCCATATCTCTGGCTCTCACTGGCTCAGTAGTTTGGATGTCTCAGACTTTTACCCTGTGCTGCCTGTCCATGGAATGGAATCCAATTCACCTTACAGGCTTTCAATAGCTGCTGTGAGAGGGCAGTTATGTTTGCTACTGCCTATTGCTTTTTTGTCTTTCCAGCTTTCTGGGTTTCTTTACTTTGCCCCTGTAAAATTCCCTGGCTTTATCAGTATGCAAACAACATATCCATTTGGATAAAAGGATATGTGAGCTAAAAAGCAAATTTATGTTGTGATCTGTGGATCTCAAATTCTTTTGTAAGTCTTTATGCATGAATTGCTGGGGTTGTTCCTGCTTGTTTCTTCCAGCCTGGGTGCCAGGATTTGTTTTCAAACAACAATAGCAACAAAAGGAGCATGAAATTCTAATTCATATCCCACAGGGTAAAACTGTATACACTGCAGCTATCTTGACCTCCTGTTGTAATCTTTAACATATGTTGTTCCTTGCTCAGTGATTCACAAAGGAGGAGAAAGAGGGGGAAAAAATAAGACCCTGATGTTGAGCTAACCATGACAGTGCTCCAGCTTCACTTAATGCTGGACTGGGGTGGGTCTGAGGATGAAGCATCATCTCATGAACAAACTGCCTCACATTCTTCTTTCTGAATGGAAAAGCAGATTTCAATTCTGTGCTTTTTAAAACTAGATTTCCATCTCAGAGAGCTTCACACCTCCTGAAATGTGCTCTGTGTAACCAGCCTGGCAGATTGTCTTTTCTTGTTGAGCAGAAAATAAAGTCTTCTGCTGGAAAATGGAAGATGTTAGAAGATATAAATGTTTTATTTCCTCAGCAATATATTTTGCTTCTTACTTTGCATGCTTGGTTAATTATCTCTGAGGGACATTAATCCAATCATTCAGTCTTTTACTTTATTTCTTTTTGATGTGTTTTATTACCATGTTGGTGCTGAACAATTTCAAATTACTGCTCAGAGGAGGAAATAGCAGTCATTTACTCATAAAATATGTACCTCTTACCCTGGAGTTCAATTATGTGCTTGATAGCTTTGGAAGTGATCACAACCCCTGTTTCCTTTTTTACTGTAGTTTACTGGTTGTTATCCATATAAACAAGAGCTTTCAACCCACAGGATGCTCTGTTCTGTGATGCTGAGGTTTGTCACCCATCAAACATTGCTAATCCTTGAGACAGTTTCTCAGTTCTTTGAGAGTTCTGCAGTGTGCCTTTATTTATTCTCCAGCATTCTGCAGTGTCTTGGCATGTCTCAGGAGACTACATGAAATAAACAGTGGCATTGAAAGGTTAAAAGGAGCAGAGTGAGGATGATGGAAGTCTCTTCTACTTTGCTTTTACTTGGGGAAGCAGAAAAGATAGGGTATGGTGATAATTAGGGGAGCATGTTTCTAAACTGTTTATCCTTGTTTCACCAAGTTAAAAACATCTAGGCAAGTAGGAGTGTGTGCATGTTTATTTCTATATCTGTGTTCATATTTTGTGCTTACATGGATGCTTGGCACTATGAACATACAGATTTGCACATTTATCAACACTTCTTTTTGAAAATACCTTGAGAGTCAGGCTAGCTGTCATGTCTGATTTACCTTCTTGATAAATAGAATCTTTAAAAGCTTCTGAAAATGACTTTCTGCCATCAGAATCTATCAGCAGGTTTCAGTGTGACTTACTGCTGGAGGCAATTCTGTTGTTGCCTTCTGATTTGGTAATTATGGTTGGTTTGTTCCTCTGAGAAATTCATACTTAGTGCTCAGTTCCAAAAGCTGCAGCTGGGGAAAGGCTGCATGGTGAAATATTCCACATCCCCTTTTGTTTAATAAGCCCAGCTCTGGTTCCCAGTAGCAGTTAACATTACTGAGCAAGGCATCTGCCAGTGTTTCATCCTGCCCTTGGCAAGAGATTCATTTTTTCCTTCCCTTGTAGCAAGTCAGTGATGGATGTTGGGTGTTGTGTTAGAAAGCCCATGCATAGATGTGGCTGGAGAGGCAGAATTGCCATATTCTCCCTTTAGTAAATGTTTGCCTATTTCAAGCTTAATGTCCAGTTAAGTTAGTTGCACCTCTTGAGTTATTAAGTCAATACATAAGATGTGGTTTAACAGTTGTAGGTACAAGGGGCTTAAACAGGTGAAAAATTGGTTATTAGAGTTGTAAATGAAAGTAGCACTGCTCTCCAGAAGAGGAGAGCAGTTACTGTGCCTTCAGCTGCCTTCTCAATATTTTATATATATATTCCAGAGTTCTGGAGATCTGGCTGCTTTTATCAACAGATTTATCAGTAAAGGAAGAAGCAACTCTAGGTACTGAGGCTTGAAAAGCACAGAGCAGCTGCAGGGGGGAATATGCCTCCTTGCTTTCACCTGTAAGAATTTTACACCAACTAAATAAAAAAGTTTTCCTGCTTCCTTCCTTGATTCCTCCATTGGCCATCTTGTAGATTATATTCTTTAGAGCATGAGCTGGAGGGGAAATGAAATGTGGACATTGGTTACTGTATGATTAGATGGCAGTGAGGGTTTCAGAACTGCTTCCAGTTTGAGTGAAGTGGAAGTTACTGTTTGACTGAGGTGATCCTGACCATGTAGTTGCATGGTGCTGTGTGTAGGAATGCCATTGATAGGCTGGAACATTGGCTACAAAACCACTGTCATTATTTTGGGGTAGTGTAGACTTGACTGCTGAGAAGCAGTAATGACTTGGGAATCCCTTGTTCCAAGGAGCAGCATGACTGACATGACTTACTGCCTTTCTCTTGGGTTCGTTGCCGGCAAATGCTTGGTCTCAGCTCTGAGATGTGCTTCTGCCACTGCACATCAGGGTGCTGTGAGCTGTAAATGGTGTTGCTGGAACCTTGTCCACTTCTGTTACTCACTCAAATACCTGACACACTTCAGGGGAGCTTTGCTTGATGATATCCTACACTTTGCAGATGCCATGGCCTGTGAGGATCCTCTGTTTCCATGGGGTGTCTGTGGCACTGCCAACAGCAACAGCTGATGTCATACCCTTACTAAAAACATGTGCATTTTTGTCCTTCTTAGTATAAACTTTGCATTCCTGACTGCTTATGGTTTGAATCTGTTGCTTGAGCAGTTTCAGCCAATTGCAAGTTACAGATAGGCTTTTTGATAGAAATTTTTTCCTATATTGGTAAAATTCTTGCTGGAAAAGGAGGCGCATGAGTACAGGAGTTTCTTTTTGTCTCTCAGGCCTGTCCTTACACATAATTTCTCTTCCACTTCAATTGCTTAAACAGAAAGGTAAGGTTAGGAAGATTTTGGGTCTGTTTTTAACTGATAATGTATAGTATAGCAGCTGGTGGCAATAGGAGCCAGGGCTGATTTTCAAGCCAGGGTCCTGCAGTAGTTCTTGATCTACCCATACTTGGAAAGCCAGTCCACAGAGAATGTCATCCTTTGGTCAGGGTATTCCCCAGAAACAGCCTCTTGCAAGTGGATGTTTGCTGTCTGCCTTTTGCTACATGAGTGGATCCTAGCATGCTCACTTCCCTCTCCTCAAGGGTCTGTGGATAATGGCTGATGAAAGAATGATCAAATTGTGCTCATAGGACATGGAAGAACATAAAAATGAATTGAATAGAGCAGTCTGCTTTTTAGAAGGCAAGATGGATCTGAATAGCTGTCAGTTTGTAGCTAGAACTGATGGAACCTGCAGTGACTTGGAACCATAATTAGCAGAAATCACTGCTCTTCAAGGGACATTTTAAAGGACTTTGTATAAAAAAGAAAATCTCAAACCCTGCAATCCTAATTGGTTTCATTTGTGTTTGAAAAGTTCTTTTGCCTTGCTTTTTCAGTCCTCTGACAAGCTTTTCCTTTTAACAGCTGCCTATAAATGAGGGCAGTTGTTTTTGCTGCTAGCAGTGATAGAAGAGCTCCCACAGCTCCACACTGAGAGGGAGTCCCTAATTGATCTTATGGAATTTGATTGTTGATTCCTGACAGCATGTTTTGTGTTGCTCAGAGCTTTTATATGCTTTTATATTCAGGAGTCTCACAATCTGAGCAAATTCCAATTAAATGTAGCTGCTGAAAGACTAGGTGATTTCTTTTATGGCCTGACTACTTATAGTCTAGGTGCTGGGTAACATCTCGAGGTTCAGGTAACCACTCTCAGGTTTATCTCATTTCAGTTCTCACATGAAAGCCCAGGAAGTCAGGAAACTAGGTCTGGAAGGTAGATCTGCATATGAGCTGAATGAAAAGCCTGGCTCAGGATACTGATGTGTAGCCTGAGAAGAGGCTTTAGGAGGAATGAGAGAGGGAAGTCTGTTCTGAGTGTGGTGGTTTCCTTGGTGTAAAGAAATCAGGGTCTGATGGAGTGCCAACTGTAGCAGTTAACAATGGAGCTGCTCTTCTTTTTTTAAGTGTTGTAAGAGTTTTAGTTTGTAAAATGCTTTTGTGATGAGCTCAGGCTGTCTTGCATCCATTGAGAACAGTAGTTCCCAATTAGCTGAGTCCTGCTCTCTGGAGCTGAGGGCAGAAGTATGGATTTAATGATGACCATAGATTGTTTCTGACCTGCAGATGGTAGAAGAAAGCGAGGAGAGGCTAACAGAAGAACAGATTGAGTCACTTCTCCAGACAGTCACAACTATTCTGCCAGGGGATCCAGAAGAACAGCAGAGAGACTCAGCAATGGCAACTGAAGACAAAAGTGACCAGGAGTAGGAAGAAGGCACCTAGACCAAAGCTGGCAACAGTTTCAACAGCAGAGAATCAGCTTCTCTTTTGTCAGGTTTTGACTTGGTACTGGTTTAATCCTGTATTGGCCATGATTGTAAAATGTGTTGCAGTTTGCATTGCCCAGAGCAGATGAGGGAAGGAAATTGTTCACAAGAAAGCATGGGAAAAGGACACTATTGTTTGAGGATTTTGTCATAAGCAGGGATGGTAGTCACTGAGTTTGTAATGTAGCCCTGAAAAATGATGGGACACAGAATCTGATGCTTTGGTATTCTTTCCTTTCTGTGACAGCTGTAGCTCTGAGCAGGCTTACATACAGCTGGCAGGAGTTTATTTATCACAGCAGTTCTCTGATGTCATTGCTTTCCTCTGCCTTTGGATTGCCCAGCTGGTGTTCAGAATACAGTCTGCAAGACAAAGGCAACTTGTGGAGCTGTTTCTGAGGAGGGCTGCTCTCAGTGAGCAGCACACAGTGTGATGGACAAGAACAGGCTGCTATCTGACCAGACAGTTTCAAGGAGGCTGTTGGCATCATGGATCTGTTGGTAGGGTGTCTGCTCAAGGGTGTCTGGCAGTCCATGCTTGATAAAAGAGTCCAGATCATCAGCCAGATCAACAGACTGCCCCTGAAATCAGCTGAGCTGGACCAGTTCTCAGCAGTTCAGACTCTGGACTCAGATGTTAAGGCTCTTAGGACTAGAAGCAGAAGAACATTGAAGAGTGAGGTTTGTATTTTCCCTTTGAATGCTTGTTCCAGTATTTATGTATAGACAAGTCACAGTCTTGGGAGCTTGCTGTTGACTCTGGAGTCAATGAATAGGTTAACACTGAAGTAAAATCCTTCTGTGAGTTAGAAGAACAAGAATCAGTCCTGGTTGAAGCAGAATTTTCTGTGCATTGAACTTTTGCCTGCTTAAAGATTTCAGGATCAAATATTTAATGTTGAAAGCATTGATGATCATAATAAATCACTTGTGTATAGATCCATAAAGTCACAAGGTGCCAGTGGCACTGGTTTTATCCTGTGACTGCAGACCATTCTTTTATGTATTCTGTACAGGAAATAGAAATAAAGTTTGAAGTACATCCTGGAAATGTTGTGGCTTGTAGAGAAGAAATAAGACTTTGAATCAGAATATAGGACTGCTTTTTTTAAAACCTGCTTCTGTAATGATTTTATTTTGTGGTTTGATGCAAAGCATTTGTGCTTTCTGAGCTTTGGTTGTTCTGTATATGAAAGGGAGTGATCACTTCCAGTGTCTGGGGGATTTATGGTACACATTTCCATGGTATTTTAAGCTTCTTTGATGTTTGGAGAGGAAAAAACATTACTGGAAAATACATTTGTTCCCTCTTAAAGATAGTTTATCTTATATTAAATGCATTCCAAGACTAGAGACTAATGGTACACTTTGACTGGGTAAGTGTAGCATTAGAGGGGGAAAGTCCTTGGTGGGTTTTTTGATACAACAGTTTATATTTTCCTCTCTGAATGTGCAACAAAACAAGAGAGATAAGTAGATCATATCATGGAATGACATGCAATCTGTTGCAAAATTAGCATTTTTGGTCTCAGCAGTCATGGACATTGATATTCTGTGGCCTTGGGCTGCCAGTGTTTGCATTCTGACATGTCTTTTTCTCAAATGAAGTTATTGAAGCACGTTTTAAACTTCTGAAAAGCAGATGGCCCCAGACTGCAAGTGTCTTTAGCCAGCAAGAACAGTTTAACAGAGCTCTGAAGCTGGATCTTGGGAATTGCTGATTTGTTATAATGGATTTTTACCAGCATCCATGCTGTATGTTTATTGTTCAAGGTACAACCACTTGTTCACCTGCTGTTGTATTCAGTCTTTTCATCAAAATCAGTTCCAGATGGATCCCTGCATCAAACCTCTGCAAATACACAGGGAGCTTGTTCAGTCTCAAGGTACATAAACCATCATTTCCCTAACCATGCAATACTGAATAACATTGGAAGGCAACTGGGATTTTGACATCTGCACAGCATCAAGAAATCCTCTTTAAATCTGATGGTGCCCTCTGACTGTGTAAGGACAGGTGAGGAATTCCTCTGGCTCTGACAGCAGGTTTCACATTGTCCTGTTTACTTTTGGGTGTGTTCTTTGGAAACCCAAGACTCAGAAATGGTTTATGCAAAGCAAATGTCATCTTGCTTCTGTGATCCCATTCTTCTGGTGTCCTGAACATTCCATAACCCAGCACTCCTGATGGTGCACAGTGAGATCAGGTGTGACCTGGTCTAGGGAATCCTGCTCTGCCAGGGGGGTTGGACTGGGTGATCTTTCAAGGTCCCTTCCAGCTCCTGCCATTCTGTGTGAGCCCTGTTCCCAGGTGTGATCCTGTAAAAGGGGAGGAGGGAGCTGGGGTAAGGCAGACAGCAAACTGGTTGTCCTTGGGGTGGTAAAGCTCTTTAACATACTTTAACAGCAGCTTGGATGCATCCAACCTCCCAGCACTCCTCCAGATGAGCTCAGGGAATTCTCTAAAGAAGGCCAAAGTACCTTTTAAAACTACAAGTGATGTTTTACAACCTTCCCAGGGAGAGAAAGGTCATGTTAGCTTCTCTCCAAAGGGCTGCTCTGGAGGCACAGTTTGGGATCCAGCCAGTGTCCTGGAGGGAGTGGAAGGCAGTGTTGTTTAGGTTGGAGCTGTTGAAAACATTGACAGAGAAAATATTTGCTGTTCCCACAGAAAGAAATCCTGCTGCAAAGTTTTTATTGAGCAAAATGAAATGCTTGGGCTGAAAAAATCAGAGCTGCAGCCAAAGCACAACTAAAGCTCAGAGAGCACTTGGGAAACATTTGTTAAGCCCCAAGAACTTCAGCTTAGCCATGAGCAAGAGTCTCTCTGGTCACATTGTTTATATTCATTTCCCTCTGCATTAAGGATCTTTATTGTATTAACTTTGGTGTTTATAAAAGCAACCATCAAAGGTGGCTGAGATGCTGTTAAACTGTAAAGATTATTGAAGTAAAGGTGGCCTGAGAAGCAGCCAAAGGAGGTGACAGGACATCTGAAAAGAGATGGGAAAGCCAAAAAATCATCAAGAAGGACTTGATGCAGACATCAGTGCCTGGAGCAGCTCTGTTGCAGGAGGTCAGTTGGGGGAGCAAATCCCTTTTGTTACAGACCAGACACTGTCAAGAAACAGGCATCCAAAAATAGAAAGTCTGAGCTGTTGAAGTTATCCAGCTCCACAGTGAGCATGTGGGAGGTGCCCTCCCAGCTCTTCCCACACTTTCTATATCCTTACACATATATAGTGAAAGTTAACCCCTGGAGACCTGCTCATGGCTTTAAAAATTGCTCTGTGGGGCTGGAGAGATGTTTTGCCAGGTCTAAAAGGACATTGAAGTGTTTTGCTCCCCGTGCTGCCTGTCAAGGAGGCAGAGCAGCAGCTGAGATGAACCCGAGGTCTCTTGCCAGCAGCTGTGGTTCCAGTGTCTGCTCTTGCTCTGAGCTCAGAGGGCTGATTTAAATCACTGTTTTTGTTAATTAGATGTGTTCAGTTCTCTGAGTGCCCCAGGAGGGGACAGTGATACCCAGCAACACATGGTGAGCTCTGAAATCTCATGGGTGGCCAGAAAGCAGGTGGAGTTTGGAGGAAATGTGTAGGGTAAGAACCTTGATGCCTCTGCAAGTGGTATCCCAGTCCCAATCCTGATGCATGGGGCACCTGGTGGTCCTTGTCCTGTGGAGAAGGTGGTTGGTGTCACCACAGCATGGCCTGCCTTCTGGAGTGCTTGGCTGAGCTCTGTTCCTCCATCTCAGGCCAGCTTTGGACCAGCCTCTACAGCTGCAGCAGCATAAATCCATTTGCTGCATAGCATTTCAAGACACAATTGCTTTATACTCTGCAAATTAATCTGCAAAGGATTTTTTGTTTTCCATTTTGTGATTTTGGTGTTGGCAAACACTGTGACACAGCAGCACTAAAGGCTTTCTTGGGGGGCAGCAGCCAGAGGGTGGCCAGGAAGAAGGGAAAAGGAAGCACCAAAAACACACACTCAAAACCTAACAGTGTTCAACTGCTTCCTCCCAGCAGGTTTGCTCTTTCCTTGTCCAGCAAAGCCCCCAAAACCCCAAATGCTGCAGCTCACAGCTGCCCACATGGCTTGGGGGTGGAAATGGGCCACTGCAGACCAATTTAAACATTTTCTCTTTTCCTGTGCAATGTCTTGCCCCCCAGGTGTGGCTCAAGGGAAAGCTGTCTCTTGCCTAGCCCTGGTGACTGTGTCACCACCTTTGGGGAGATCCCAGTGGTTGAAGATAGAGGAGAAAGTGGCTTGAATGCTGTGGATGTTGCACTGGCCCTAAAATGCTCCAAACAGCTGGTGGAGAGCATCCACCATAGCTCATCCCTGCATGGTGATGGGGTTGTCCCATCCATGCTGGGTGCCCACAGCAGGATTGTTGCTGCCCCAGCCTGGAAACCACCAGGTTTGGTGGGGCAGGGTGTGATGAGCAGCACGTGAGCATCCAATGTTCTGCTGAGCTACCACTGATCCTGCTTGGGCTGGTTGCTCAGGGTTGGTGTGCTTTGCTCTGAGGCTCTGCTCTGCAGACCTGGGTGCAGAAGCAGGACTTGCTTGGACTGGAATCTGTGCACACAAGAAGAAGCAATTTCTACTTTCTTGTGTGTTTTCCTTGTGCACAGAAGCCAAGAGTGGCTCAAAAGGTGAATCTAGCCCTGAATTGCTGCTGGAGCCTCAGCCCTGCAGCCACATGTGGGAAGAAATGTCCAGGGCAAGGACTGCAGCTGGCATTAGCTACATGCAGGGCAGGTTCTGCACTGACTCTGGGTTCTGTCCTAGGTGACTTCACCACCTGCAGCATCTCGCTGGGCTTCATCAGGGCAATGGAGAATGAGGTCCAAGCATGTAGCTTGGACCTCATGTAGCTCATCTCTGGTGCCCAGCACACCAAGAAAGCCTCTGATTCACCCCAAAACCTCCAATTGGGTCTGTGAAAGCTACTCCTTCATGTTCTAACCTCCAAAAGTTGCTGCTTCTACTTTGAACCCTGAGGTTTGAGGTTTTTCCCAGCCTTTTTCCCAGCCTTTCTGGATCTCTGGGAGCTGGAGCCTTCCCATCAGTGCCAACTGAGCAGGTTGTATCAGGCCAGGAGTAGAGGCTCTGAGGAAAACCATAACCATTGTGAGTGGTGATGCAGCAGGAAGCTGGCAGGAGGGGAGGCAGAGGTGTAGAGAAGCTGCAGTCTCCTTTTATTTTGGGTTGTTTTTTTTTTTTGCTGGGGCCTCAGCAGAGCCCAAGAGTTAATCATTAAAATATGCTTCTATGTAACTCATCTCTGCAGGACAATGAACTGAGAAATTATTTATGCAATTTAAATGGGTCATAGCAGTCACTGTAATAAGTGTGCCTGGAGCCAATGGGAGCCATCAGGCTCCTATAAAAGTGGGTGGGGAAGAAAAAGCAGCTGTTGGGAGATCACCAAAGATCCAATGCATGTCCTAAGCTGCCTCTTGACATGAGGAGTTCCTCTCGACGTGCCTGAAATCGGGCTGCAGCTCTGGTCTGAACCCTTCTTCAAATGCTGGTGATCCCTTTGGTGGTCAGTGGCTGTGGTGTGAAGGGCAAGGTCTGTCCAGAGCTGGCACTTGCTGCTCCTCAGCACTGCTGTTGGGCACCAGAATCACCTATCTGAAGCTAAAAAGGTGAAATTCAGCATTGCTGTGAGTTGGGAGTTGTGTCATTCAGGTTGTGGGGGAGCAGGATGCTCTTCCTCAAGGTGAGTTGGACCCAGGGCAGTGGCTGGCTTTGGTGAAACCCAGTTTGGGCTTGCAGTGCTGGAGATGTGATGGTGTTAGCAGCATTGCCACAGTGTTATCCTGTGGGAATGCTGCTGGTTTTTTGCAACAGCACTGTAAGGGGAGCAGGGGTGGTGGGGGGAATGAATGGAAATGGGTTTTAGTGGGCTCTGATCAGCATGTGAGAGGGATTGTATGAGCTGGATGCTCTATGAGTTGCCCCCTCACTGCTGTCTCAAGTCCCATCCTCCTGTAAGCTTGGTGCTTGGCTCCCAGCCTTCCCTGGGGCATGTTTTGGGATTATCCCTGGTATTGTTTGCAGGTCCAGGGGACCAATGTACTGGGTGCTATTGGTGACACAGCTGAGACCCTCCAGCACAGCACTGACTGTGGCTGAGGTGACAATATTACTGCTGGAAGGAGAAGTGACACTGAGCTTTCTGCCAGCCTTGCTGCCTGCCTTAAAATACCCCAAAGAGGTGTTAAGTGCAGTTATTTGTAGCTCCATGGTACAGACATTTACTCTTGCAGCAATACATGTCACTGCCCCTGCTGCCAGTCCTAGGATAATCCATAAATCCCAACACTTCCAGGCATCAGTTTCATCCTGCTACTTGCTTTTTCCCCAGTCTTGTATTTCAATAGCATTTCATCTGTTTCTTTTTGTGACTTTTCTGTCTTTCATCCAATTTTAAGTCACATCCAGCTGATGTATACCTAACTCCCCAGGACATAAAATCAGCTCTCAGCTCCCTTTTCCCTTCTTGCAAATCAGCAAATGGGTGCAAGAGGGAATGGTCACTGTGCTGACCCAGAAAACACAGAGCACAGCCTGTTTCCTATTAAATTTTACTGGTCATGCTGATTTACACTGTTTGTCTCCTGCTTTATGGCTTCCAAGCTGATGTTGTGTTAAGCTGGCTGGAAGTTAGGCAAGAAATGCAGCACAGGCACTGGCAGGTTTCCCCAGCTGCATTCATGAGGGTTGATCACATAGTCACATTTTCTTAGTCACTGGAGGAGGGTTTAGCAGCACTGCCTCTCTCCTGTCCTGCCCAGTTTGTGTCTGTGCTCTGCTGGTAAGAGACACTTCTTGGGTGGAAAGTCCAGTTGTGGGGCAGTGCAGGTGGCAGAAGGGTCATGTCCCCTGTGCTGTAGCTGGGCTCTCCTCTAGCCCCCACAGCAGGGGTTTGGTGGCCCTGGGGCATCTTCTGGCTTTATCTTGACCCATATATATGCATATGTCTCTGTGTGTATATAGGATCATAGAATATTGACCTTCTTGCAATCTTTCAGTACTTAAAGGAGCCTGTAAGAAAGATGGGGATAGACATTTAAGCAGAGCCTGCTGGGACAGGACAAGGGGTGATGGTTTGAAACTAAAAGAGAGAGATTTAGACTGGATAGAAGGAAGGCACTTTTTACACTGAGGGTGGTGACACTGGCCCAGGTTGCCTAGAGAGGTGGGAGATGTCCCATCCCTGGAACTAAACCATGTGACTTGAGCATCATCCAGACACACCTTGGACTCTGACAGGCTTGGGGCCATTACCACTTCCCTGGGCAACTGGTTCCAGTGCATGTATGACCATTTCATATATATATATATATTTTCATATATATACACACACACATGTATATAGCTACATGTATATGTGTGTGTGTATATATACACACACATGTATATAGGCACATGTATATATATATATACACATTTCAGGTAAAGCAGGATGAGTTTCTCAGGTTCTTGCCCAGGGCTTCCTACTGGGACTCTGTGCAGGTAGACAGGACTGTGTGGTGCTGGTGGCTGCAGGTCCAATTCTTTGCTGGGATGGCAGCACTGGGGGTAGTGGGAAGAAGAGAGCTGCCTTTGGCCTCAGATCAGTGTGGGGAGGGCATCCAGGCTGATTTGAGGTGGCACATTGCAGATCTGGGACCCTGTTGGTTTGCTACTGTTGTCTCAATGATGTGCTGTGGATGTGTCCACAAAAAATAAAGCATCCCAAAACTATCTGTGTTCCACCTGTCCTGGGTTAGTCAGAGGCTGTCTGCAGAGCAAGGAAGGGACTTCTGTCAGAATGAATCCAAGGATTTGGAATCAACAGCACCTGATCTAAGGGCAAAAGCTTCTTGCTGGCCACAGGAGTGAAGAAAGTTTCTTATTTTGTTTCACAAAAGTCAGCAGCAAGTTGGCTGAGGAGTCCTTGTCCTTCCTGCCACCTTCCTGGCAGATAAATTCTTGTTTTCTTCCTTATGCCTCTAGGATTGAATGTGAGAGCATGGGAAGAAGTGACTATTAGGGAATAGACCTGCAGAATTCAGCAGGTTCAGTGGCAAGAGGTCAGATGATGTTTAGCCTCCCTTGTAAATCACCTGGTTCTGTGTGTTTGGAGGCAAGGGAGGAGCTGTGCAGGGGTGGTAGAAGCAGGACAGGCTCAGCAACTCCTGATTTTGCCATTTCTGATCCCTCTCTTTCCATCACAGTCTGGAAAACTGCTGTGCTGGTGGCTTCTCTCTTTTGTCCACTCACAGGTGCTGTTGCAGGAAGTCTGGCTCATGATTTGCCTCTGCTGGTGCAATTTTGTGTTTCTTAAGGGGAAAAAAAGGATTGTTTCTTTTAGTGCCCCACATTTTTCACATAAAGGGGCAGAGCTTGGGTCTATGTTTTCTTTGGTGTATTTTCTTCTTCTCTCTACTTTTTTAATTTAGCATCTGTTTTATAGTTAAGGGAGTCATTATCTGGTGGTTAGAGCTGGGGATGGGGAGGAAGGAGGTCTGGATTTCTTAGCTTGTCAACAATGAGTGTATAGTTTCATCTAGACCATTTTTTTGGGGGGGTGAAGTTTTCAGATGGCTTCACACCCTCAGGTTCTCCACTTGGGTCTCTTTGCTCCCACCACCTCCCACAAGAAATAGCTTATCCCTCTTCTGTTAAGGGCTGCTGTGCTGCTTCCTGTGCTTTCCCAGACAGACACCCATGCATGTGATGAATGAAGATGCCAAGGACAGGCTGGATGGGTGCAGCAGGTCTCTGAGGAGCATCATTCCTCACTGGTGGGTGGAAGCCCAACACTCTTCTCCCTGCCTCCATGACCAGCTAGGGAGGACAACATCACACACCTTGAGCAGTGTGGTTAGTGGTCAGAAGAGGCTTTATAAGAGCTCCAGCTTAGCCAGCCTCTGGGATACTGGATTTTAAAACATTATTTATTTATTTTTAGAGAAACCTAAAGAAGGAGAAGGAATTAGACAATGGCTTGTTGCCAGATGTTCCTGTGCTGGAGATGAGGCTTTGCCTGCACACATCTGCTATGCCACATAGGCAGCTGTCTGCGAGCCAAGGACAGGGGAAGATGCCTATAAATGTAAGAGAGGACAGTATTCACTCCTGCACTGTGACTGGAAAAACAGCTACTGGCTGGGAGTGCCTACTAGCTGGAAAAACCCAAGGACTAGGCAACTCCAGGGGCTCCTACAGCTGGGGAAAAAATCTCCCTGTGAAATGAATCCATCTGATGCCTGAAACGCCTGCAAGAAGAGGGACGAGGAGTGCACAGAGAGACTCCTAGCCCTGTAATTGCTTCTCCAGGCACGTGGAAAGATCAATCCTCAGCTGTCACATTTATAAAGCAGCAGCAGACATGAGATCAGACAGAGATGGGGGAATGTGGAGCTGTTTATCAAATAGCTGCTTTACAGGGTTGGAGCAGAAATGACCTCAGTCCTCTGTGAGCCGCAGGCGGGTTAAGGTCAGGTTGTAGCTACCTAAAGAAAAGTCCATGTTCTCCTGACTTTGAGAATCTTGGTTTAAACCCTCCTGAAATGGTACATGCAGCAGAAAAGCCATCTCTGCTTGGGGTTGGAGCATGGTCCTGCTGGCACTGGGGAGCTAAGGTGTCGAAGCTGGGGCTGGAGCTGGCAGGGAGGTTGGTTTCCTGTGACTGCAGTACCTGGATGGTTTGAGCTAGGAGGATCTGGCTCAGCAAATGTGCCCAGATCCCTGGCCTGGTCCTTCAGCAGTGGTCTGAGCCAGTGCAAAGAGTGTTTGACCTGTAACCATGCCCAAGGCATCATGCTTTGTCCTCCTGTGGGATGCTGGACAGCAGGCAGTGAGCTGAGGTTTTGCGTTTTCAGGCCAGTATCTCTCCCAGAAGGTAGATGCAGCTGCTACATGGGATGGGGGAGGATGGGTTTGAAGAGCAGGATGAGCCCATGCCCTTGAGACTTGAGGGGGAGCCCAGGGCAAAGCTGGGGGGAGTGGAGTGATGCCTACAGGTTATACACGAGGATGATGCTTTGTGTGCAGGCTCAGTGGATCCCTGTGCTTCCAGCTGAGGCTTTTTTGCAGGAAAACACCAAGAACAGCACCTTTCTGGTCCCACAGTGATTCCCACAGTTTGATTTTGCTGGCTTTGGATGTGAAATACACATTGTGTGGCTATTGAAAATGCCCAGTGCTGCCCCAGCCCATTGGTGCAGGCACCATGTCTGCTCCAGCATCCCCTGGGGCAAGCTTCACACTGCCAAGGGCAAGCTTTGCACTGTCAACCTGATCAATACATGAGGCAGCTGGGCCAGAAAAGAATATAGGTAGAAGAGAAAAGCCATAAAAATGAGTGTGCCTCTGGGAAATGCAAAGAGAGACATCAGCATCCTTCACAGTTAAACAGCATCCTCACTGGGTTCACAGCTGACAGGTTTGCTCTGCTCAGAAGACAAACTGCATTAGGTGCACAGTGTGATTCTGGGAGCAGAAACATCTATTCAGCAGAAACATCTCCTGCTGTGAGGGGATGCAGAGGAATGTCATCAGCTTAATGTCTTGTGAGGCCTCTTTTCCTTAAACCCAGAGGCTCATGAACACAGCCCTGGGATGTTCTTCTCCTCTGGGAATCATAAGTCTTCCCTGAAGGTCCAGGCTGGGGTTTTTGTGGCTCAGTCTGCACTTACAGACACCACTGGGATCTATTTGTGGTGCTGTGTCCCAGCTGCTCTCATTGCTCCCCACCCTGCCACAATGTGCAGCTAGGAGCAGAATATTCTAGAGTCTGGAATAACCCTCAGCCCAAGATAAATTTAGGGCATCTCAGAGGCTGGGATGTGGAGAGGGATGCTGCCCCATGGTCCTCCCCTGGCCAAGGCACCTGTTGAAGACTTGAAGATATGCCCAGCAGTTTACTTNAGTCAGAGGACAGTCAGTTTGTACTCATAAAGGCAGAGATAACAGGGCTTAAATATTAAGCATGTCTGAAACAGAGCCAGGTAAGCACTTAAGCAGGGCTGCTGGGGGAGGAAGGATGCCCAGCCATGCTCTGGGCTGCAAGACAGCACAGACACACACAGGGCTTGGGATTTTGGAATTACTTCTTCCTATAGGCCAAATGAATTTCCCAGATGTGCAGGACAAGTTGAAGTCCAGCTGAGTTTTTTTGTGCTTTATCCTATCAGTATCCTACTCCAAGTTCCTCAGTTCCTTCTGTGATGGATTAATCCCTATATATCCTTCAACAACAGAGGTAGCAGGGAGATTTTTTTTGAGGCAGAAATTGTAGCTGAGCCTTTCACCCTTCAGGTCTTCAGAACTGCCTTTAGTGAGCATGGGCATGAAAGCCACAAGAAGCAGCTCTCCTCCATCTGCCTCAGCCAAAGAGAGATCCTCCTGGTGCAAGACAGCAGCAAGAAGCCAAGTTGTGCAATTGCTGCTGAGGCATTCGAGGAAAAAAGAATAATGTTTACCAGTTGTGGCAGGAACATGCCCAAGCCAGCAAGCAGAGCTCTTCTTGCTCTAGGCTAGGGGAGTGAGCTGGGCAGAGCCAGAGGGAAATTCTTTGTATTTTTAGGATTGGGAAAGTGGAATTAAGGTAAAATAGTCCTGGATGAGGGCCAGGCTACCAGGACTAGTAGGCTTTCTCTTGCTTTTAGACAACACACAGGAGTACTTTTGGAGTGGAGTTGGTGGTAGGTAAAGTATTGTGGTGGAAGTCCAAGGAGTGGAACAAAAAAAGACCTATTTTTGCCTTGGAATGTGCCAGACCTCCAGCTAGGAGAGGTCAGGGCAGCATGGCTGGGGACTTGGCTGGATCGCATGCTGGCCCAGCAACTTGTATGATGTGGTAGGAAAGATGCTGCTCACCAGACAGGCCTTGGTATTGAGAGTAAGGCACCAAAATCTGTCCCTCCTGCTGGAGCTGCGACAGTCTGCATTCCTGAGGCTGTGCAGGATGACTCCTGGCTCCTCCAGACTCCTAATGTGCCCTGGACCCAACACATGGAGGGAGCATGGCTGAAACCACTGGGCTTGGTCCCCCCCAGAGATGATGTCCATCTGGTCTCTGCCTTTGCAGTGATCTGGAGAAAAAGTTTAGGCTATGTTGTGGCTCACATTTTGGAAATGACTTGAAAGAAAAACTAATGTAGGCTCTTAAATAGCACTAGCTTTCAGGGCTGCTCTTCCTCCCTCCTCCTCCCACCAGTGGTCCCAGATGTGCCATGTGGCACTGCTAGAACTTAAAGTATGAGAACAACCATAAGCTGTGCCACTGCCAATTGAAAACAGGACACAAATCAGGGCATGGCCACCAGGACTCACTTCTGCGTCTCTTGGAGCTCAGCAAACCATGAGCTGTGGCTCCACAGCACCAGCCCTGCTCCCCCCTGAGCTGCAGCTTCACTCCTGGGTTCATCCTTTATCCCATGTGTATGGCTGAGCCCCTGATGAGGAGGAATTACTGCTGAGCTTCAAGGGACAAAACAGGAACAAGCCAACAAGGAACAACCAATGCAACAGTCGAAGAAGGAACAATTAAGTGCTATCACTTATCATAGTGTTTATCCACCAGTGACAGCTACTTCACGGCTGAGAGTTAAGCTCTGTCTGTACAGGGGTTCTGCTTGATGCACTATTTGCTGAGTTATTTGATCCCTGGCTCCTGGATGAGCTGTGATTAAATAAGAGCTCAGCATGGGGCACCCACTACACACAGCATCTCTGTCTGCTTCCTACAGCACCATGGTGCTTTCCCCCTTGCCCTTAGACAACAGCATTTTTCCCACCCTGGAGGATCTGTTTGATTGCCCAGATTGGAAGCCTTTAAAAGGGACTATGTGAGTCACAGCTAAAGCCATAAAGGAAAAACCAATAAAGCAATCTGCAAAGTGCTGTTTAATGGGTTGAGGCAAACTTACTGGAAACAGGATACAGCTTGTTTCATCTTTAAATCGTTAGTTCAAATCCAGCTGAGTTTGGGAGCACATGATGTTTTTTCCCTGTCAATAGCAGTCACACAAAAGAAATCTGAAGGGAATTTTACCACCTGAAAGGAGTTCCTGGTTTCTCTGTGCTCCCAGCAGCTCCCTGAGCATAGTTGAAAGCTTTGGGGGTGTTAGGTGCTCTTTGAGCTCAGTCACAGAATCACAGAATCTCCTGAGTTGAAAGGGACTCACAAGGATCTTTGAGTCCAACTCTTGTTTATGCTCAGGACAACCCCAAAGTCACACCATGTGTCTGAGAGCATTGTCCCAAATGCCTATGGAATTCTGTGAGAGTTGGTGCCATGACTGCAGTCCTGGGGAGCCTGTTCCAGTGCTCCAGCACTCTCTGGGTGAAGAACCTTTTCCGTGTGCCTAACCTGAACCTCCCTTGGCACAGCTTCATGCCATTCCCCCAGGTCCTGTTGCTGGCCACCAGAGAGAACTGATCAGCTCCTGCCCTTCCTTCATCTCTGGTGAGGAAGTTACAAACTGCAATGAAAATGGAAATACTTATTGCTGTCTGGATCACAGGGGTCTGCTCCCATGGCTGCATTCACTTCACTTTCTCAGCAAAGAGAAAAGGCAGGAGGCACACCAGGTTCACCCTCTCAGTAGCAATGCTTCTCCAGCACCTGGGTGAAGCAGGAGGCAGCAGGAACGCTCATCCCTCTCACCTCTGCGGGCAGCGAGCATTGGCTAATTGGTGTGGGTGGACACCACGTCCTGACAGGCTCCTCGAGGCTTTATGACAGGCACTTTGCAAGGGCTATGAGACAGGAGGTATTGGGCTGTGATTAATGCTTTCGTCCTGACGCTATCGCTGTCAGCTCGGGCACCGTCGTTCCCCATCTCCAGAGACTGAGATGACGGCAAAGCCCAGCTGGTTATCTCCCAGCCACGCAGGATTTGTGCTGTCTCTCCTGGAGACGGGCTGGTGAGTCAGACCTCATTTCAGGGCTCTCAGGATTAAAAAGGGATATTCTCCCATATGGTGGTTTCCATCCTTTTTCTATCAAGGTCTCACTGCTGGTGTTGTCTGCCAGTCCCAGAGTCCCCAACCAGCTAAGCCATCTGGTGGGAGGGAGTCACTGGTGGCTTTCATTACCTGTCAGCCCCTGTGCCCTGTTGCCTCACTGCAGTGATGGCAGAGTGGATGCCCCAGTTGCAGGACAGTTTAGGAGCCAGAGAGCCAAGGGCACAAATATCGGCTGGGGACAAGAGTTGATTATCATTGCTAACTCCTGGGGTGGCTTTTCCCAGTACTTAAAGGAGCCTGTAAGAAAGATGGCGACAGACCTTTGAGCCGAGCCTGCTGGGACAGGACAAGAGGTGATGGTTTGAAACTAAAAGAAAGAGGTTTAGACTGGATAGAAGGAAGACATTTTTTGCACTGTGGGTCGTGATACACTGGCCTAGGTTGCCCAGAGACGTGGTAGATGTCCCATCCCTGGAACCATTCCAGGTCAGGTTGTCTGGGGCTCTGAGCAACCACCTCTAGTTGCATATGTCCCTGCTGACTGCAGAGGGGTTGGACTAGACAAACTTTGCAGGTCTCTTTCAACCCAAACCATTCAGCAATGATTCCATGATTCTGTTTTCCCACTCTTTAGGGATAACAGCTGTCTTTCTGCATGGAGCACTGAGAATTGGTTAGGAAGTCCTAAGGCCATTCATTATTAGAGGTGAGTTAATCTACTGATGCAAGTCTCCTTATCCAGCTGCATCTCCAGGGGCAAGGTGCTGGTACAACTCGGCTTCACTCCTTGTCCAGCCTCTTCACGCAGCTGTGGGGCAGACCAGTTAGGAGGTGTGCCAGCAGCTGGCTTGGGCTTGAGATTGTGCTCCAGACTGATGCTATTCCAGCTGTTGCCACAGGTGGTGGGCACATAGCTTGTGCTTCCCCATTGCCGCAGAGCAGGTGTGTGGCACCAGAGGTCACACAAGCTCTAAGCAGGGTGGCACTCCCGGCTGTGCTCTCAGTGCCTTGTGGCTATTGAAACGTTTAACGGTGGTTTTGATCAATTTATCAGACTACTGCAGCACTGCACTTCAAACCTGTCTGTGTGGGACAAGAGGACTGGGAATTTTGGGTGGTTTAACCTGCAGGACCAAACTCTGGAAGTGCAGCCAGGAGGCGGCATCAGGGAAGGACTTTTCTTTTTCTATATTCCTGCCGTTCCAGCCGGTCCTGTCCTGCGATAGCAATGCTGAGAGGGCCTGGGGTAAACTGTCACAAACCCCAGCTATTCCACTACATCTGTCTAGCACATCTGTCCAGGTGTTGGTGCACATGGGCTCCTCCAGAGGTTTTCATGGTGCACCTGCCCACTCCAGCTGTGCCCCATCCCGCTCCAGCTGTGCCCTGCCTGCTCCAGCTATGCCCAGCCCAGCTGTGCCCCACCTGCTCCAGCTGTGTGCTCCAGCTGTTTTCCCTCCCCTGCAGTGGTTAACGGCACCGCCCCCTCCACTGCTAGGCCCCGCCCCTCAAATGTCAATCTTCAGCGCCAGCCCAACCGCGTCCCGCGACACATCGAGGCCCGCGACCAATCAGGGCGTGGTTGTGATTTCCATGGCAGCCGCAGCCGCGCGGCTAAGGGGGAGCTGTTGTGGCGTAGCCGGTCTCGGTTCTGGTCCCGGTCCCTGCCCACTGCCATGGTGCCCGAAGGGAGCCGCGGCGGAGGAGGGCCTACAGTGCTGCTGCTGCGCAGCTCTAGACCGGCTCTGGCAGCAGCAGCAGCAGCCGCCGCGGCGCGGGGGCGGTGGCAGCTGCAGCCGCGCAGGTGAGGAACCGCTACACGCCGCGCACCTGAGGCGAGAGGCGGTGGCGGTGCGGAGCGGATCGGGGCGGAGCGGGCTGTGGGCGCCGCCGTTCCCCGCCCGCCCGCCCGCCCAGCCCCGACGGGAGGCGCCGGTGCTCCGCCCTGCCCCGCCCGGAGCTGGGGCGGCTCCGGTGCTGCCAGAGCAGTTGGCTTTGTCGGCTGGGCTGGGGGTGGGTGGCCGCGGCCTGAGGCGGTTGGGAGCGGGGTCGGCCTCAGGCGCCGGTGCCGCCGAGGGAGCCGGGCTGGGCCAGGCCGTACCGTACCGTGGCGGCCGAGCCACTGGGCTGGGCGGGCATCGCCGCGGGGTCCCGGAGCTGCAGCCGGGAGTGCCCGAGGATGCGCGGCGGGGCTGGCTCGCTGCTTCCCACCGGTGCTGCGGCAGGGAGTGAGGCTGATCCGAGCAGGGTAAATGGGAAAGTTTCCGGCCGGGCAAGCTGAGTTGGTTAGGTTGCTCCGAGCGCTTCTGCTGTCTTTGTTCAGCAGCTGTGCCGGGGGAGGCTGGTGGCGGGTGCTGCGCTGCTGGACAGACCCGCGGTGGAGGGGGAGAGGCATAGCAATGCTTCTGTATAGCTGCTTTTCTGTGTGCAGAGACCACATGTAACAGCCATAGCGTGTGAAAGCATTGTAGCAACTGTTTTATAGTAGTAGACCTAACGTGTCTCTTAGCTGGAAGTGGTTTTTCTGGTAATATTGCTGGAAGAAGCTGTTCGTTATGATGACCGTGTTGTGCACACTTTTATACACCTATGTATTATTAAGCAGTTTGATTCTTTGAAGGTGCCTTGTTGTATGCTGAAGTGCTGAAATCCCTCAGGAGACGCAGCACACATAGAAGTGCACAGAACAGTAGCTCATTTGCTATTAGAGATGATTTCTTTTTCCTGTGTTTTTCTCTTTTTTTCCAACCATGAAGAGCTAGAAGCTTTTTTGTGTGCCAAAAAAAAAATCTTTTTGTGGAATTGTTCTCTAGCAGTAACTGTAGTACTTGACAAATACTGTGTATTCTTGCCTAACTGAGAGCATGTTGCTAACTCTTTTTTTGGCCAGTATTTAAATCCAGATTATTTGTTGTATCTGGAGGTAGAGCAGAACGATAGAGGTCTTTTCTTTCGTTTGAAGCAGAACATTTTAATTAGCTGTACTTTAAACTCATTTTAGATATCTTAAAAGTTGAGAAACCTAAAAACTGTTGAATTTTGAGTGCTCTGGTAACCTTATTAGCAGTTTGGGATTGGGTATGTTTTTTTCTCTTGCTTGTTAAGAAAGCTTGTGTTAGTAGATCCAGAGGAAGGACAAATGCTTCTGAATTCCTTTTTACACACAAAGACACACATGTATATTTGTGTGTGTATGTCTGTCTAGTGGAGGATTGTAAAGAAAGCTGGGTGTTTGTTTATTTTTTGGGGGGAGGGAAAGCTTTAACTGGTAAAAGGAAAGGGTACAGTTTGCTTCATCAAGGAGATGCATAAATACGAGCACATAATTTTTTTTACTCCTTGTAATGTGATTCCACTAACAATTGTGGAGTTACTGGATAGTTGTATGCAGTATTCCTGACTCGGCAGTAATCTGTAGCTGTGAAGGTTAATTTGGCCTTTATGATTTTTTTGGAGCTTTAGATTAAAAAAAATACAGAAGCAAAACCACAGAGAAGTCTACATAGAACAGAATGCAGATGTGTGACCAGCATTTCTGTAGTTCCTACAGTGTGAAGTATAAGGGAATGTTGTTCACACATCTTCTTATGTTGTCCACCTTTGTCCTATCATGTTACTTGGCAAACTGCTCTGCATGAAGACAGGCTTCCCTAGGTATGGTTACCTCTCTTTCATCCCAGCTGCTTTCTGCCAGGTGACTTGCTGCTTACATCTTTGTGCAGGTGAATAAAAGTTGCTGATTCTATTTTATCATCCTTTTGTACTGTATAAGGAGTGTGGGGAGAAATCTAGAGAAAACAGCTACAAGGCTAGAGAGCCATGATGGCTTAAAAAGCTAAAGGTGGACTTGGGACTCAAGGCTTCTTTATTTTCATTTCTAGCTTTGAGTATTTTGCTTGGGGTTTGCTTGCTTGTGCTGTACTTTGACATTCCTCTCTCAGGTTGTGTTCTGTGACTGGTAAGTAATATATGCTATCTGGTCTTTGGGCAAATCATTAAGGTGATTGTGCAAACAGTACTTTGAAGGCATAAAAGTTCTTCCTGAGTAGTTAAATGATTTTTGGAACAGTCTTCTAAGTGAGCCTGTGATGGTTTGGATAGCTTCTTGAAGTGGTGTGCTGTGCATACTTCAGTTGTGTTCCCTGGTGCTGTGCTATAGCATTACCATGTCACTGCCAGCTTTCCTGTGCAATCTTTTTTGTGGTGAACAAACACAAATGACCAGAAACAAACCAGTTCATTGAAGGGAAGGGTTTATGGAATTCTTTTCTTTAACTTTCACTTAGGAGTGCTGATAGACTAAGGTTGTGTGCAAGGGCTTCTTACTTGGACTATTTGATGAGCTTAATATAGAACTTCCTCAAAGAAATAGATTGTCTCCAGTTTTCTAACTGTATATTGTTTTGAAGATGATTCTTGAGAATTCTCACTGTCTGCTACCTTTCCAGTGTTTATTTTTACAGAGGAAAAGTGAAGGTGCCTAAGAAACCAGGAAGATACTGACATGCTTGATGTTTGCTTCCTTAAGTCCTAGCAGTTTAATTTCTTCTACAGTCAAGAGCAGGCAGTGACAATAATAGATAACAATAGTTCAGGATTTTTTTTCCATTCAGCTTAGCTACCTTGGTGCTGTAAAATGAATTTCCTATACAGATACCATGAGCTTTGGGTGTAGTAATCAGACTGTGGTTCTGCATCTGAAAGCATCTCTGAACTGTCAGAATTTCTGGAGCCTGTGTTTTGGAGTCTACTGCATAAAGCCCTGTGGGGAGGAATCATAGACCCAGAAACTAAGGAATTGAGTAGACCTCCTCAGTAGGAGAAGAAAATAGTAGGAACATGGTGGAAGGACATGAGGTTGAAAGGCAAAAAGAGTGTGAGGGGAAAGACAATGTTCCAATAGTGTCAACTCCAGCATTCTTCCCCTTACCTGTGTCTTGCTCCTGCTTTCCAGTGCAGGTGGGAGGACACAGCATTTTCAAAGGATGCCTGTAAAGCCTCGTGGCCTGTTGACACAGAGCTGAGTGTCCTTTGCATTTCCTCCCAGCAAAGTTCTCCAGAAGTGCTGGGGTCAAACACTGTGATGAAAGCTTGGGCAGGTGCAGGAACAAAACGTACTCCACAAAAATCTAAGCAGTACTGCTGTATTTACCCCTCCTAGAAGGAGATTACCAGAACCTGAGCCAGAAGTTCAAGAGATGGAAGCAGAGGACAGGCTAATCACTGAAAAATGCTTTGTATATATGTGGGGTTTGGGTTTTTTGAGGTTAATAATGCCAGTGTTACTGTCCTGTCAGTTTAACCTTGGAAAAAGCTGCCTGGTTGAACATGAGGGAGGTGATCGTGACTTTTTCAGCCTCCAGAGTGAAAGTCTGAGCTCTAGAGCTTGTGAGGATTATTATTACTGGGTGGTAATGGATCATCTTTTTTCCCCTGCCAGGGAATGCTTTAACATACAACAAACCCTAAATTGTTCTAACATAAAATCCAAATGAATGACTTGCCTCTTGACTAAGCTAAAAACCTTGAACATTTTTTTGGGTGAACTTAGGGAAAAAGGTCTTGACCTGCTGCATGTAGGAGGAGGGAAGGAGGGAGAGAGAGTTAGTTGTGTGCAGAAAAAGGAAACAAAGGAGTCATTTTTGCTTTGCTAACATCATCTTGTGGCTGACTCATAGGCCTGACTTTTCTGGGAGTAAAATTCAGTTACATGCACTTCTGCTTAGCTGCACTTTCTGGTACTGAAACTTGTAGATCCTAAATCTGTCTTTTTTTTTTTCCTTTTTGAGTGACACTTAACATTTTTCTAGTCATTTGTTTTAGTTTGTCATTTAAAACTGTTGCTGCTTAGCCCTTTTCTCTAGCACTGCAGTCATCTTCATCCTCAAACTTAGGTCTAGGGAGTGTGTGTGTCTGTGTGTGTGTTTGTTTTGGGTGGGGATTTTATAATTTGTTGTTGTTTTGGGGTATTTATATTAGAGTTGTCTTTGCTTTTAGGTGGACTGGCACTTTGTTCTTTTCAGGTCACAGTGGATAAAAAAGCCACAATGTTTCAAAGCTCTGCTTAAGTGCTGGCAGGGGGTTGCTTTGTTGTGATTTGTAAATGCTCTCAATTTAGTTACTGTTAACAGCAGAACATTAATGACTTGCAATAATCCTTCAGGTTGACAGATGTGATCCAGAGCACTTTCTCATGAAGAGGAGGGAGAAGGTGGGGTTCATTTGCAGACTGCTGGAAGGGCAGTAACTCCTTTATGTCATACTTGTCCCAGAGAGCTTTGTGTGTAGCTTCAGGCACAGAAAGGAGTTTGCTGGCTTGTAGAATATATGAGTTTGCTGAGAGGTGCTGTTCCTCTGATGGTTTCCTGATGTACAGAGACTTGGTCTTGCCACAGTTGATGGCAATTGCATGCTCCAGGTATTGTCCAGGCAAACCAAAACAGTACAGAAGGTTGTAGGAGAGCTTAAGACTAGTTGTTTATTTGTTTATTATTATTTATCTTGCAGCCTTTGGCTTCTTTGGACTTAACCGACAAAAGTTATTGCATCAAGTGAAAGTGTTTGTTGTTGATTGATGTGGGTTTTTTTGTTACATGGATGGGTTTTGGTTTTGTGGTCAATACTTACAGTGGTTTAGGAAACCTGCTCAGGGACTGCCAGGCTGATTGGCATTCCCAGCTGGAATTGGGCTGAGAGTGAGGAGTCATTCTGCTTTCCCCAACCTGTGAACTTGAGATCCCAGCACTCAGTCAGCAGCCTTTCCTCCCATACTGCTTGTTCTTCAGCTTGGTTCTGAAAGCTGGTGCTGGTGAGGGGTTTGTTGGGTGGTTCTTTTTCTCTGTGTGTGGGCTTTTGCTTTGTTTGTTTTTGTGGGTTTTTGGAAGTCATATTCTAATATAAATGATGAGAATAAAACAGTTGATGTACTCAGTCTTAATATGTTTTCCTCTAGTGATCAGCTGATTTGGGGAACATTAGCATCCTCAAGGACTAGTTCTAGTTTTGGAAGAAGATTTTTGTGGAAGGTTTGTTTTTTTCATTTTTCTATGGTTTTGGCTTATTTTTTTATTTGGGTTTTTTTGTGTGGTTGTTTTTTTGTTTTTGTTTGGTTTTTTTAGCAAATGAGTTTTATGGAATTTGCTCAAACTGAATCAGGTTAGGGATTGTATGAAGTGCAAATATTTGCAGGTCTTGTGTGCTCAGTGGCAAAATACTGTTTCTGTTGTGTTAACTCTTCACTCAAATGAGTACTAACTTTTCACTAAATCTTTACTGTTTCTAAAGCATTTGAAGATATTTTATGTACTATTTTTAATACTAGCTTTAAGCAGAACAGTTTCCACTTCCCTAACTGAAGGTTAGGTCTGCATGCTGAATCTTCTTTGGGAGAGAGACTTTGATTATTGGTGCTATGAAAATATTGCATGGTTGTTTTTTTTTTCTTTTTGAGGACTGTTCAGATAACATCCACTTAAATTGGAGACTTTGTTTCTTCTAATGTCTGAATATTAATTCAGCTTGGGTCGATTTGGTTTTGTTGTGTTTCTTAAATCAAGATTGATCTTGGTCAGCTTTAATCCTGGATTGTGTTTGTAGTTTTTAATGACTATGCACTTCTTCAGTCAAAGCTTCCCTTGAAGTAAAACTGATGTTTCCCTTGCTTGCTGCAGACTATCTTTCTTCACTGCTCAAAGGCCTTGATCAGAAGCTGAACACTGTCAGTGTTGATATGTAACTGTGAAATGTATTTTACTGTCATCTTGTGTCCTGTGAAGGAAATAGAACTTTTCAAGCAAAACGGGAGATAATGTAGTTATGTGTAGATACTGCTGCTGCCTAATCAGCAAGCCAGAGTTATTCTAATACTTGTTTATCTGTGATGTCTAACATGATTTGGGTAGGGTGTCTTGTTCTTTTGTTTTATCCAGAGGTCAGGGTTATTTGCTCTTTTGCTGGAAAACCTCAAGTTAAGTCGAGTGCCTGTGTAATTACCTTTATGATGCCTAGAGTCACATATAAATGATATTTTTACTGTAAAGTTTAACAATAGCTATCCAGTGGGGGAAATAGTTGAAATATGTTCTTCAAATGTACCAGAGAACTTTAGTAATAATTATTTAGTAATAATTGTAGTCATGAGTCTTCTTATGGTCTGTGTTGCTTCTGTGGTTAAACAAAAAGGCTTTTTATTATGAGGTGATGGTGATCAGACTTTGCATTTACTGGTCTTAACACAGCACCAGGAGATAGTAGTTTTACTGAATGCTGGCAACTGAATCCTGCTGTTGATTTATCATTCTAGTTCTTCTCAAAGTTCTAATTCTTTAATATTTTTTTTCCTTTCTTGCCAGACCTTAATTTATTTTGGATTAGGTTTCCCATGGCATGTGAACTAGAAGATAACTTGGAATTGAAGGTTTCCTTATCTTGAAGTGACAGTCTGCTTCAAAATGGTTGGCAAACTCAAACAGAACTTGCTGTTGGCATGTCTGGTGATCAGTTCTGTGACAGTGTTTTATTTGGGCCAGCACGCTATGGAGTGTCACCATCGGATAGAGGAACGCAGCCAGCCTCTGAGGATGGAAAACACCAGGAGCACAATAAGAACAGCTTCCAGTGTGAATGCAAACAAAACCTTTGCTTACAACAAAGACATGCCTTTAATATTTATTGGAGGAGTACCTCGAAGTGGCACTACCCTCATGCGTGCCATGCTGGATGCCCATCCGGATATTCGGTGCGGAGAAGAGACGAGGGTGATCCCGCGGATTCTGGCCGTGAAGCAGATGTGGGCTAGGTCAAGCAAAGAGAAGATCCGGCTGGATGAAGCTGGAGTCACAGATGAGGTGCTGGACTCAGCCATGCAAGCATTTTTACTGGAAATCATTGTGAAACATGGGGAACCTGCTCCCTATTTGTGCAACAAAGATCCTTTTGCTTTAAAATCCTTAACTTATCTTGCTAGAATTTTCCCCAATGCCAAATTCCTTCTCATGGTACGGGATGGTCGTGCATCTGTGCATTCCATGATATCTAGAAAAGTCACAATAGCTGGGTTTGACCTCAACAGCTACAGGGACTGCTTGACCAAGTGGAATCGTGCTATAGAAACTATGTATAACCAGTGTATGGAGGTTGGTTTTGAAAGGTGTATGCTGGTACATTATGAACAACTGGTATTGCATCCTGAAAGATGGATGAGAACTCTGTTAAAGTTTCTTCACATCCCATGGAACCAAGCAGTGCTGCACCATGAAGAAATGATTGGAAAAGCAGGGGGTGTTTCTCTTTCAAAGTGAGTATAAGCATTCCTCCTTCACCTTGTATTGTCCCAACAGGCAAAATAGTATATTTAGCATTTAAAAGACTAGTCATAACTTGGTTTCAGTTTTTGAGCAGCTATTGATGTCCCAGGAAGCTGATTTATAGTGCATGTTGTCTGGAAAATAAGAAAATTGTTAATTAACAAGTTCAGGTCTCAGGTTGCTCCCACTAAGCAGTTGTCCTGTTACCATATGGTGATGGAGCACAGGAATGAGCTTTTAATTATTGGTCAGTCTAACTTGAATTTGGAAGTCTACAATCAGCTTTAAGTTCCAGTATAGCTTTGCTTTTTTTTCCTCTGTGCCCCAGGATAAAGCTAGACTGTTCTCTCTAGATTAGTGTTACTCATCCAAGCAAGATCACCTGTGATTTCAGGAACTTAAGTATTGTTGTTAATGCAAAAATGGCCTTTGAGTTACATTTGCCAAGAACATACTCTTCCAGGAAACTTGAGAAACAGTTCCAACAAAATAGAAAGCAGAATTGGCCTGCTTTTCTCTTGGCATGTGCTCCAAAAAGGACAAGCATTTTGAATGAAATTAACCTTGCTTTAAGCAAATCTCTCAGTATTCTCCTGTGCCATCTGTGCCCCTGATGAAGCTACCATCAGAAACCAAACCACAGGTATTGTGGGGGGGGAAAAAAAAAGTCTGTAGTTTTCCAGTTAGACTAGTCTGGTTTCTTTGCCACTGTTGACAGCTGAACAACTGAAATATGGAAGCTACCTAGTCTTTACATTGAGGAGGAAAGGTGTGAATGTTGGAATCTCTTCCTATTTTTGCTATGGCAAATACATCTACCAGATTGACTTGTTGAAGTTTGGAAAATATCTGTTAAAAAGCCCTACTCTAGCAGCAAGGAATGCCTGGTTAAACTCCTTGGCTTCTGGTTTTTGAATATTCATCACTGGCCACGTGCTTTGAAGTGACAGAGGCACCTTGCACAGCACATCTGGGCTGGGACATGTCAAGACTGTTGAGTGACTCCACTTTTTTTACTGCAGTTCTGAGAAATAAAGATGGAGAAAATTTGTTTGATGCCTAGGGAAGGGTCTGTGGATTTTGTAATATATTGTAGAGGAATATGATTTAAAGCAAGTTACACACTTACTAGTCAGCAGTACACACTTGGATTTCAGATAATGGCTATACATTTGCAATCTGGAGGTTTCACATCACCATTCCCACTGAAGAAACACTGCCACTAGCACTGTCTTTGCAGAGCTATCAAGAAGGCATCTCAACATCTCAACTTTCTTTTTTGTGGTGGTATTGTTCATTAGCAGATTGAAGCCTTCTGCTAATGTTACCCTGGCACAGTGTGTGTACTGTTGTGTGTCTCTGCAAGCTCTATCTGCATGGGAACTCTCTTTAGTTACTTGGATTGTGTTACTGCTTCACAGTGGCAGCTGAGAAGGGGCATAAACTTACTCTTACAGATATAAATAAGTGGTTGCCAAGTTGTGTTAAGTGTCCTGTAAAAATAACTATGCATTATGCTATTTCTAGTAAAATATTACTACAGCTTCCAAATTAGTTTTTAAAAATTGACCTCTATGCTATAAAACTCAGTAGCCTTCCTGAATTCATACAGTTTCAAGTAGTATTTCTTGCTAAATCTGGTGGAATGGGGTGTGAGGAGTTGAAAACACTTGTTCATGCTGCTAACAATTAAGAAAATGGATTGTTGAAAGTAAAATGTGGCTTCATTTTTGACTCAAACTTTTGAGTATAAGACAAATGAGTATAAAAGTGTTATCAGCCTCAGTTCAATCTGTTCACAGAATTCTTTATGCTTTTATTACCTCTCATGAGATGATATGTGGAAGTAATTATTTCAGAAGGCTCTGAACAGTGGAAAAAGGATGGGTTGTTAGTGTTAGGTCTGTGGTGTATTTTATCTAAGCAAGTACCCTTGAACTGGGAGGTGAGATTTGCTTTTCAGTTGCAAGAGACCTTTGTAATTCAATAATGATTTCAGTGACTCAGTCTTTGGAGGGCTGCAGGAAAAAAAATGTGAATATGCAATTGTCTTAGATGTCTGTTTTGTGTATTTATATGAAAGTAATTGAAGTTGTGCAGGGGGAGATTGAGACCCAATTTGATTTCAGTTAAAACCACCTGCTTTTGGCATCCCCAGCTTCTCACTGCCCTCTCATCTGCAGCACTGCTGTGGGCAGGGCTGCCTGTCTAGGGGGTCCCTGGGCCCAGAGCAGGGCTTAACTGGCCAGAAAAACTGCTCTTTGAAAGGATGCTTGTTGGGTACTTTACTGAGAACTTTAGGGTTTGCCACAGCTTATCGAATTTTGATAGCTAAACAAAATGCACTACCCTGCATTAGACTTAGTTTTCCTTCTATCAAGTTGCATTTGGCTTCTCAGCTGCAGGAAATTTATGGCCTCAAGTGTGTTAGTTCTGGGTCAGGTTCTAACCAACCTTGTTCTCTTATGACTTACAATTTCTCTGTGGGCTTACTGAAAAGTGCTCTTTACTTCATAGTGTGAACTCCATATTCTGATCAGTAGCTCTCACCTCTGGTGCCTTTCCAAAGGGTGATGCTGTTGATCCCTTCAGAGAGAACCTAACAAAATGCAAAATGCTGATGTCTATTGCAACTGTCTTCTCACAGAGCTTTTATTTACCACATGCCTGGTACCAAGTGCTTCAGGGTGTTTCATAACAGTATATTAAAATTAGAACACTCCAATTATATTAGTTTTTACTGGAGATCACAAGTACCAAATAGTATGTATTGAAGTATGATGTGCATTTGAAAGTTAACACCACATAGGCCTAGCCTCCAGCATTGCAGGGAGAGTACAAGATAAAATTATTTTGCTATTTGTCTGCAAAGTATTAGATAGGGTAAAAAAACCCTCTAAAGGCAAAGAAAGAGCTACTGTTATAATCTGCAAAGGCTGTGATACTTTGTAGAGGCTTAAATCAATGTGCAAATAAACCTGTCTCATCTTCCACTCGCTTTCAGGTCTTTGAGACAGGCTCAGCACCCACTGTGGAGGCATGATGCCTACTCAGGTCAGGTCCTACTCATGTCAGGTCCTACACAAGGTGCCTAGTTGTGCTTTTAACTGTTGTAGGGTTTCTGAAAAGAAATCAGACAGGAGTTTGTTGTTATGAAATACTTATGAGAAAGAGATTGAAATGCTGCTAAAAGATCTTTATAATGTTGTTGTTCCCTGGTAACAGAAAAGGAATATTTAAGAATATATTTTTAACTCATCTGAAATAAAAATTAACTATATAAAAATAAAATCTGAATCAGATGAATGAGGCTCTAGGTCAGTGTAAAGTGTTTTGTTTTCAGTTGTATATAGAGTTAAATTGTTCTTGCAGCTTGTTCTTCCAGAGGTGAGCTATTCACCCAATGGCTTGCAGAATTCTTCAGGCAGGGAGCTGACTGCATTTTTCTCTTATTCCAGACTCAGAAACTCTTATGCAATAGTATGTTAATAGCAATATTAGATAGTAGACAGTCTATAATTAAGATTCTAACTTAGTCTGTTTGCCTGGCTGCTTGATTTGAGGAAGGTGTTGGCTGCTTTTCTGCATTTGCTTAGTAATCCCTATTTTTTCTGTTGCTGATGCAGCCACAGCCTCACTGTTGTATTTTATTTAGTATTTTCTCCCCTTATGATGATTTTCATCCAGCTGCAAGGAGGAATACTGCAAGGGGTTTTTTTTAAGGATGTGCACTGCAGCATTTCTAGTAGCAGGAAACCTTCTGTGGTTTGAAGTAATTGCCAACGTGGCTGTTGAAGGAATGTGTTATGGCTGGACTACATGCTCTAACTAGTATTGTTAATATAGCTCTGGCATTTGCCTCCTAACTGAACACAGCTGTGCTAAGCACTGGTGCAAAGAAATGTCAACCCTTTTATAGCAATTTTTATTAGGCTTATTATGAAAATAACTGTCTAGGCAGAATTATTTCAGAATATACTATTTTTAATACATACCTTTCATTGGTTTCTAGTGCAGATATAGAAGTATTTGGGCTTAGTCCTGTGTTCCATGCTACCAGCTGCTTTCAAAGCTGAAACTGTTCCTGTGGTTTTGCAGTGGAGCCTGGGAGCACTGACCAGGCAGCATTTGCCATATGCATACATAATCAAATTTACCAAGATTTTGTTTCCTTGTTTTGCTCTGTTTGGTTTCTTGGCTGTTTCTTTCCTCCTATCCCCAGCCTATCTTCCCCCATACTTCTCAGCTGTTCTTTGGTCTGAAGAATCTTTCCTATGAATTGTGTTATACTTTTCTTCCCACCTTCACTGACAGGACAGGAAAGGATTTAACCAGAAGACCAAGGGTGGTATAGTGTATTTTTTGAATCAGCTAAAGGCAGTTCCCAGCTTATCTCTTCCCAGCTGTTAATCACCAGGAAGTGTTTCATGCTGAGCTTATCATTACCAAAGATTAAAATGAAAATGGGGCAAAATGTACACCTTTCAAATGTGCTTTTACTTTTGGATGAGGTATCCATAAGTATCCTAATTTAGCTCCTCACTGACATACAGTAGCCATTGTTTTGGGGTTCCAATATACTATTAGCCAAGCCCATTACCTGGGTCTCACAGGATCACCCTTATTTTAAATGGTTGAATCAATGTACTGTTTTGGTGAAGGGATTTTGGTCTTGGCTGGTTCTGTCTGAAAGGGAGAGGACCATAAATCTTACACTTTTCAAGCTCCTGGTGGTAAATTTTTCTTAAGGGGTCCCAGCCAGCATGGTTCCATGGAATCCTGACTGTTGTGGGTGCTTTGTCCTCTGCTTTGCCACTTTGGACTTCTGAAAGTCAACTCTTAACAGCTATTTTCTTGCTAATTTGATGTGAAGTCAGATGCTTATCTTCTAATTAAAAGGATGAAAAAGACAATGCCCAGACTTTTTAGTTTGCTCTACAAACTTGTGGTCTCAAGCCAGTAGCCTTAAGGAGGGCTGAAATTTGGTTGTAACTCCCTGGTGCCAAAGTCCTATTCTGAGTTCCTGCCTTTGGTTTGAGCTACTGAAAATGTTTGAAAAGAATAAAGCTGAAAATTGTAGGTGTTGTCTTGCAGAACTTTTTGTCAGATACTTTCTCATCTGCTTCCACTAGACACCCCTTTAGCAATCTGTGCCTGCTTGCTGAGGCAAGGTCATCCAGGGGTGACCAATTCCCTGTTTGGTTTGTTCTTTGTTGATGATAGTGTTTAAAGGACTTAAGTTACTGACCTTCCTGCAAGGTATGACTAATTTCCTTCCTCTGTCCTGGAAGAAGTTTAGCCATGATGAGAAGTATAAAGAATTAACAAGGTATAGACTGGTGTTCAGATCCAATTGAGTTAATGGCTGGCAGACATGCATGGGTAGTTTGTGGTTCAAGGCTTTCATTGCACAGTACATGTGCATTTGAGTGGGATGTGTCTTGCTATTGATTTAGTGTTTGTCTGCTGTGCAGCAATTCTTCAGCCTCTTCTTGGACTCAGGAGGTTAATTAGAAAAGGGTAATCAAACTTGTTCCTCTTGCAAGTTGAGTGAAGTCAGTCTGGAAGGGACCCATTAGGATCATGGAGTCCAGCTCCTTAACCTGTGCAGGACACCCCAAGAGTCACCCCATGTGCCTGAGAGCGTTATCTAGACACTTAAACTCTGTCAGGCATGGTGCTGAGGCTGCTCCCCTGGGCAGGCTGTTCCACATTCCAACCACCCTCTGGGGCAAAAACCTTTTCTAATCTCTAGCCTGAACCTCCCCTGACTCAGCTTCATCCTGTTACCCCTGGTCCTATCACTGCCCACTAGACTGAGGAGTTGAGTCCCTGCATCTCTCACCCCTTGTGAGGATGTTGAAGACAGCAATGAAATCTCCCCTCAATCTCCTCTTCTCAAGGCTAAACAAACCAAGTGACCTCAGCCACTCCTCATAAGGTTTCCCCTCCAGTCCTTTCACCATCTTTGTAGCCCTCCTCTGGACACTCTCCAACAGCTTGATATCTGTTCTAAATTGTGGAGCCCAGAACTGCACACAACACTCGAGGTGCAGCTGCACCAGTGCAGAGTAGAGCAAGACAATCACCTCCCTTGGCCAGCTGGTAATGCTGTTCTTGATGCACCTCAGGACACAGTTAGCCCTTCTGCCTGCCAGAGCACACTGCTGCCTCATATTTATTTAACTTTAGCCCAGGCTTTTGTGCTCAAACTGTCAGCAGTTGTCAGCATTTGAGGAAATTTTCATTTCTTTTTCTGAGAAGATACTTTCTCATATTCTCCCTCCTGTATAACTGAAGACTTAGCTGCTTGAGCATTAATTTGAGTCTGTGTTCTCACTCTTTATCTTGTGTGGATGAGGTACCGGGGTTATACTTTGTACTGTTACTTTCAAGTGCAACAATTCTGTTTTCTGGGTGGTAGAGTTTTTTTTAAGATCAGAATTCTTTATGATGTAAATAAGGCCTGGACAGGATGATAGCTGAATGTGGATGTGAGAGCTGTTAACAGCAGGTTTGAGACAGGTATAGCCAACCAGCAGGAACTCCTGATGTAGTGGCATCCCTTGGGATATTACTTGAGTGCAGATGCAAATATTCCTTTAGGCAACTGGAATATGCAGACCTGATTTTCATTCAGCCTTGAAAGAAAAGTAAACCTTGACATCCAAAATGCATGTGCAGTCTTTCTGAGTTCAGAAAAAACGTTTTAAATTACTCTGAGTAAAAACTTGGAGACTTTTAAATTACTGAGCCTGTTCTGAGTCCTGCTGACCTGTTTGAGAAATAAACCCAGTAAAGAAGTTGTATGTCTTCTAATCTAAAAGCAGCAAGGAATGTGGGAAGCCAGATTTCTTCCCTTGGGGGGGGAAAAAAGTCAACAACAAAACTAGGGTGCAGGAATGAAGATGATTTTAGGACTGTTGCTTAAATCAAAGCAACAATCAAAGAAAATAACAAATCAGTTATTTTCTAAATACAGTAAACATGATACTGCTGCAATTATGCATTTGCCTTTAAGAACTGTGTAGTGATCAAACACTAAATCAGTAAAAAAAATGGTTATAAAAAGTGTTATTGCAGTCTGTAGCTTTTGGTCATTTCCATAGGTGTCTCTGTTATTACAAAAAACAAGTTTCTTCACAGTGTGTGTGAATAAATGGCACATGCAATTAAATTTAGAATACAACTTCCAAGAGCATCAAAGACAAATGAAACAGCAACTGTGGGAATATGCCAGTGGGAAAACAGCTTTATTTGTAGGTGTGTGCATACTTTTCACTTACCAACTCTTTGGCTTTCACTGCTGTCCTTCTGGAAAGGGCTTGTTTCAGTAGGTTCTGTGTGAAAGACTAAATCAGAAGGTAATGTAGGAGTGTTGTGCTACTTATTCCCATTTTAGTCTTATGTAGTAAAACTTCACATCAGCTCTGCAGAAACAGGACATTTTGAGAGGAAAAGAAGAGGAAGGGAAACCAAACCAAACCAAGTTAAAGGTCTTACTGCTGGTGAAGAAACCAGGAGTAGCTGGAGTGCAAAATCACAGAATATTAGGAGTTGGAAGGGACCTTGAAAGGTCTAGTCCAACCCCTCTGCCACAGCAGGATTCCCTAGGCCAGGACACACAGAAGTGCATCACTACAACCTTTCTTTCTTCTTCCACAGGGTTGAAAGATCTACTGACCAAGTAATCAAGCCAGTCAATGTGGAAGCACTGTCAAAGTGGGTTGGGAAGATCCCTGCTGATGTTCTGCAAGATATGCCTGTGATCGCTCCCATGCTAGCAAAACTGGGCTATGATCCATATGCCAACCCACCCAATTATGGCAAGCCAGATCAAAAAGTTGTGGAAAACACAAGGAGGGTAAGGCACTTTTGTGTGTCTAGCTGTGGACCAAAGGGGTGTGAGCTATAGAGCAGAAGAATCTTGTGTTTTGTTGTTTATTTGTTTGTTTTTTCCCTAAGTTTCTTTCTAATACCTTTGTGATAGATAGGAATATATTTTCCCTGCCATGGAGGAAAGAAAGAATTCTGTGGGACATTGAGCACTGGAATTCTTGAGTCCTGCTGTTTGTCTTCAGTTTGGTTCATCTTCCTTTACCCCAACCCAGGATGGAGCTGTTTTCTTTGTGTGTTTATCTTAACCTTTTTGGAATCATCCAGATAGTTGGGGAAACTAGTTAGTAGTAGAAGAAAGCTAGCTTTCTTGCCTGGGCATCAAAATCGATCAATGAGCTCAGCTTTTTGTATGTGAGGGTTGGCAGAAGCTCTGTCACAAAATTAAACCCCAAATACTTTCTAGAATTTGCAAAATGACCCATGAAAAATGGCTCAAGATGATCAAAATGTCAGATTTTCCAATTCTTTGCTCTCCTTTTTTAGAACAAACAAAAGATTCAGGAAAGCCTGGTGCTGATTAACCTAAGCTTAAGGATTTTTCTCCCAATTTAATGTTGTTGGAATTTGAGTAGTTAGGCTATACAGTTGTTTATCCCTGGAGGTATCCATTGAAAAGCTCATTACTATTGTTTGAACAAAGAATAATTAACTCTCTACTTCTGTGGAGAATGTATACTTTATTAAAAGAAGCTGCTGCTGCTGCTGCAGCAAATTAGTCATTGGGAAAATTGAATTAAACAATTTAAAAGGACTGTCTTCCCCTGGCCTTATGATACTTAAAAAAACTGGTTGGTATGCTGATGGGCTAGATACTCTTGGGGGAAAAAATATAATTTTTATGAAGTAAATAAACATTTTTGAATTAATTGTTTGTAGAAGGCCTCCTTGGGAAACTCTTCAAAACAGTTAATGTTTTAAAAGATGGCAGGTTGACTGTTTTAATAGTTGTTAGCTTAGCATGGAAAAGGTAGGGGTAGTAGTTAGTATTTGATAGGTTTCCTGGTGTTTACTGTTTTAAAAGGCTCACAAACTTTTCTACACTCAACTCAACTAGCATTCAATACTACTTCACTGAGCCTTGAAAGCAAAATCTTCCTACATCTACTTGTACATACTATGAAACACTGGCTCAGCTCCAAATTTGTATTGTAGTGCAGTAACTGAAGCTTGGTTATCTCTTACTGATACAAGTTAAGTTTTTACAGTATAGTGACCTTTCTGAGGCCTCCACCTGTGTGTGGCAAGCTCTGTCTGAGGAGTAAAAACTGTCTGGATTTTGGTCACTTACTGAAATCTCTTTCAGCTCAAAATGCAAGAGAGATTCAGGTAACAAAGAAAGACACAAGCATACCTTTTAAAAAATGAAAGCCTAATTTAAAAGGCTCAAGTGTATGGAGGCTTTTCCACAAGCTTGCTTTGAAATGTAATTGGTTGTTTGCTAATGTTAAAACCAGCTATGAAAACCTGAAGGTTACTGTTGTTGTAGCTGATCCAAATATTGTGAACATGTGGAACACTTGCTACTCTTTTGACTGCTATTTTAATAGCTTTACTTACAACCCAAGATAGCATTTTATTGTTTATTGTAGTACCCAGTATATATTTTCCTAGTCACTTCTTCTTTTACAGAACTACTTTTCCACGTGTAGTTTGTGAAATGAGGGAAAGGTCCTGAATTAAGGCTGAAATCCAAAAAAGCAGGAGGATTAAAGATGGCTAATGTTCAAAACTTACAGTATTCCTTTTGAAAATGGAGAAACATGAGGCTTTCAAAACGTTGTGTACCCCAAGGGGCTTTTGAAACAGTGGCTCACATCAGTGTTTGAGTTTGGACAGCTTGAATTCCTCTCCTGTCACTTTGCTTTGTTTCCTCCCAGCTGGTTCCCAGCAAGTCCCTGCTCAGACCTTTTGAGTCCTCTCTTTCTCTGTGACTGTGGAAACACTGATGTCCTGACTTCCTGTGGTTTCAAGATGTAAAGCTTCCTAACTCCCAGACCATTTTGCTGCTTAGGTTACCCAGCTCTCAGGGCAGCAGGCTCATCAGCCTCTCTGGAAGTTCCAGGCCTCCTGGCCATTGTATCTTGTGTAGTAGATTGCCCAAATGCTGGCCACAGAGCTTGGCCTTGAACCAAGGAGGTTTTGAGGTAACTGATTCTGTGGTTGGTTATCAGTGGGAGCTGAGTCACTTCTGAAAAATGCTTTGTTTTGTTTTCCCCACAGCTTTGTTTTGTTTTTATTTGGGGATGAGGGACAGATGCTTCAAAACACTTTAAGGTGTTTGGGAAAAGTTGGGGGCAGGGGCAGAGAGAGAAGGAGAGAGAGAGAGAGGGAATTGCCATGGGTTAGTTTTGCCCATCAGAGACAGCATATGCTATGTGGGTTTCCCCTTCTCTTCCATGGACCTATGCTACTTTATTTTTGCTGCTGCAGCTTGGAGAAGAGGGCATTTATTAAAAAGAAATAAATAATGTTGATCTAGAGTTTTGCAGCCTTCAGGAACTGGCACTTGACAAGTTGGCAAGTATTGCATACTCCTAGCTGGTAAATTGGTGTAACATTGCTTTTGTTCTTGCTCTCTTTTAACATTTCCTCACCTGGGATAGTCTTTCATAGAGTTTTGTGCCAGGAATATTGTCAGAGATGAAGCTGTCCAGTCAAAATCCTTCCACAGTTACTCTTCAGTACATCATAAGAATAGATCTAAATCTTGCATGTAACCATTTATTGCTTCACTTTGTGTTTGGAAGCTGTTCTATTCGTATTTGTGGTCTCTGCAAACTTTAAACTGAAGAGAGAACTTGAATTTTATTCATTGGAAACAGATAAAGTTTAGAGTTCTGAAGCTGGAGTGTATTGTGTTAGTACAGTAAGCCCTTAGAGTGCCTAACTTGAAACACTGTTACCTGGCACTTGCTACTCTGATACCATCACAGTTTTAGTCCATTTAAAATGGCACAAGCTAGCACTTCAGATAGAGGGAGTTGCCCCTGGCTGGCAAACAGAAAGCAATAGGAAGGAGGAAGCACTTCAGTTTCATTTATTTGCAGGGACAGAAGTTCTTCATGCTGCCTTAAGTTGACTGTGGAAGTTGCAGCAACAGGGTGGAAGCCCAACACCACTGAAATTACTGGCAGGGGAGATTCTGGCTCCACCTAAAGATGTAACAACACTGTCATCTAGTTCATTCTTATCAGCTATGTTAAAAAAAACAAACAAACCAGTTCTTGTTGCTATGGAGAGTTCTTGTTTTGTAGGATTAAAAGCATTTTTATACATACAAAATCCTAAAAGATAAGTGAAATGAAAATAGGTCAAGATGCAGAATGTCCTCATAGCTAGAAAACCTCTTTTGAATGCAGACAGGTTAATGTTTTATGAAGTCTGTGTATTGCCCAGTTGTAGAAGATAATTAAAAACCATTCCAGACTTTTAGAACAAAAACATTGTGCAGTTTAAATATGCTTAAATGTTGCATGTAGAACTCCATTTGTACTGCACTGCACTAACTGCACCAAGCAAAGTGTATCACTTCTGGGAAAAGAGTCTAAATTAGACTTCACAGGGAAAATACTGTTCAGCAATTTCAAAGCTGCTGCTGTTAGTCCTGAAGGTAAGAACCAGCAGAGGAAGGTTGTCTAAAACAAGGACTAATACTGAAGAAAAATGAAAGGGAGTGGCAAGTATGGTGCAAAATACTAACTTCCTTACTGTGGTGCAAAAAACTAGCTCAAGCAGTTAAGTCCTGTTCTTGCTTTTCTTTTCCTTCTTTGCTCCTTTTCTGTCCCTCTGCTGGTGGCTTGCATATGTACAATTTAACTTTATTTTTCTTTAATCTGGAAACAAAATGATGATTCTCAGCAACTAGAGTACAGTGCTTGAACTGGAATGTCTGTGTGCTTGTAGGTAAGGCAAGGAAAAGAATGTTCTTTGCTAAATTTGTGGTTTTCACTTCAGTGTTACCTGCCTAGGACACCAAAATGGTTAGGTTGATTTTCCATGCTCCTGTAGCACAGTACAATAGTGCAACCAGTGTTTGTACTTTGTCATCTTAGTTCTAGTTTTGTTTCAGGAAGTAACAGAGCATGAAGCTAGCTTCATCTCCTCTTACCTTGCTCTCCAAGGGCTGTGTGGTGTTGTAAGAGATCTCTGACAGTATCTGCACTGGTGGAGTACAAACGTAACATGAGTATAACAGATTTTTTTCAGATGCTTTCAATTATAAAGCCATTAACTTTTTGTTTATCTCTATTATGTTAGGCCTGACAGTGTTATCCTTTTTGACACTTTATCTTGTCTCTGTTAAGGAATGCAGAGCAGAGGGAGCAAAGTCTGAGTAGTGTTGCACAGTTCAGCAGTTCCCTGCATGTGACCTCCTCAAGAGGCAGCTTTCAGTTACTCAGTGACTGCAGGATTGTGCTGTCTTGTGTTTTTCTTGTAAGTCTGTTGCTGGTCTGTTCACTTTACTAAAGTGATTGCAGGGGTCCCTTGCTTGTAGGCACATACAGACTGCTTTTTTTGTCCCTCAAGAGTGGTAACAAATTCTACATCCTGATCATAAAGGAAAATAACATCCTGTAACTAATAAGAGTTTTCATCTGCAAATGATGCAGAAAATGCAAATAATGAAGCTGTCTGAACAGGTAGCCCAGTCACTAGATGGTGAATTACAATAGTAGAATCACCTCACATTAGAAGTGTCTGATGTGTCCTTCCCAATATTGTGAGTTTGGATTAAAGTTTGTGTCAGCAGTTTAACAAAAGATACCAAAAGGGGAAAACAGCTCAGAACTGCAAGGCTCTGACTTATGCCCAGTAGAAACTGGCTTATTGTTATGTTATGGTTGGCTAAGTGGTTTCCTCTCACATCTGTAACATATTAAATTAGATTTTCTTTGGCACATACTTCCCACTAAATGAATTTGTATGCTTGGAATACATATTCCAGTCAGTTCTGTTAACTTCTTCATGAATTTATGTTCCTTGCCCTGGAGAGACTGAAAGACTGAAGTGTACAGAACTCTATAGAAGCAGCTATGGTTTTCATGTGACTGTTTAAATACTTGTGGCTTCTAATTGCATCTGAAAGCTGTTGCCTATCTGTGTCTAATGTTCTGTCCATGGCATTTTCTGCAGTCACTTCTAGAGGGAAAACCAGAGTTCTGTTAACTCCTGTTTCATCCCTGTTTTAAATGGTGAGGAAATGTCTCCTGCTGTTAAAGAGTCAAGACATCCATGGCAATTGTGATTTCACAACTTGGGAGATTTGTAAAGACATCTCAAATTCAGTCTATGCTAGTGGTGCAAAGTGTGTTTGTGCTCATGCATGGGAAGAACTAACCTGTGCTGTCCAAGGTAATATTGGAGGTAAGCTGGAATGGCAGGCTGCTCAAGGCCATGCATCTCTGTGCTGGGCAATTTAAGCATAAAGGCATTTGGATTTGTGGGCATTTTCTCTGATACTTGACCCAAAAATTGAGGGGTTTATTTAATGTCTTGTGACCACCAACAGCACAGACTTTCTCAGTGTCCTTTAAATTTAATACTGTCTTTTGTGGGTGTTTTTTCCAGCATGTGGATTCCAAACTGCCTTGTTTTTCTCCAGAGATGCTGATACTTATTTATTTTATTTTTATTTCAAGCTAACTATGCATATGTATGATTAGTAAGGCATACACAGTTATTAACAAACCAAATGCAAAATTAGGTATCATTGCAAGCTGCCTTTTGGCAGACATTCATAGGCCTGTCTAAAATCTTGCTCTCTGTGTTGTTCCTCCTGGGTAAATATTTACATCTTGGATGTCTCTTGCTTGGCAGTTCCAACAAAGAGGTGAAGAATTGTGTAAGTCTTGTAAGCAGCCTTAAAAGTTAAGGAAGGTCTGTGTGAAAGAGCAAGATGAGGGTACCTCCATGGACTGTGCAGTAAAGGATTGCTTCTAGAAAGGGCTGCTCTTCTGTTTTCAGCAGGGTTCCTTTTTTGATTTGATAGATTTGATTTTATTTGATAGCTTTGTGCTTTGCAGCTTTGCTTGGAAAATCTACCAAGACCAAGTACACTTAGAGGCTAACTTTTAGACAAGAAGACTCCTTGTTGTGTGCTGGAACTGACCAAATATGATGTGACTCTTTCTAAACCATGCTTTAAAGTGGCTGAAAAGGAGTGCTTTCATCTTCTGGAAAGATGATTTTTAGGTTACACTGCTGAGTTACACTTCTGTCTTAAGCTTTCCTTGTGTATGAGGGTTTTCTCAGACAACTGGATGTGGAATTTGTTTTCTGATCTCTTTTTGAGAATAAGATGCATTACTTTGGCTATAAGAATGTGTTTTGTTTTGTTTTTTAATAGAACATCTTGAATAGTGCCAACAGTGAACAACAAACTGACTTCAGATTCCTTCCCCCTCCCTTTGGAAATGTATTTGGACTTGCACAATAATTCCCCTAGAAATGGTAAACACCATTTCTGCTGAATTTTACTGAATTCTTGCTTAGACTGGAAATCATTCCAGTGTCATGCTTCTGCCTTTCTGCTGCCATTCACTGAATAATAGGTTTTAGACTTAGAAATGGGTCAGAAAAGAATTTTGAATCCAAAACCTCTTAATTCCTTTGGCTGCAGCTGGAGTAATTGTTTTTAGAGTTTCTGGATTGCAGTTGATCCATGGGGTTTGATTCAAAAGGGACCACTTACTGGTTTTGGTACTACTTTAAACCAGTTTCTATAGTCTCAGGAATGTCTGTTCTGAACTGAAATCAGGCATGTTTGTCTGTTAAACCTAATCTTGGGCCTCTCATTGATTGGATTTCCCTTTGTAACTGTGATACTTCATCTCATTATAATATCAAATGCTTCTGAAACATCCTCTTATCTTCCTAGGCTATGACATTAGTGTAATTATTTTTCCTAATATTGCTGGTGGATGAATACACTTGACTGTCTCCTATTAGATGGTTATGAAGAGTAAATGTTGTTCATACAAAGGACATTACAATGGTAAAATTTCTATAGCAGACATACAGATACAGAATATAAAAATGAGACCAATTCATAATTGCAGGAGAAGGAAGAAAGGAGGCTTCCAGAGAGGCAAATATGGTTTTCATCACTCTGATTCTGAATCAGTTACAATCACAGGATATCCTGAGTTGGAAGGGAACCCACAAGGATCATCAAGTCCAACTCCTATTTAGGCACAGGACAACTCCAAAGTCACACTGTGTGCCTAAGTGCATTGTCCAAGTGCTTCTTAAACTCCATGAGAGTTGGTGCCACGGCAGCCTCCCTGGGGAGCCTGTTCCAGTGCTGACTGTGCCATCACCAGCAGTTTAAACTCCTTAAGAATTCCTAGATAATGACTGAAGTGTTTTGCCAGAAGAGGTGCAGAAGCTTGTCTTCATCAGCACTAGTCTAATTAGAGATTTTTCTTGTGAGCCTTCTGTTCAACATTTATTGTTGATTTGTAACTTCCATTTCTGCTCTAGAACACAGTCTACATTTTAATGGCTTGGTTAAAAGCTGAGAATGTGAAATAGTCTCCTTCATTTATAAATATTTATAGGATATCTAGGCTGTAGTAAGCCACAGGTTGAATTTTTGACCAGTGTGGCTTTCATTAAGGTTTCCATGGGAATGACAGTATCCCCTGGCTGAATAGAAATGAGAGCTATGCCTATCATTCTGAATCAGCCTATCTAGTTTATTTAAAACATGGAATACTGGAAGGAACAGAGTTCCTAGAATAATTCCTGCTGGCATGTTGGGCCCTAGCAAAGCCTTGATGTTTGGCTATGTTTAGCCTAGCGATGGAGAGTGATGAGAACTGCCAGCTCCAGAGGCCAGGCCACATGAGTCACAGGGTTTAGTGCTGCAGGGCTGCTGGGGGGTGAGGTGTCTAGAGGCAGGAAACTGGGAGCTGACTCAGCTGCAGCCCTAGGCCACTGCCTAAGTGAGTCCACTGACAAAATGAGGATGTCTTTATATTCTGGTCATGTATTCATAGGAAAGTGGTGAAGATGAATATTGGTAATAAGCATCCCTTGACTACCTGAATCTTCTTCCTTTTGACAATTTGCAAATCAGGGAGTGTAAGTCTGAGGAAGGCTTTAGCCCCATTGCTGTTTTATTACTTGATAGAATTTTTCTAAGCAGGTTTGTAGCTTCTTCTATGATTACAACTACACAAGACTACAAAGAACTCATGATCAGGATGTTTGGCCTATTTGGTTCAGTAGAAGGGATGGTAAAACTCCAAAAGTATCCTTTAGAGAGAAGAACAATACATTACCAGTTTATTTCCTGATTGGGCAGATAGTGGAAACACTTGTTTGGTGTGCTTGTTTGTAAGTTTGAGGGTATTTATTGCTTATTTATTGCTTTCTCCAGACAGCAGTGTTTCAGAATTAATAGTATGCTGGCAGAATTAGTATTATTCCTTTTAACCTGACAATAGGCTAGAGATATTGAATAAAGGGATATATATGGAAAATAGGGGAAAAGGGAGATGCTCCTTGGGTGTTGACCATTTTAACAACATTTAAAGCTAAGTTGTTATGTTCAGACTTTGATTGTAATCACATTGTATTGATGAACTATTTCACTGTGAACTTTGACAGCATATGAAGATGGGACAGTTGTTCACAGGTGACACTTCTGTTTGAGTGATGCATCCTCTGTGCATAATGAACACTGTGACACACCAGAAAATGTTATGTGGCATTTGTTGAGTTTCTTAACTGTAAAACATAAATATTTGAGAGCTGAATGTTGTTTGTTGCCTGGCTAGTGTATCAGTTCTGACACAGGCCACAAGATTGTGGCAGGTAGCTCTTCTGAAAAGTAGTTGTGAATTGTAGTTAAGCCCCAAGAGAACTTAGTTTACTGAAGAATAAAAATTGCTTTTGCAAATAGAGCATGCTCAATTTAAGAAGATCTGGTTTAGCATTACTGGATGCTAATAACCCAAAAGAATCTCATACACACGCACAAGCTCTTTAGCATTTCAAACAGTAGTGAGTGCTAGCTTTGAATATTATATTGTTTTGGTTTTTTTCCAGGTCTATAAAGGTGAATTTCAGCTTCCTGACTTTCTTAAAGAAGTGCCACAGGTACAGTATTGGGGTATTTTCCTTTTTGTGGGTGTAGCAGCAAGTTAGTAGGCAACTGGTCTTGATAAAACCACTTCTTCATAAGTTTGATCTTCTGTTCAATTAAAAGAGACAGACTAGAGAAATAGGTGACTAGAAATGATAAGAGAATAGCTTGTCCAGGGGATTGAATCTCCAGTGCTCTTGCACTTGGCAGTCCCAAGTCTCTTTTGAGTGCATGTGTAACTCCAGTGTTAACAGTATGGTGCTTGTAAGCCTGAGCTGACTGAAGTTTGTGGTGAAACTCTGGAAAGTCTGACTCTCTTGTGGAGACCATAGAGAAACTTTACCTTTTGTTGCGCAAGTTTAAAGCAAGTGTAGTACAGAGAGCAGAGGTAAGCAATGAGAGAGTTAAAAAAAGAGAAATGTTACTGTATCAGGAAAAAACCAAACCAGTTCAACCATGGATAGTGATGTGTTGATTTAATAATCAAATGAGCTATGGAACTTCAGATTTTACTGAGAATTCATAATCTGGCACCCTTCAACTGCTGTTAATTGTCATCAGCTACTGAAGGGAACCAACCTTTGCAATAGTGGCTATCCTTATCATGGAGCTCTCCCAAAGTGCAGGATCTCTTGATACCTGCTCCCAAGCTATGTGGATGTATGGGAGGCGTGCTTCCAACCTCAGGCTCTCTCCTCATATAGACGTGATGGAAAGGTTTTGGGCTGTAACTATTAGCCCATTTATGGACACAGAGGCAGTTTGGAAGATGGCATCCCTTGCTGCTGGGCAGCTCTTCAGTGTTTCTTGAAGGTAACAAAGCAGACAAGGTGGACTTGTTCCATGGAGCTGCCTTTTGGAGTGTTCCCTTTCAGTAGGTTGAAGGGCTTCTCTGTGTGTGGTTTGTTGGGGTTTTTTTGGTTTTGTTTTGCTTTTTTTCCCCCTCTCCAATGTATAGTGAAATTAGTTCTCCCTCCCATAGCCTTGCAGATTTAAACTGCTAATCTAGCCATGAAAAATCAGGGCAGATCATCTAGACAAGGAGCAAATGATTTAATTCACCTTCAGCAGTGAAATACAACAGAAGTTTATTGCTTAAATGGAATCTTTTCTATGAAATAAGTAGATGATGTAGCAATTGGGTTTTTTCTTAGGTAAGAGAAGTTTATTTAAAATGTAAGTAGCTTATCAAAAGTAAAGTAATTTGCAATGTCTTTACTTTAGTTTTGTTTCCTTTTAAAGTAGTGGGCACAAGCTTTCTTGACCTTGGATTCACAGTATTAGGATAGGACACTCCAGGGAAGTGGTGTAGTCACCATCCCTGGAGGTGTTCAAAAAACCCTGTAGATGTGGCACTTTGTGACATGGTTTAGTGGCATGGGGGTGCTGGGTCAGAGGTTGGACTTGATAATTGATCTTAGGGGTCTTTCCAACCTTAGTGATTCTATGGTTTTGTGATTATGACTTTTAGATGTAGAGATTGAAGAATACACAGAAGACTCTACCAGATGCAAACAAAGCATTTTGACTTGGTTCATTCAAAGAAAGATGAGTTGATTAAAAAGGAAAATGAATTTCTTTTGTTGCAGCTGAAGAAGACAGTAGAAAGGAAGTCTCGTGGCAAGATAAAATGAACATGGATCAGTGAAGTCCAATAGCTGTAGTGTCTGTTTCATGCTTTCAGAATATAACTTTGCTGTGGACATCAAATCTTTCTGATCAATCTGTGTGTGATCTCTGGTGTGGGCTTTGCTCTTTTACTGGATGTTTGCCTGCTCTCACCCTTTGAACAGTTAGTGCTCATGCTTTGCAAGTTGTGCTCAGCTAATAGAAAACCATTAAGGATTTGCACCACGCAGCTAAGTGTGCTGTTGCTGTTGCTCACAGCATTGTTCACTCTCAACTCCTGGCCACAATGTCTATGCAGCTTAAGGCTGAGACAGCTACTTAAATGTGTGCTGCTTCAAAGTCATTGTCAGCAAACTGCGTTGAGAAAAGTGTGCTGTAGTGATTTGTAATTGTTGTGGTTAGTTCATGATTAGCTACAACTTCACAGATAAAGCTGCAGCATAGGTGGCTGCAAGCATAGGGTGTGTCAGAACAGGAGACTAAATCTTGCTGATAAGGAAGTGCAGGGAAATGAGGCATCTTTAAAATTTAGCACACTGGATGGATAGTGTGTGAACAAAAGAAATGATCTTTGATCTGCCTGCGGTATTGGTTAGCTAAATCGTGCTGTTTGTGTTTTCCAGCTACACCAAAAGAACCTGGTCCACTACTAGGGAATGTCCTTTCAATCCATATGGGTAGGGAGTGTTCCAAATGAGGCTGACAAATGTCAGGAGCTGGATTTATACAGTTAGCTTGGTATGATTACAGTATTTACCAAACTCTGAGCAGATTTATCCAAAGTAAAGTAAGATCATCTTAAAAGCAAAAATAAGCTTTGTAAACCAGTAAGAGAATATAAAATGGGGTTAAACTGATGCTGATAGTATTCTCTTTTAGAATTACACTAAAGATAAGATTAACAGAATGTAACTAAACAGCCAGATGGTTTTGAGTACAAACATTGGTGCTGATGATATGATACTGTTTTCCTCTAAGGTAAAATAGCTAATTTCATTTTAATTATTTACTTGACAGACTGAACCTATGGAATAGAAGATCCTTTCTTGCACAGAAGGTAATAAAAGAGTATGCAGTCCTACTCATTTGGTCTTGATTTAGTTAAGGTGATTTATTTTTTTAACTTATGTAACTCTGTGTAAGCTTCTGGGTAAGAAAATACTGGAGAGAGCTGCAAAAGCCTAGTTCATGTGGTTTCAGAGTCACCATGTGGTTCTGCATGGCTCATCAGCAGATTTACTGTATTAATCCAGGATTTTTACTTGCCAACCACGTTATCAAAATGTCTGCTTTGACAACAGAAGATGGCAAAATGCATCCAGCTTAAAATAGGCAAAGGTAACATGCCACACAGATACAGCCAGCATAGCTATTTATATATGGCCATAAATAGAGTATTCTCTGTAACCCTAAATATTGCCAAAAGCATCATCCCAATGAGAAATAATGGATATTAAAGTTTTCCAAAGATCAGCTGTAGGCCTTCATTCTGACATTGATCTAGAAACCATAATCTCTTCCTGTAGTCTGTGTTAAAATGACTAAAATATCTACTTTGTTTTGCCACAAACATAAGGAAAAACATATTGCATTGAAAGCTCCAACATAACTTCATTGTTCTTTTTCTTTAGGAAAAAAAGATGCTGCCTTTTCAATGGAAATGACCTTGCATGGACTGTCCCACTGAGATTAGGGAAGTTACTGCTCATCACCTGCTTTTTCAGGATTTTCTCCCCCATTTCTTTCATCCTGGTTCTGTTCAAAATTTTGCTGTTGTGAGCACATGTAAACCTGTTGAAAAAAAATCACTGATGTTAATGTAGAACAGTATTACATTCACACACCTGTTTTTTCTTTTAAGATTTTAAAGCAATCTGTCTCCAAAATTGCTCTTCTGTCTTAGTTGCAAAAGTCCATCTTCAAAGATTTTCTTTTTCTGTAGCAGTTTGGTTTTAAATATCTGAAGCTTTCAAAAGAGTGGTCTGTGCTTGTCCTAGAAGATTTTTGGTGGAACAGGTGTTTGTCTTATTCACATGTGGAAATTGTTAAATATCTTTTATTTAAAAAAGTTGTTAAATTACATGTACAATTACAATCCAATGATCTTTTGTATTTTATTTTTCAAAATAAATGCTTTAAATGTGATTTTATTATTTTTTTTGTTTGCCTCAGAGTTAAGATTTAAATAATTCAAAGGACTGATATATTTGAATGGGAAAGATAATCTAATGTCCTGGGTTTGGATATCTTTTAAGGTTTGCAGATGAATGTGTGTTCCTTGGTTTTAATAGGTGGGTGATGGGGAGAAGGTAAGTCAGAGAGATACTACCGAGGGATATGAAGGAGTAAGAGGAGATTTGTGTCCTGCAGGAAATAATTAGGTGATTTTTAGCCTATTGAGTTTGTCCCTCAAAAGTGATTGTGTGCAGACAGGTGCTTCTGAGCTGTGAAGTGTGTCCTACACTGCAAGCATCAGTCCCTCACTGTGGAAGGGGGTTGTTCAATTAGGTGTTTTGGGGATGATTTGTGTCTCATTTTCTGCTCCCCTTGGTGGTTCTCGGCCTCAGCCTTCTCCTTCCCAAAACACATCTCCACAAATTCTGCCTCTTAGGATTTGAAAGTTTTGTTTTCCCCATCTTTCTTTTGTTACTACATCTCCCCTTTGAGCTCATTAACTTGTATTTGTAAAACCAACAGTCAATGAAGACCTTTAAACGCCTTCAGGAAACAAATTAATTTTAGTTTGCTCCGGATTAACCAAATTTTTACCCAATACAGTTCTGCAAGAGCAAACCCGGAGCATCCCCTAGTGCCACGGCAGAGCAGTGCTGCCCGTCGCCTTCTCCCACGACATCGCTGTAAGCTCTCCCCTGTCCACCCCTGACGGAGCTGGGCCTGCCTTGGGGCGGCAGGGACCGGCCGGTGGTCCCTGTGCCTCCCTTGCTCGCTGGAGGGAGAGCGAGGCTTCACTACAGGCGTTTCACTAACGGAAGGATAATTAATTGATGAACCACGCGACGTTTCCCCTCATAGCCGAGCAGAAATGAGGAGAAAACGCCAAAACCAAGAAGCCATCTGCCCTCCCTGAGGTGACAGTCCCGGTCCCCGTTCCCGGCCCCGCCCGCACGAGACCCGGATGGGCTCTACGTGACGCGGGGGCCGTTCCCGCTTCCCTCCTCCACAGCCGCCGCCGCGGGCGGGCAGCAGGTGAGGGCGGCGGGGCAGCGGGTACCGGGGCGGGGCAAGGATCCCCGTGACGGCCTTTCTCCCTCCGGCAGATGTGGCGGCGGCGGGAGGGCGGCGCGGCCCTGGGATGGGCGCGAAAGACGCGGCGGCGGCGGCAGGTGCTTCCCCCGCGGCCCGGCAGGGGGCATGAGCGCGACGGCACCGGCACCGTTAACCGAGCAGCGGCCCCGCGGGAGGTGCCTGTCAGGTGAGGGGCGGGAAAACCCCAAGGCGGGGCCTAGGCCTGGGCCTAGGGAAACAGGAGGGTGTCGGTGCATAAGCAGGGTCTAGGGAGCCTTGAGGGCGAGGGGAGTTCGTGCCCTGCCTGGGGCCAGGCCGCGGCGGGACCTCAGCCTGGGCCTGTCGCAGCACCGAGCGTCACCTCCCGCGTCCGCACGTGCTTGTTGGTGACCTCTGTTAACGTTTAGGCTGTTCAGAAGGACCTCGCAAGGACAGTTAATATTTTAAGTGACTTAGTTTGGCAGGAGCCTGGCTCGGTTGGTGATCTCGCTTGGGACTGTGCCCCCATATCCATACGCAGATGGTCTGATGATTCCACACCTCACCATGGTGAAGCTGTAAAGCTGCTCCAGGCTTAGAAAAGCTGCGGAATTCTATGTAAGGTGGTAGTTTCTGCAGCCGGCGAGGACATCCCCGATTAGCCTCTATGCACTGGTCATTCGGCAGCCTCCAGTGAGGCCTCTTTGCTGTTGTGGTGATGAAGCATCCCATGGTATCTTCCCATACAGTGTCTTAGCTCTCTCCTGCAGAAGTTACGGTATCCGTCATACTCCGTGGTGTCTCTGCCTAAGGACTAGATGTGCTGAGTATGTCCAGAATTTTACAGTCAAATGTATAATACAGTTTACTGCAGCTCAGATCCTTGCATTTTTTAAGGATGTTTCTTTGAAACAGGTTGACAGAATTACCTCAATGTCATTTCTCTTTCTAATTTGTTCATACTGCCCTTTGATCGTGTGAGTCTCTTGAAGAATGGTGTGGAGAGACTGCTAAGTTGTCTCATTCTGCATCCTCACAGGGACTCAGTTTCTCTTGAAAAAAGGAGAGCCTTCCTAAAGGTCTGGTTGGTATCTCCCCAAAACAAGCACCTTCCAATGAGATAGCTTTGAGTAGCAGTTTGTGTAGGTCTTCTGTGATGGATTCATACAACAGTACCTTGATGACAAAAAACCTTTGAAATCACAGTGTCACTTTTTTGTAGATGTGTAACTTTGCCAATGCTGGTGTAACCTTTAAGGCGTTTCAGAGAAAGTTTAAACCACTACAGAAAAACTGAGGGAACAGCAGACCCTTGAGAAGCTTTTTTGAATCTTAACATCAAGTAAAACTCTGCAGCTCTGGGGTGGCTGTCATTCCCTAGGGAGTGAAGCAAAACTTGCAGGTCCAGTCAATTTAGTAAGCTTTCTTTGGTGAGACAGTATCTGAGCTGTCAATAAGAAAGCTCTGGGAAGTAACCTCTGCCATTTGAATGGCAGGTAGCTTGTCAATGGAAGGAGGCATTTCTGCTAGAGATGTGTGGTTCAGTTAAATATTTGATTTAGAAATGTGTTTATTGGTAATGTTTTCTCATTGACTATTTGTTGATCTGGACTTAGACATATTTGAAAGGGAAATGGATGCATTTACTTGGTTTAAGTAAACCCTGTAACTTTAATGAGAGATTTAACAACAAAATATTTTATGTGTAGTTGTTAATAATTACTGTGCTTGCTTGAAGTGGCAAGAAGAGGATATTCAGTTAAGTGCATATCCCTCATGACATGAAGAGAACTGAAATGCAGAGAACCAAAATGCAGAAGATTGCTTGTCAGAAAACCAGCTGTTGATCAGCTTTTCTTCTTCTTGTAGGAAGACTCTCTGTTCCAGTTGGCATTCTGCTGCTTCACTGCTCAGTGTCTGTGGATGAACAGGAAGTGAAGCAAACCTAGAGAGGAACTTCACCGACCTTTTAATGAGCATCAGAAAACAGGTTAGACTTGTCAATGATCCATTTCTTATTGCCATTAATCTCATTCTAGAGATCCTGGACTAATTGTGGGCTGAGATCTTGTAGGCTAAACTTGACTGTTTAGGAGATGGTTTTCTGTGAATGTTCCAATGGCAAAGAAGGTTATTGCTCGTGAGCTTAATCTCATAACTAATGTATGCTTTTTTGTGTTTTTTTTCCCTAAACCTTGGTGTCATGTTGAGGGAGGATTAGGAAAGAGGAGGACAAATTCCTTTTTCTCAAACCTCTGCTACTGTTGGAAAAGAGGACCTTTTTGGTACAGTGCCAAATGGATGAACTTTCCCAAAGCACATTCTGTGGTCCCTGATATACTTACTGGAGCCAAATTTTGTTTATTCAGAGTATGATCCATTTTCCTCGAATCTATGGGACTTCCTTGCAAAATATAGACAATTAAAGATGACATTTTTGGTCAGTCATGAGCTCAGTAAGAGTATTCTTTTGAATAGTCTTAAGAGAACTGGAAATAGAGCAGACGAAGTGCTGGTGCCATGTAACAGCATTATAAATAATACATTCACAGTAAATACAGGCTCACATTCAGTTTTGACTATGCATCTTATAAATTAAGCTTCTGCAAGCTGTTTCTTGATGATAATTTGTTTACCTCCTTAAAGGAGTCCCTACCAAAATAACCTTTCATTTATGTTGAGTATGTTCTTTGCTTGTTATTTGTGAGGCATAGTTGACTTGTTTTGATAATTAGTGATGTCAGAAGAAATGGTGTTTCAGGACAAATACTACAATAGTTGATGGGGTTTTGGCTATCGAGGAGCCCTTCCATCTTTATTTATCTGTGGTGGAAAAACTGACTGTGAAGTGATCTTTTGAACTGTAGAGAAGAGAAATTAAATACCTATCTGGAAACCTCTGAACTAGCTACAGTTTAAAAAGAATGTTTTGAAATTTCACAGCACCTACTTATCTCAGTTTATTAGGGTGTTAAGCAGGATCTGGAGTTCACCTCCAGATTTTGATGAAAGAAGGCTGTGTACACTCCAACACTATATGATCTGATTAGCTCTCTTAAAGAGTCTGTGTTGTGACCAGGAGCATCCCAGTTCTGTCTGGGTTCATTTGGAACTTGTGGTGTTTCCTTTCAGAGCCACGATTTCCAGGCAGCCTGGTGGTGTGCATGATGACTGTTCTGACAGAATTAGTAAGGCAGAGTAATTAACATGGCTATTAAAATTTTATGTCATTTCTGCTTGTTGCTTTTGATTGGAAGTAACCTTTATGAAACATTTATTTATTCAATAGAGAAGCATACCAGATGTGCTTGTGCAAATACTCCTTCTCTTTTTGTATTCTGTAGTGATTTGAGAGAAGGAGCTTGCAGGGTTAGAGAACTAGAGAAAGCCTCCAGTGGTGTCATGGCTTTGTCAGGATGGAGACACCACGGTGATCCTGTAAAGGGAACTCCTTTTTACATAATGCAGAGTGAAGAGACCAGCAGAGCTTGTAGTGTTTCCTACTCTGCTCTTTCAGTTGTTGTTTTTATAATGCAGCTTATCCTGTCTTCTAGTTGAAGATGGAGTGTGAAAGCATCGTGGTCGGTGTTGCTGTGCATTGTTTTTTCTGTGCAGGAAAGGAGATGGGTGATTACCAGTAAACACATGCTGGAGTGTGTGCAGTTAAATACACAAGTAGCAGGGTGTGTTTGCATGTGTCCACGGTGTCATGGGATGCAGTGAGCAGTAAAACGTCCTCTGTGCTCATTCTGGTTAGAAAACTCCATTTTCTCGTTTTGCAGGAAGTGCTAGAAGAGAAGAGAGAGCTGTCACAGTGCCTGTCACTGTGCAGAGCAGGCTCTGAGCCGCTTTTGCAGCTGAAGGTGACAGCCTGGGAGCTGGGCTGGCAGCAGGAGCGCGGGCGTTGCACAGCGTGCAGGGCCAATGAGAGCCTGCAGGGCAGGACGTGCTGCTGCAGATGGCCTATTGCGATGGAAGAGGTGGAACAGCAGCCGCCTAAATTCCCCCAGCAAATGATATTTTGCTGCAAAAGCCTGGCAGAGCCAATCGTGAGCTGCACCGCGCAGCCAATGGACGCGGGGCTCTTACCCAGGCACTGGCAGGGGCTCTCTGACTGGAGGACCTTGGTACAGCTCTGGAACTGCATTCCTGCAGAGACAGCCCTCGCCCGAGAGTTTGTTTCTCAGCACAATAGTCCTCCTTGCTGTGATTCACTTCCCAGTAACAATAATGCCATTGTAAATGATGGGCGTCCAGCAGGAGTGACGAGCCTTGCCTGCCACGTGATCTGCAGCTGGCAGGGACGATGCCGAAGTAATTTGGGTCTGGTTTCCCATTTAGCATTGCCACGGCTGCCTACCCAGCAGAGCTGCTGACGAGAGCCAGAGGGATGGTGGTAGTTACAGGGCAGAACAAAGTGAGTGGAAACCCGGATGATGCCATGTCGAGCTCAGATGCAGAGGATGATTTCCAAGAGCCAGCCACTCCTACTGCAACCCAGGCAGGACAAGCACTACCTCTGCTGCCTCAGCAGGTAAGAGCTCTCTGGTACTGTTCATCTGATAAGGTCTGGTTGTTGCAGCACATACTGCTCAGGTGCCAAAGAATTCAGCGTTTCTTTGTTGGAGCATTGGTGGATATCCAGTTGCTGTTAGTAACTAAATGATCGATTAAAACTAATTGTGTTCAATTTACTTCAGTAGCTTGGCAGAATTACTTAGAATTTCTATCCGTGTTTGAACTTGACAAATACAACTAAGTGTTTATTCTCTTCCTAAGGCATCTTAAAGTGTGACATTAAGATTTTGGGCCCTCCCCACACCTGAATCACTTAGGTTTTTTTCAGTGCATAGTAGCGTGGTGTAGTGTAAAGGAGCCAGTGGAGTAGCAGCTCCCAAGAGTGCAAGTCCCACGGTTGGGTGTCGGGGTGTGTGGGAAGATGTGGTTGTAAGGGGAGGAGTTCTTGTTTTATCTTTTCCCCAGAAGAGCCAAGAAGAGGCATTCATGCTTTCAATGAATATCAGGTATTAAAGCTGAGTGATTACTGCTGTTTCACATTTCCAACTAAAATCAGAACATTCACTGATTACACCCAGAAACCTGCCAAAGTATTGAAGTTGTTAAGCCTTGAACCTCACTTTTCTGTGGCAACAGGCTGGGAAAGAAGCATTTGTCAGACCAGGCGACAAAGGCTGTATGCTATGCCTTCTAGAAGTAGTAACCCTTTTGGCCTGAACCTGCCTGCAAAGGACTAGAGGCTAATTTCTGACTATGTGATTGCTTTTGCAGTTTCCAGAAGTGGTTCCACTAAATGTAGGAGGCATGTATTTTACAACAAGACTGTCAACACTCAGACGTTATGAGGACACAATGTTGGCAGCTATGTTCAGTGGAAGACACTATATTCCAACAGATGCTGAAGGCAGATACTTTATTGACAGAGATGGGACCTACTTTGGGTATGTACTGTGTCCTCAGCAGTATGCTTTAAAAATTGCTACTGAAGAAAATGATTCTAAACAAAAATGTTTTAACATTTTTTTTCCCCCCCCTTCTAGTTAAATCATATTTGTGTAGTAGGTCAGTGTGACTCACTGGCATCCATGCCTTCCAAACATTTCAAAAGAAGAATTAAATTACAATTAAAAACCTACTTATTTTATTCTTAAGGGCTTAACTCTTAAACTGGAGAAGGAAAAACAAGTAACATTTTGAATTTGTGCATTGTCTCATCTAAAGCATCTCCTTGCCAAGGCATCAAGTTGTCTTCATGTTTTAAAGTATGGATTTGGCATTGCTTTCCATAGAGAAACTTTTATGTACAACCTTGGGTTTAAATGGGTATTACAGGATTTATGATAAAGAGGAAATGGAAGGAATGCATCTAGGTTTCTTAAACAGTTGGAAGTATATTATTTTCAGTGTTTAACAGCATATAATGTCACTGGTAAAAAAAGCACAAGCCTCAAAGAATATTTTTTCAACACTATTTTTGCTGGCAGTACCATGTTCCTTCATCTTCAGGATTCCTTCTTGTGTCTTTAGCTTTTGTTTCATTTTTAATTGAACTAACCATGATCTTACTAATACTCTGAATTGGTGTGAGATTGCTAGAAAAGGTAAGTGGTGTTCATGGATTAGGGTCTTTGCCCAGAGCACACTTTGCAATGTAACTTCCATTTCTTATTTCTCTTTTGTAGACATTTCCTTCATCTGTTCAACAGAGGAGGATTGAATCATTTTCAAAGCACATTTGGGCTGTACCATAAACTGGGACAGAAATAGATTAAGCCACTACATTTATTGGAAAATAATGATTTCTTTAGATTTGGTAATTTGGAAGTGACTGCTGCTTTGTTGAGAAATCAATTTGTTTAGGATGTTGTCAATCTAAATTCAAAATAGAGCCAGAAGAGAGAGCCCAGTCAGCACATGCTGTTTGTTGACTTCCTACTGAAGACAGCAGCAATGCTTGTTCTATTTGATATGGCCAGTAATAGTTTTGTTGGTTAATGCTTTCATGTGAGGGTTTTTTGTCTGTTAAAAGTCTTGGAGCTTGACAGTGTTTCAGAAGTGCAAGGAAATGCTTTCTCTCTCTCCCTTATTATTACATATGCAAGTGTACCTGGCCCTGGTGCTGTGAACACCTCCTTTGCACCATCCATTCAGCTAGAATCTTGGTTCTGTCTGGGATAAAATGTCCATGAATGTGATTCTCCAAGAAAATGGAATAGGTTATTTTGTCACAGACCTACATTGGAAATACAGTGACTACCATCTCTTTCCCATGAAATACTATGTCCTCTGCTCTTTGAAGTAGCTATTTCACCTTGAACTTCTTGTGTAAAATATGATGTTGGGTTTTTTTGAGTTGCTTTGACATTAACTGAGGCAAAATGTGAAATGGTGATTTGGAAACTTGTATGTGGCAAAGGCTACTAAAAACATATGTTGGAAATATGACTTACTTATTTCAGTTACTCTCTTTAAGTATAAGGATTTCTATCTCAGTAGAATAAAAAATGAATATCCAGCATTTCCTCTGCCTTCCCACCTGCAAGAGTTTTGGCAGAAATGTGTTACTTACTAATGTTTTTGGCCTTTTTTTAGAGACATACTTAACTTTCTACGATCTGGGGACCTGCCACCAAGAGAACGAGTGAGGTCAGTTTACAAGGAAGCTCAGTATTATTCCATAGGACCATTGCTAGACAATCTAGAGGATATCCAGCCTCTTAAAGGAGAAAAAGTTAGACAAGCTTTCCTGGGCCTAATGCCATATTACAAAGGTAAATAAACAAAGTAGTGTTGACAGTTTCTTCTAGTGTTACTCAAGTAGTATTTGTGGTGCTTTCAGGTCTTCTTTCACCTTTCAAACTAATTCCATTGTATTGGAGAAGTTTCTTGGGTACCTTCCATGCTCTTTACTTCTTTGAGGTCTCCACATCAGATTTGTTCCTGCTGCATCCAAGGCTGTGGATTTTTATGCTGTCTTGAAAGGGAGCAAGATCTAGGCCATGACATGCAAGGCTTAGTATTAAATGAGAAGGTTTCTCTGCGTCTGCATTTGTTCCGTTAAGGCCTGCAATTGAATAAATTTGGGCATCTAGTAAGGACCCCAAATTCACAAGATGCCTGAGATTGATTTAATTACTGTATATCTCCCTACATGCAACTTGCCATTGCTGCTAATCCTATGTTAAGAATGACTTAGGAGAAGTAATCTTTCACGTGAAGTAATTGCATTTGTTTTCCTTTGCTAGATGCTTCATTGTTGGTTTTCAACTTTTCATTGTCGTTTAGATCATTTGGAACGGATAATTGAAATAGCCAAGCTTAGAGCTATGCAAAGAAAAGCAAGATTTGCAAAACTGAAGGTCTGTGTCTTCAAGGAAGAGATGCCCATCACCCCCTACGAGTGCCCACATTTCAATTCTCTCCGTTTCGAAAGGAGCGAAAGCGAGACCAAGCTCTTTGAACATCATTGTGAAGTAGATGTGTCTTTTGGCCCCTGGGAAGCTGTGGCTGATGTGTACGATCTTCTGCACTGTATTGTGACAGACTTGTCCGACAGAGGGATCACTGTGGATCACCAGTGTATCGGGGTGTGTGATAAACACCTGATCAATCACTATTACTGCAAGCGACCTATCTATGAGTTCAAGATTACTTGGTGGTGAGTTCTTTTGTCCAGAACACTGCAGGGAATCAAAGGACTTTTAGATGACAATTGCTTTTAATCTCTCTGCAGCGTGTCTCTGGAAATGCATTGCTGCTAACATGTGTTGGAATCAGTCTGCTGAAATGTTGGCTAATGCTTAGCTGCTCAGCAAAAGGGAACCTGGTACAGAGGCTGGAAAACCTCTGAAAGCTTGAAAAACCAGCCTGAAACAAGACTATTGGCTCAGGTACCTTAACGAGGCACAAAACAAAATCACCTCATGGAAGTAATGGAGAGGAGCATCTACCGTCTTTGAGAAGGTGCCACCTACCACGTGGCTTTAGTATCATAGCCTGCAAAATGGATAGTGCAGATCTCACCTGCTTTTTTTTAAAGCCAGGGTGCTAATCTTGCTGACATAATGTGGTTGAATTTTACCCACTTAGAAATGTTTTAGTCACTAAACTTAACACTTTATGAAATTGAGTAACACCCAGTACAGAGATTCTGGAAATACAATTTTGAGCTAGTATATCATTTAGGGGAAAAAAAAATTGTATTCCCTATATATTATTAATTGTTGTCATGATTAAGGTATAGTTCTTCTTAAATTAAGAATCTGCATTGTGAATGATAATATTATATTTTAATTATTTCTGTTGTTATAAAAGGAATAGCAGAGTTGGAATATGTTCCTTAATGCTTTTAGGAAAAATAAGTGTCCATGGAAGACTTGTGCCTGTTTTTAGCCTTAGAAATTCTAAATGTTTACAGTATCTACAAAAAGAAGGAGCTCTACAGAATCAGGTCATTTACAAGGCTTTTGGTAAGTGAGAAACCCAATATGTATGTTCCTATCAGCAGAAGTAAAAGGAATATTTAATGTACACGATTTTATTACTGACTCTTTCTACATTCTGTGATATTAAACTTTATTCTAGACTTAGTCAAATGATGATAGTAGACAAGTGCTTCCTTCACCTCACTTTCAGACAATGAAGTCTCATTTTCAACATTCTAGTTGACCTTTCCTGGTGTAATTCCAGGGAAAAAAAATTCAACCTTCATATTCCAAGATGTATTCAATTAGAAACCAGTGTATCTGGGTAGTAAGTTGCTTGCCACTCTGCAAGGGGCAGTCACTGCAGAATTAAAGTCTTTTCATAAGTTAATTGTTGCACTTCTGACATTAGTAATCACATCCTGAAGTTGAATTTCTTTGTATCCAAAACTGAAAGGTAGATCTAAACATCTGAAGATGTTACTGTTTTGTGAGGTGCAGAAAACTCAAGTCTTTTTTGTCTTTAGAGCCCATTTGCAGTGGCCTCAAATTAATCTTAAGGAGAGAAGGAAGGTCAGTGGTTGTGTATTGCATTCCAGTGGATAATGGATCCAAGAATATTGCTTAATTAAACTTTTGACCAAAACACTTAAACACCTCAGTGATCAAAATTTTCAGTTAGCTGAGGTAATTTTTAGAATAATTCTAAGAACTTTATGATCAAATCGTCTTGCCAAAAGAAGAGGCAAATTGTTTCATTGTCACCCTTTTATGTATTTAATTTCTTAAAGTCTCTCAGAGGTGGGGGCATATAGCTGTGATGGTCTCTTGTCAGATGTTTACTTACAGAGAATCATTGTCAAGTGCTGAGTTTCAAGTCCAGAGCATAAATTCTGAAACAAAGGAAAGGAGGAGATCATGTGCATTTGGATCCTATTTGAAGTTCATTTCAATTGTTTCCTTAAAGATTGGCCTTTGTGTTACAAGTTGTTTAACTTGTGATTGACAACTCCAAATTAGAAGTCAGACTGAGACTAGTAAAGTTTCCCTAAAATGAGAGGAAGCTTGTGTGGTAGTGGTGTCACTGAAAGAGGGTTTGTTACCTAGTGTGCAATCATCCAGTTGACACACAGAGCCAAGGGATCTTCTTTTGTTTCATAAATGCACTGATCTGGTGCTAGGCAGAAACTAGCACACTGATGTCTAAAATCAACAGTTACTTATACACTAAACATATTTAATCTTCTAATACATAAGTGTTGTTTATCTATTAAGTGATTGGTTAAAACTTCTTCACCTAACAAGTAAATTAATGCTCATGCTGCCTGTAATTTTCAGGACTTCTGCTTCTTCACTTTTTTGACTTGGGGGGTTTCTTGGGTGGTTGATTTCTGAGTTGGTGGTTGTGATCTTACCCTGCCAGAATTACCTTTCCCCTACTTTCACTTAAGTTTGGCAAGTAAGCAGTCCTTCATGGGCTGCTAACAAAGCAGTCACGTTGTGGTTCCTGTCTGAGACAGGGAGATCCTGTTTCACAATACCACAGTATTGTTGAGCTAAGCTTATCTTTACTTCTTATATATACATAATTGATTAAAATTTCCTAAGGTTTCAACATCAGTGTCTTTGCTACTCTGCTGGCTTTTTGGTTTTTGATTTTTGTTTTGTTTTTTTTAACCAGGGAATCTTAAACTGCAAACCATAATTTGTAAAGAAATGGCATGAGATCTTAGAGCTAAAGCTTACAGAGTTTTGGCTCCTTGTACACTCCAGATATTTAAGTTCAGGATTTTCATCATCAGATTCATTAGAGGCTACAAAGCAAATTGCAGTTTTAGTGGTTATTGGGTGTTTTTTGCCACTTCCCATATACAGATTTCCATGGGACATAACTCTGGTTTGAATTTCAGCACTGCCTGCAGAGATGGAACACAGGCTGATTTAACAGTAGGGGTTTTGGTTTGGCTTTAAGAATTTTTCACTGTTGTTCTAGACAAGCTATGATGGCAAATTTCCTGGTTTGATCATGTTTGCTCTTTCTTAATATGCACACACTGAAATTTTACAACTTTTTTTTCCCCTGTTCATTGCTTAAGGAAGACTACATCACCAAAATGATAAAAGGAGAATCTTGGTCTGTATCAGTTGCATCTTAATTGAAACTTTCATCCTTCAGCAGAAAGCAAACATTAAGTGCAGTATTGAAAAGGAAGGCAGGGATTTGAGCCAACATGCTTTCATTAAACACATGCACTCTGTGTTGTGATTTGCGCAAGTTAACAATATTGTTCTTGACTACATTTGTTCTAAGCAGTCTTTGTTTACAATGATTTAGATGGTATTACCTAATATGTATTCATTTTTTGACAGAACCAGAAGAGTTTTTCAGGAGGATGTCAGGGGAGTATAATCTAATAACTGGGTTAGATAACATTATTGACTTATCTTTTCTTGGCCTATAGAGTAATTTTTGACAACAAAAATGTGAGTAGCTGATCTACTAAATCCATGTTTGAGATGATTAGTGGTTTTGTATATCATGAATGCTTTATAGTTGTCTAATTAAACTAAATGCCTGTGTGATACTGCTTTTTTTTTTTTAGGGCTTCTTTTTATATCTGCTAGAACATATTTACCTATTTCTCTGTGCTTCTCTTACTTAGCTTTTTTGCAACTTTGTCATCTACATAGCTACTTTTCCACCCCCACACTCCCAAATACCCTCTGTTTACAAGCTGACACCACAGACTTGGCCATGCAATAAACAGTCTCGTGTCAGCAAGAGAACGTTGCTGTGAATTTGTTTGCAGATCATTAAAAGGACAATCCATGTCAGGCCCATTTAGCTTGAAGGAAAACCATCTTTTATTGCATGTTCTCAGACATGACACATGCTGGTTTTGCTTCCAGATTGATTTACAGGAATACATATGTTCAAATCAACTCTTGTTTTTCATTTTTCCTTTCTCTAAATAAGAAGTCTCAAATGTTTTCAAAGCACAGATTGCATGTCTGCATTGCAGTGATGACTGGTTTTGTGCATACTGGGGGCAATGGTGGGACAGTTGAGGGGCAGTTATTTAAAGAGTAAATTGTTAGCTATTTTTGTAGGTTGATGTGTGTCTGAACACAAACACAAGACTGATCTTTGTAACATTCCCTCTACATCTGCATAGTCTAGTGGTTTTTATCAGGGAGCAAAGAGAGGTATCATGTTAAGTGACTCAGCCAATTTCACAGCACATTAAATACTTCTGTGTCTTTATAAAGCACTCAGAAATGACCTGAGAAGATATTTATATGCAGCATCCACTTAATGACTATTGATATCAAGAGTTCATTAAAAAAATACCTAACTTTTCACCTTGGTGCAGGCTTCTTAACTTGAATACCAGACTACTTCTCCTAGTAATCTGAAATACTCATTCTGAACTTCTGTCCTCTTCAGAGGAAAATGAAGGTGCTAGCATGTTTAATCTTGGGAGCCTCTGAGCCATTAGCAGATTCACTTTCATCCTCTCAGTGCATGTTGTTGCTGATCTTAACCAAAACCTGTGATGAGGGATCAGGTTCTGCATTGATGAGGATGTGGGTTCTTTGCTTTGGTATGGAGGTTTTTGGGTCTTAGTTATCTGAATAGAAAAAGCAGTAAGTTACTGCAGTAGAAAGTTCAGCATACCCCATTTCTGAGGGATGATTTTTCCTTTTTTAAGCTTTAGGGAGTCTGCCTGGGAGACACCTCATGATGGGATTATGCAAATAACTGAATTGTTCTTGTTCAGTTGTGTAAAATGCTTCTCTGAAACTAGCATGAGAGTAAAAGGTTGAGTTAAACATTGGTTTTCTGATAAGCCTGCATATGCCTTAGATATCCTAAGAGCACAAGTCTTAGATGTCCTAGAGCACAAGTCTTGTGAGGAGCAGCTGAGGGAACTGGGGTTGTTTAGCCTGAAGAAAAGGAAACTCAGGGGAAGACCTTCATGTTCTCTACAGCTCCCTGAAAGGAGATTGTAGTGTGGTGGGGGTTGGTCTCTTCTCCCAAGGAACAAGGACAGGAGGAAAGGAAATGGCCTTAAGTTGCACCAAGGGAGGTTTAGAGTAGCTATTAGGAAAAATTTCTTCACTGAAAGGGTTGTCAAGCCTTGGCACAGGCTGCCCATGACAGTGGTGGAGTCACCATCCCTGGAGGGCTTCAAAAGGTGTAGATGTGGCACTTGGGGCATGGTTTAGTGATGACTTGGCAGTGTTAGGCTGCACTTGATGATCTTAGATGTGTTTTATGATCTTAATGATTCCGTGATTCAAACCACTCACCCCAGAGGTGTGAAATGTTTGAAAAAGTAAAGGCTATTGTAGTTAAAGGAAAATCAAGAATCCTCCTTGTTTCTCAGCAGTGAGTCCATGAAGAGATCAGTACTTGTTAATCCAAATGCAGTCTCCATTAGGTGCCCGTTGCTTCAGCAGTGAAACCAGGTGGTCACAGGGTTGGATCAGGCTAGCACAAGTCCTTGAAGGCAAAAGTCAGAGACTTTTGTCATGTGAGAAATGTAGTGATTTGTACAAGCAAATAATCTAGCCTTTACTGACGTGATTGTTACAATTCTAGCAGACTCTGAAGGATGTGGATATTGTAACCTGTTGTAAATGATAGTTTTACTAAGCCCTGGTCTCCTCTGAGCCAGACTGTTCCATGGTATGTATTATAGAAGGCAGAGAGGTTGGCCAGTCCTTTTGTTCATGGTTCTCAGTTTATTTTGTTTTCCTAGCAAAGTCTGAAGCCAAGTGAGGTTACTGATCACTGACCCAGAGCTGAAGACATCCTGTTTCAGATGTGTCCTGTGCACTGAGCATGGTCTAATTTTGCAAATAGAAGAGTGGGAGGGAATTAGTTCTGCAGTGTATTTCCCCTAGGGACAATCCTTAGGAGCTCTGAATTTGGTGAGATCCTGATCTATACTCCACCATACCTCAGTTGGTTAGATGAAGTGTAAGAGGCACAAGGAGATGAGGTGTCTAGCCTGAAGATTCACGATGAGATAATGACTTTGACTGGATTCCCCCTTGTCCCTTGCCCTTTCTCTGACCTCTAAGATGTACATTTCCTGTGCATGTGCAGGAAATGTTTTACTTCTCTCTGCTGCACCCTCAAATTTGTTTGCAAGGTGAATACTTAGACTGTTTTAAACTAAAGGGATTGTTTTAATATTACAATATGGTGACTGATAGTTCCTAAAGAATCAGTGAAAATCTTACTACTGGCAAAAATACCTGAATAAGTGAATTAGAAAATTGATGCATAAATTTATTTATTTATAGCATAATCACTTTAATTTCACTGTTCTGCTATTTTTTTTTAAAGACTGTTAAGAAATGTAAACTTTCACTTTTAAGGGCTTACATCTGTTATTTTAATATGTATTCAGGCTAAGTACCTGTCTGTTGGGGTTTGAAGGCCTTGTTTGTTGCTTGCTGTGAGCTGAAGGATAAGTGCATGATCTCTCCCCCATTTGCTTTTTTCCTTACAAAACCTAATTACTACTGTAGTCAAAGGTCATGATTTTCTGTCTTCATTTGGCATTTGCAACCTCTGGGAACCTTGCTCATTCTTGCTTGCAGATGACCTGGACAGGTAACTTGAGGAGGATGAGGATGGTTGTGCCAACAGGGAAAATCTCTTGTCAGAGCTGATTGTTTGCATTACAGAGTGTTCTTTCCATTTTATTTCAACTCTTGTGCTGGGTGAGGGAGAGGAACATTCACCCCCATTTCTGTGAGGTCAGGCAGAGGATGCAGTGTGTCTGGAAGCCCAGCTAAATGACTATGCTCACCCGTCTTCTGTGTTAAGTTCCTTGTGTATTGTGAGGGATCAAGTTAAGTGGATGGGAAAATCCAGTGGCTGTGGATTGCAGTGGGAAAGTACAGCAGTGAGGGGTGAGGTGGCTGTGGGGTCACAATGCTTGAACTTCTGCATTGTTGTTAAGAGGTCTGAGGACCTTTTTGCCACAGCTTGTGGACTGGATCTGTTGTCCGTGTGGCAAAGCAGAGTAGTCAAGTTTGGGATGCAACTGCCTGACAGGTAAGAGAAGACTTCAGAGCAAAGACTGTGGAAGGATGATCTCTGACTCTTCCTAACTCTGTGGAACATTGTCTATCTTTCACTTTCTCTGCTTAATAACTACTCTGAACAATTTATAGACCCCCACTGGCTTTAAGTTACTGGCTGGTATTACTGAACCCTGGAGTTATGTTGATCTCTTTGGTTATCTGTAGGTAAGTGGGTTTGGGTTGTTCTCACACAACAGTGAGGAGTCAGGGTAGTTCTGAGTTTGGGGCTATGGAAACATAATTTCAGTTAACAAACAAATCTTCCAGTCTTTCATTATCTTTCTGGAAATAAGCTAGATTTCAGAGGGTGATTATGTTGTTATCTTCTGTATATAGTCCTCTAACTGGAAATTGCTTTCCAGAACAGCAGTTCTTAGTCATTTTACTTACACAAGTTTAGTATAAGTTTACCTCCACTGTCACTGTGATTTTTATAAATGGATTTTGTTTTGCTGAATTATCAATTGTATGTGTCTATGCATTGTAACCTGTAATGCCTTTCAAAATCCAGCCTGGATGCTAACAATCAGGGTTTGGAATTATCTCCAAATGTGTTTTGTTTTGAAGTTGTTGTGTGATATTTAATACTGTGGGAACTGTAGTGTATTACTTCTTACTAGAGTTGACTTTTCAGTTCAGGTAATAGTCTGGTTTTTATTTAAAATACATAGAAGAAAATGTGGATATAAATTTGTGTTGTGCAATAAAAGTCTGTTATACTGAAAATTGTTGGAATCTGGCTAATCTGGAGTGCAGCCACAGCCCTTGCTCATATTCCCTGTGAGTGGAGTTTGCTTTGTACAACTGCAAACGAAAAGTAAGATGCCAATCTCTGTGCCAGGCTTTGTTTGATGGCACCAACCACTGTCTCCATCATCACTTCCTTAACAGATGGCAGTTAACACAGTGTCTGCAGTCTCCTCGGGGAGACCAACTGGTATCAGATCTTTTCTGTTCTATTTCCTTCCCTCTGTATCCACCCCTTCAAGTGAAGCAGCCCAGAGAAGCTCTGTAGCTGTCCCTGCTTGTGCAATGCTCAAAAAGAAAGTTAAGTTTCTGGGTTTGCTTAGCTGGCTATGTTCAAAAGTGTTTCCCCTTTGTTTCTGAAAGAACTAAACCAGCATTTTCGGTGCTGTCCTGGTGTCTTGCCCTGATTTCACAGCTGGATGTCTTGTGTTGAGGTGTGGGAGGAAAAAAAAAAATCACGCACAGAAAAAGGCACTGAAGCCAGCACATGACAGCACCGTGTAAATGAGGAGAGAAAGAGGAATGAATTTTAAATAGCAGTCGCTTTTTCTCTTTCTGCTGCATTCAACATAAGCACGTGCTTCTGAGCACTGATGTGAACTGCCTGATCTGGACGGTGCCTGGGGCTGAGGTAAAAACAAAGCTGCTGTTGGGAGTTGGTGTAGTGTATCTGAAGGGAGAGATGGGATGCTGCTGTTTGAAGTGCTGGAAGGGGCAGAGATTGAGGAAATCTGGATATAGGTAGATACCCCAAAAGATTGAACCTGTTCCTATTTCCAGCTTCTAAATAATGCAGAGTGCGAAACAGCTTTGATGATCTTGTGCTCAGCCAGATGCGTGGCAGGTCTTCACTCCTGCCACCCCCAGAGAACGGTTTGGGTTGGAAGGGACCTTTAAAGATCATCTAGTCCAACCCCCCGCATTCAGCGGGGACAAGCAGCTAGAGCGTGTTCGGAGCCCCAGACAACCTGACCTGCAGTGGATCCAGGGATGGGCATCTACCGCCCTCAGTGTACAAAATTTTCTTCTATATATAGTCTAAATCTCCTTCTAGTTTAAAACCATCACCTCTTGTCCTGTCACAACAAGCCCGGATAAAAAGTCTGTCCCCATCTTTCTTACAGGCCCTTTAAGTACCGAAAGGCTGCAAGAGGTCTCCCTGGAGCCTTCTCTTTTCCAGGGTGAACAAACCCAACTCTCTGTCTGTCCTCACGGTAGAGAGGGTCCAGCCCTCGGATCATTGTTATAGCTTCCCCAGGAGAGAGGAGCCCTCCGGACCCTCCCGCCAACGCTGTGTCTCTTTACCGAACCTGTCCCTCGCTCCCGCCCCCGGAAGCTGCACACGCCCTTCCGCCGCCGAGAGGAGGCTGGGCCGGGCCCGAGCTGGTGAGGGGAGCAGCAGGCGTTGGAGGAGCGGAGCTGTGGGTCTACCTCAGCCGCCCGGGACAACCGGTGAGCTGCAGCTGCGACTCCCTTCTTTCGCCGCTCGCTGAGGGGGCGCGGGCCTGCCGGGACCCTTTTCCAGGTCTGTCTGGTACCGCTGGGCCCGGATGAAGGAAGGGGTTCCAGCGCTGAGGAACGCTCTCTCCCCTGGCAGCCGCGCCGTGACAGTCAGTGACAGTTTAGGGTCTGTCAGCGTCCCTGTCCCCGCCGCTGGTCGTTATCATTCGCTACCAATCTCGGTGACACGTCCGGGGCCGGCCCCGCCAGTCCCTCGGGGAGGCGGCGGCGGGAAGGGGCTGCAGCGTTCCGTGAGGGGATTAACTGGGCTGAACACACCGGGCTACGGCGTAACTTACTAAAGCTGCTTCCTCCGTGTGCGTGTCGTAAAACTAAGCTGTTTCTTATGTATGTTATTATTTGATTCCATAGGTGTGTGTCAGGAGTTATCAGGGTGAAGGGGTCACCGGTAGCTTTGCCACCAGGCCTCTTTCCCTGTTAAGTTCCGTGTGGATCGAGGGGTTTCGACTCGCTTCGTACTGTAAAGCTGCGGATCAGTACTTTTAACTCGGGCCAAGTGAAGTTGGGAGTGTATTTAAAATACCAAAATTTAAAATGCAGTGCGTTTGGGATGATTTTGAGGGTGTTTGCCTCTGTGGGAGCGCCCTGTGTGGTGTTCAGGTCGCTCCCCTGAAGCAGGGAGTGGCTGTATTTTCTGAGTGGGTGTGAGGTATTGAAAGATGAATACTGCACTTGAGGTAGCAAAAAAATCTCACTGAGGAGGTGGTTTGATGCTTTCTTAAGCCCTGCTGGTCTGGGCTGCCTTGGTCTGTGGCGGGGGCACCGTCACTTGGGCATATTACAGGCAAAAATCAAAGCATTTTTTAAGGGCTGAGTATGGCCCAGATCCAGCCCAGTGCTGGGAATCTTGGCCCTGCACAGTTTTGGAAAAAGGGTGGTGTTATGGAGATTGTGCCTTAAATCCTTTATTGACATGATGTTTCTTGTTTGATCTCATAGTTACGAAGCTATTTTCGAAGCAGTGCTTTGTATCGGTAGTTCCAGCTCTGGGATGTGCACCGAGTTTCCATTTACCTGGGACTCCTTTGAGGCCAGTGAGCAGTCAGCGTAGAAGGTTGTAGTGTTTTCCAGGAACAGGACTTCACCCCAGAATTGGATGGGTTGGATGTCTGGGTGTTGTTACACAAGTGTTTTGCAGAGGGGAGGATTAGGAAGGGAATTGTAACTCAATGGAACACTTTGAAAAACCAAACCAACGAGCAATAGAAGGGAAGAATAGGTCATAAAATCAATTATACCAGCTCATGAGGTCACTTTACACGACAAACTTAGGGTCTAAACTTGAAGATAGTCCATGATTCTGGTATTTAATTTTGTTTTACAGTCTAGAACAGTCTTTCTCAGCTCTCTCCTTCCCCTTCTGATGTTTGCTATATAATTCTTAACCAAAACTAGACCTAGAAATCTTATTTGTGAAGTCCTGTTAAAATGCTGTCAGTAACAAATCAGGTCCAAAATGAATAATACGTGTTGAAGTTTAGCAAACTTAGTTTTTCTCTGTATCCAAGTGAGTGTGGTTGAGGTGTTGCAAAACCCACAGAGCCTGTAGAAGCCTATTGCTACTGTCTCTGAGGAGGTACTAGAAGTTTTAGCTAATCACTTGAATTCCCAGTCAAACAGTAGAAAGCAGTTTTTAGATGTTTCTTGTGGTTTCATTTAAAAGTGCAGTTATGAGTCACATGTAGATGGTGAGATGTAGTCTGCCTATTCATGAGGACGTGCTACTCCCAGCCGGCTGGTCATTGCCACAGGCAGGAGTGAAGGAGTGGATAGAGACAAACAAAACTGTAGCTTAAGGTCTGTACTGACGTTGGAAGGGGAAAACACGTCTTCCAGTTGCAGCAAACTGAGCTCTGCGGGCAGAGCGGTGAAGCCTCATGATCGTTTGGTTTCAGAGGTTTCAGGTTGTGGCTGCAATTTCCTTTGCCAAATTACAGTACCAAACCATGGTTATTTTCAGGTGGCTGATCAGGCTGTGTCTGTCAACACAGTTAACAACTGCGAGCGCTAGTCAGCAACCTGCACTGTTTATACTAGGAAACAACTACTGCAGCTGCAATTTCTTGATTGCAAATAAAGGTGCACATTAAAACTGTGAAGACTTAGGTGATCTACCCTGCAAAGCTGCTGCCTTGTTTCTTTCCTAATTTGTGAGTTGTCTGATGGCTTTCATATTTTCTGTTTGGGAGTCTCTGAGATCATACTGTCCCACCCTTTCCTTTAGAGGAAATTAACTCATGGTTAATTACCCTTCTGCTAATTATGTGCTTGAATGTTTAGGGTTACCGATTACTCAACACTTACACAGCTCTTAAGCTTGTGGCATTTGGGTCAGTGATTGCTCTTTGGAATACCTACATGTTACTTCACCTACAAAATTTGTAGGTTTTGGAGACTTTAACCCAAACCCATCCTTCTACTCCCTCAGTTTTGAGGCACTTTCTAGTTTACCTTGCAAGTTTATCTTCAGTAACTGAAGTTGTGTGCAGCTTTAGGTGGGACTCACTACTTACTCTCTTAATCTGAAATGTGATACACTATGCAGACAGCAGTAACATGTAAACCAGCAACTGTTACTCTAAGATTTGCTTGTGTGGAGACTTCCCCAATTTTAGTCTTTTCCTGTTCTAAATTCATATGTCTGGGAACGACCATTGATGACCAGAGAGTTGCAGTGAGTGATTTTGCACGAGGCATTGTGAACCCTCTTTGGAGAACTAGGGAATCCTGCTGTGGCAGGGGGGTTGGTCTAGATGATCTTTCCAGGTCCCTTCCAACTCCTAACATTCTGTGATTCTGTGAACTTTGATGTTTTTTTTAATGAGAAGAATTAATGCAAGTTGTTCATTAAGTGCTATGAAGACTTAAATTTGAAGAGCCAAATCCCATTTGCTTCAGCCCAGAGAAAAGGCTGGTGTAGGGTGTTGCTAAGAGTTGTGCTAAGATTTTTTTGAGGAGACTGATGATTTCAGGGAGTAAGGTAAAGATATGAGAGAGGAAAAAAAAGAAACAAACAACAACAACAAATCAAAACTCCCCCCCCAAATTGCAATAGAGAAACCAGAAGCACCCAAAACTCAAACCAAAAACAGAAGAAGGGATTGAGATGTCAGGAGACCTTTTATTGTTGTTGTTGTTGTTATTCATGGTCAAAAGCGTAGAAGGCTGAAACTTCCCAGAAGTCAAAGGCAGTTTCATACCTTTTTGTCAGCCTGACTAGTTGAAATATTACATGAAGGATTATGAAGTATTTCTTGGGTTTTAGATATGTTTAATGAATTGTGGTACCAGTATTGATGCTCATTTACAGAACAGTTTTACAAAGCCACTGGTTTCATGTCCAAAGTTAGCATGCAGACTTATTGGGGAAGTGTTTTTCATAGGCTGTAATCATTACAATCCGACTTGCGATTGCCTCTTACTAAAGGCGTCTGTAGATTGATTAAAGGAGGCTCCTTTCTGCTCAGCTTTCATATGTGAGCTTTTTCAACCATTCTCTTCTATCAAAGGTGACCTAAGCAATCCAAGACTAATAAATAGTTGATGAAAAAGTCAATATCTTGTCATTGGGGCAGTGATGCAACCTGAATTGACAATGAAAGTATCGGTTTGCCTGGGAAGTGGGGGAGGTTCCATGTCAGTAAGGAACAAGAAAAACAAGGTGGTGATGTCTCAACTGATGAGAACTCTGTGCTGCTTCTAAGCCTTATTTGTACACACAGTGCTTTTCCTGAAGCCAAAGCTGTCTGCAGCCTTTGAAAACCCTAATGTATTGTGAAAATTATCTTAGGTTTATTGCTGAGAAGAAGGTATTACATAAGTATAGCCTCTTTCATGTGTGCATTAAATCAGCCCTTAGTGACAGCTCCTATTTTAATGCAAGAATCCCTTTTTCTGGCCACCTAAAAGCTAAGAATGCACTTGCTCTTTGCTGTGACTATGCTACTGGCTTTAATAAGCTTACTGTGAATTTTTCCTGCTATTTTGCATTCTGGTCTGTGTGAAAATTAGAATATAGTCTTTTGCTGTTGTGGAGAGCTTTGGGTCTGATAGAAAAGGTACAATGTCCTGGAGCAGTAATTGCTGCTTCGTCGGGCCCTGTTATGGGACACTGACAAAAATGGCCTGAGGATTTATGGACTTGCAATTGGAGGAGACAGTGCCTTTTGGAAATTTAGAGTTGGTTTTGGTCTTTATGTAACTGGCCTGCACATCAAGAGATCATGTGCAATCATCAGGTGTTGGCAAATTTCTGAGCTCTTTTCTTATCCCATAGTTTTAATTGTGAAATAATACTGATTCTGCAGGGTTTATTTTTAGTCCCATGTTGTTTAATGAAAGGTCCTCTGGGGGCAGGGGGGGAAGAGTAAAATAGTATCTGGTTGCCTCATTCTCTGGCAGTGCAATCAGTGCAGAGCTAACCAGATATTGGTGAACTTCCCTGCCTTGTTATATGAGCAGTCAAGATGCCAGAGGTTGGATGTCCAGCCTGATGTCCTTGGGACTAGGCCTGTACAGGAATGTAGTCATCTAAGGTGGGATGTGAGCAAGGTGTGGCTGCCTGTGCTCTGACTGCTGCTCTAGCTTGTGTTCTGGTGCCTGTCTGTTTCCCAGCAATCTGTAGGGAATTAAGGTTGTAGATTCTAGTCTGCAAATATTGTATGAAGACTAAATACTTTGATGGAATCCCTTTGTAGATCTAGATGTATCCTTATTGCTTCTTATGAGAAATTTGGACTCCTGAGACCTGAAACTGAAAATCCTTGAAAAGCAGACTACAGGTTTTATAAGCACAGGTGTTCAATGAATACTGTTGCACTTCAGGTCAATGGAAAATGTTTCCTAAAAAACCCCAGACAACTCCTTCCTCTTTCTTCTACTCTCCCCTAGCCCCACCACCTCCTCCTTGGTTTTGGTTCTTTTTCTTCTGTAATGAAATGCTGTTTCCTTTGTCTTAACTCTTGTCTGTGTTTTCTTCAGTGAATCTTCAAAGATGAAATACATGACCCAGGAAAAGTGAGGTGGCTGTTGGCCAGCAGGATTTTGAGAAGTTATGGTTTTGGCTCAGATGTCTGCTTCCAGAACAGTAGTAACCAAAACCCTCTACTGTTTGTATTAGTATACTTTAAGTTACAGGGGTTAACTCCTGGGAAGGAGACATGGTGCTTCTTGAAGTTGTTGGAAAGTACTTTAATTGTGATTCAGGAGATGGAGAAAGGTTGTTTGGTGTACCTCTCCAAATGGTACCAGTTAGTTTTGTGATCTTCTGATACTATATTGTCCTCCTTCATGAGATGATTTCTTTTTTCTTAATGTGGAAGTTTGTTGCCTTCTTTGCAGTTGTTTTCCTGACTTCTCAGTGGTCAGGCAGTAGGAAAGCTGTTCAGTGTTGCCTGCCTGTCTGACTTCAGGAAAACAACACATTTGCTCTTTCTTTTGGATTATGTTACTCAGAAGTGATCTTTGAACAGGTCATGCATTCAGGGTGTGAATGAAAATAAGGAGGTCTGACCATGCAGAATAAGTGGTGTGACTGTGCAAATGCAATGAGGAAGCTGATCTTTGAATAAAGAATAATACACCTATAGCTGGAGTGGAAGAGAGAGAAGAGAATAGAGAAAATTAAGAAGAAAAAGAAAAGGCATGTTGAACACTCAAAAGTTCTACAAAACATTTTGAGGAAGATCATAAAATACACAGAGATCTAGTTGCAGAAAGCTAACTTGAGATGGGGTTTTTTCTATCCTCAGTTTATTAAAACTTGAGTTGCTCTGTTCATTAACATATAAGTGCTGACCTGCAGAAATTGGCTGTGAAACTTTTTTTGTAATGACTGTATGTTTAAAGGAAGCAGAAAGCTCTGCTCTAAGTGCAGCATGTGATTTCTTCATACTGATTCAGGGTGACCTCTTTTGTCCCTGGATCTGAAACCAATGTCACTGCAGTTGAAAACACTCGAAGGGGAGGAAACAGAACAACTTGCTTTCTAGTGGCTTGGCTTTGCAGCTCTTCACAAAACCTGTCCTGAAAGAATGCAGACAAATGAACCTTGCTCTGCTTGCAGCAGGGAGAGCTGCTGAACGCAGACACTAACCAGAACCTTATGTTTAGGAAGAAAAAGGGGCTGAATTTGGTAACCCAGACCTGCTTTCCAGTGCCTTGCTGGGATATTTCTAGTGTCTATGTATGTCAATACTGCAATCCAAACATCAGTAATTTAATATGCAGACCTTAGAATCACTAATGCAGATGATCCTGTGCTGCTTTTCTCCTAAAATGAATCCAGCCTTTGGAATGAGAACAAAGTAGTTAAGTGTCCTTAGGAGCAAGCTGGCACGTGGGGTGGTTTCTGTCAAGCAAGAGAAGAAAGGGGAGGGCTGGATGGTTGGGAGGCAGGCTCTGCATAGTAGTGGTGCAGGCATAAGAATACACCTTTCTGTTGCAGTCACTATATATAAATTCTATAGGCTTGTGCTGTATATAGCTGCACAGCTAAATTCTGAGGTAACCTGAGTACTAAAGGAAACGGAGATGCACCTCCTTTGTACTAAAGTACCCTGCTGAGTTAGCTGTGATACTTCACTGTGCTGGGAAGACATGTTCTTTGAGGCCAAAAATATGCTACCTAAAGTCTCATCAGTGTATTCTTTACAGAGTACAAACCTATCTACAGTCTACCCCTTAGTCAGTTTCTTTCCTTTGCTGGTGATTGTAACTTTCTGTATTTCTCTTCTTCCTCTGTTGCTTTGTGGCTCTATGACTGTTAGAACAACATGCTGGTGAGATCAGGGCCTGGTGCCTTTTTCCACTTGTGTATGAAGCTGTAGGATTGGTACTGTCTAGTACTGTCTGCAGGTCCAACCTATGCAAACATATGCTAGCGCTGCAGTTGGCTTTTGGGGGCTTTATGGTTATTTAACTGCCCTTCTTCCCCTGGTCTTTATTTTGTTGCTATGGAACTGTTAAATAATTAAAACAGGTGACTTCTTTCTAAAAGACAAGCCATCAGAATTTATTTCTAGGGGGCTGGTCCCACATTCCTAGCTTTAATCTTTTTCTCTTTACGCAGGAAGAAAATGAACCTGAAATCTGAACGCAGAGGAATTCACGTTGATCAGTCAGAGCTACTGTGCAAGAAGGGATGTGGTTACTATGGCAATCCTGCTTGGCAGGGATTTTGCTCCAAGTGCTGGAGAGAGGAATACCATAAGGCCAGGCAAAAACAGATTCAAGAGGATTGGGAGCTGGCAGAGCGGTAAATAGCCCTCTTCATTCCTTCATCTTTTACAGTAGGGTGACTTCACTAAATACTATTCCAGCCTCTTCTCTTCTAGTCCTGTTTGCTGTGCTCAGTTTCATCATAAGTTCTCAAATTTGACCTTTCCTTTTGATGTGAAGATGAATATTCATGACACTCTAATTTAAGAGGTTTCAGAAGAAAGTCTGTGAAGTAACAAACAACTTCTCAGCAGACTTTTACCTTATTTGCATACTAAGATCTGTAATTCCAACTAGCAGTTAGAAGGGTGAGAGTGACAATTTTGATTAAATACCTCTGCCTGTGGAGGCTGCAGTTATTGTCTTTAATATAGCCAGCACCTTGGTTTTACATCTCAGCCACTGGTTAAAAAATTGGGTTTTGTCCTGTCTGTGGTTCTTTGAAACGAGAGGGTGAAGCCCAAAAGCATCAAAGCTTTAACTTCAATAATCTGGGTCATTTTTCTAAGCATGTATTTTCTTCAGAACAGTCTATTTTTCCTAATGTGGTAAATGCTTGACCCTGAAAATGGATGTTGGAGGAATTCTGTGCTTGAGTGAGAAAATAAGAGCAGCTACAACTGTTTCCCACTCCCTGCCCCAGGTTTGGGTAGAAATCCAAAGCATTATCCACTGCCTGAGAAACTGCAAAGCAGAATCCTCTTTTTATACTACAGCTGTCCTTTTTGTCACTGCCAGGTGTGAGTTACCTGACATCCACTCAGAATTAACTGTTTCAGGATTATATGAATTCTTGAGAAGGAAGAGCATCTAGCTGTGTATTCAGAGTTTGTTGACAGTTGACTTGAGCTGGCCAAGATGTTTGTTCATACTAACACAGGTTTCCATGCATGCTTACCTTATTGTGTTAGTGGGATATGACAGAACTCTAGGAGAAAGTGCAGACATGTCCCTCAGACATTTGTACTCGAGTTTGGAAGCCTTCAGTGAACTTGAGTTACCTAGAGATGTGTTAACCAAGGTCAGTAGGAATGGAAAGAAAGAAAAAGAAGGAAAAAAGAAAAGGCATTAAGTGCACTGTTCATACCAGCCTGTCTTGAGAAGGTGACATCTGTGGACGCTCTCTGAACTTGAGTTGAGTCCAGACTAATGGTTGTAGTTTGGAAGCCCTAAATTTTCTGCTGTCTGGCTAACCCAGACCCTCTTACCTTAGGCCTTGATGTAGTTTGCTTTTTTGTCTTTAAAATTTTCTTTCCTGTCTGACACTGGAACAGATTAACTGCAAAGAGAAGTAGAAAGAAGTGCTTGAAACCTTTTGTAGCCTAATCAGAAGGTGCCAGGTAAGCTGTTGAGTAGAGGACTGAAGATGTCATTTTATTCCTCTGCTATAAGTTTGGATTAAACAGTTAATAAAAACAAGACTGAGAGCACAGCTATCTGCTCTAATAATACTTATAACACCTATGTGCAATAAAGTGGGGCTTTTAAGGAATTCTTTAATAAGTAACTGTTCATTGGGGAGATGCTGAAGGAGCAGATAAGCTGTGACTGTTGTAGTGAGCAGACAGACTTGTCAGCACAGATAAGAGACAATTCCTGCCCCAGGAGACTACAAATGTTAGACCATTTATGGTCTCTTCTGAGCTGGATGGATGTTTCAAGAAAATTGCTCAACCTTTTAGCATCTTGAAGGCAAATATAATTTAACCTATTTTAATCCCCCTGCATAGGAAGACAAGTCTCTCCTGAAGGATTAATACCTACTTTGTACCTGTAGATTAGAAGGTGAGCTTGGTCTTTGCAAAGCATCTGTCAGTGTTGCAGTGAAGTGATTTGCCTCATTCCTTCATTCAAGGAAGCACATGCATTGCTAAGACTCTGAAACACATTATGCCAACAATGATCTATTTCCCAAAATATTCCTAAGATTGTGACAGGGTATTTCACTTGCTCAGCTGCAAGCCATCATTTTTATCTTTAGTTAAAGATGGTAAAGGATTGCCTGTGGTAATAGGTTGTGAAACTGGGAACATAATGCAGGAATCAGTTGTTGGAAGTCCTTTCACAGTCTTTCACCTCTACCTTTATAGAGTTGAGGGCTGTGACATGAGGGGAAGGTGAGCATGGTTATACTTTGGTCTCCTCCCTTTTGGCCTATTTAATCCTCCTGGCCATCTTAAACTTTTCCTCACTTTCACCATTGCAACATGGAAAGAGTGCACATAATGTAGTGAAGGGAGATGTGGGAGGAAGAGAGAAATGAAGATGGGCACTGAGGAGAATCAACATGCCAAATGAGTAATGAATCTCTTGCAGAGGAAATTAACTTATTTGTACTGGTTTTGAGCACTTAAGTTAGACCTACCTTTTTCTTATTCCAGGCTTCAGCGTGAAGAGGAAGAAGCATATGCCAGTAGTCAGAGTACCCAAGGGGCACAGTCACTCACCTTCTCAAAGTTTGAAGAGAAGAAAACCAATGAGAAAACACGAAAGGTCACTACTGTGAAGAAGTTCTTCACTGCTTCTTCCAGAACAGGAGCTAAGAAGGGTAAATTTTTCCATTGCTTTTAATTGTTCTGTACAAGATGCTTGGTTAAAGTATTTTGGATAGGTATATTGTACTAAAAGGCAGAGTAGGGCTCTGTGGCCTGACTTTAAAAAGTTGGAACAATAACAGTTCTGGAGGGGGATTGCTTTGTGTGAAGTCTTAGTGAAAACCCAGAAAAAGATGAGCCTTTGGGTCATGCCAATAAAGAGAGAGGAATAAAAGCCAAGACAAAAAGTGATGCACAATGCAGTTGCTTACCACCTGCTGACCAATGCCCAGCCCATCCCTGAGCAGTGATCAGCCTCCCATTCCCCCCAGTTTATATACTGAGCATGACATCCTGTGGTATGGGACATCCCTTTGGCTAATTCAGGTCAGCTGTCCTGGTCATGTTCCCTCCCAGCTCCTTGTGCAACTGCTTGCTGGAAGAGCATGGGAAACTGAAAAGTTCTTGACTTGGGCTAAGTACTACTTAGCAACAATGAAAACATCAGTCTGTTATCAACATTATTCTCATACTAAATCCAAACCTCAGGAGCGTACCAGCTACTAGGGAGAAAATTAACTCTATCCCAGCTAAAACCAGGATAAATGCACATTCCTGCTAGTTACATGAGTCAACTATGATGTGTTGCTGTGGTTTAGGACTTGAAGAGAACTGTTCCTGAAGAAAACAGGGAAAAAGGTACAGGCTGTCAGTCACCTCAGGTCTTAAGTGTGATAGAAATACTGATCTAAACCAGCAGATGATGCTGCCATAATGGATCACTTCAACAGCTTTAACAGAAAAAATGGAATGTGTAAGCAGAGTGCCTTGAAATGAAAATAAATGTGAAAGGAAACTTGTACAAGTCTTTATGTGGATGTGGGTTGTGAATATCAAGTTTGTGGTTGGCTGAATGTTTATTCTACAGCATGTGTCACAATTGTAAGAATGATTAAGAGCACTGATGGCTCTGCATACCAACAGTTTACATGGGCAGAACCCAGAAAATGCTAGACTGTGGAGGAGGCATTCCAGAAGCAGCAGCCACATTGATGTATCTTAGCCTTCTAAAGGATGCATTTTCTTAATAAGAAGTTCTAACTATATCTGGATTTCATCATAGAATTTGTCTTGGTGCATGGGCGTGGCTAAAGGAGGCATTCAGCTCTGTATTAAGAACTTTTTTTATGCTCATTCTTCTCACTTTCCATGTTTTCTTTTTTTATCCCATTCATGGTCTCTCCTGCTTCTGCTCTTGGTGTCTTGCTTGCTCTTGCGTTTATTTCAGTGGCTGAAGAGAAAATGGTTAAGCAAGGACAGCTTGGGAGGGAGCGAAATGCTGATAACATTCTCAGGGATTTGAAGGAAATCTTTACTCCCTCCTGGGAACTGGCTTCCCCTACTGAAGGTAATGCAGTACAGCTTGAGCAAGCTGTCTGCTTGGTGTTAGTAAGCTTATTTCTTAGCTGGGCTTTGCAAAGTACAAACTAGGGTTGTGCCAGTTATAACTTGTGCTGTTGCACATGAGGATGACAAAAAAAAAGAAAGAAATTCTAGCATCTTGAAGTGCACTTGAATCTCTAAACCAATTCCTTGCTTTTTAGTAGGGAGAGTGTAGGAATAAAGCTGAAGCTTCTCTGAGCTCTACCTTCGAGTGACATCTGAAGCATTATGCTGTTTAAACAAATAAGAATTTTGTAAGAAGTAGCTAGACATTGTGCTGCTTCATATTTTTATAAAGGAATAATGCAGGTTGCCGTTGTAAATCTGATTATAAAGTTGAAACTACTTCAGTTTAATAGTTCACACTCCAAGAACTTCTCATTCTCAATCTCCAGATGTTTGTTTCATGAGTTGAGAAGACAGTTTCATATTGAGAAGGCAGACTGGTTTCATTTAAACCCAAAGGATGCCAAAACTCTTGATGCAAACAGCTTTAGGATCTTGTCCTGTGTTTTGTGTTTGCAATTCTGATGTGTTCTGCTGACTAAGAAATTTGAAGATGGACCATTCTTTATTTTACCAATTGTATGAAGGTGATGGATGGGTGTGTGTGGCAGAGCTAATGACAGCACTATTTTTATATTCTTTATTTGGACTTAGATCCATGACCATGGCACAACCATAGTGAATCACTGGAGTGCTCATGTTCTGCTGTGACAACTAGTATTTTTGTAGAATGCCTTGAGAAAGACTTTAGTGTTTATTCTTTGTAAAGATGATCCTTTCTAAGCCTTTCCCATGCTCTTTTCAATTTTGGCATCTCTCTTTTACTAGGTTCTCTTTAACTTGTTCATAAGGAATTTCTTTTCTGTGATCAGCTTTTTAGTTAGACTTAATTCTTTTGGCAAAGAACTGACAAATTATGACAGAAAATTTTTGTTGCTGAAAGTACATTTGTTCCTGCAGTCCTTAGCCTTAGTAATCAGTGCATATTGTACAGGTTAATTTTCCTTAAATCGGGTTTTCAACACAGAGATGAATAAAGCTGCAGCATTTCTGACTACATGTAGTTCTTGGTGTGACTCAGTAAAAAGACAGTTTATTCTAGCATTCAAGTTTATTTTAATGCCTACATTAACAGTAATCTGTCTCAATTGTCTACATCTCTCTAGTAACTAAGAAAAAAGTATTTTAAATCTGTGACTAAAAACTGCTCATGTTCCTTAGAGTCAAATAGCAAAATAAGGTTCATGATTTTTCTAATACATTGAACTCAGTGTTGAAATAAGTAAATAAATCTTTGGCTATTCTTTGAAATTAAGTCAGTAATTAGTTGTGGAAAAAATCCTGCTTTCATTTATTATTGGAAAGCTGTGCTCTCTACTTGCTGGTAATGTAATAATAAATGTGACCAATTTAGACCAGCATACAGTGATGGTTGCTCTTCAGCTCAAATACTCTACAGACAGTCTACTTGGAATCTTAGGTATAAAAGAAGACTGGAGGAAATACCCTCTGGAAAAAAGTCTTCTTGCTTGACTAGAAAGGAGACTGATTTGCACTTGCTATCTTGATTGCTGTAGCTGGAATTTAAATATTTGCATAACCTTCTCTGTTCTTATTGCTTAAACACAATAGATGTCCTAATTGTACCTGACCAAATTATTATCCAGAGAAGGTTATGCTGAAGTGCAGAGTCTTGTGCTTTGGTCAAATGATCAGTGTTGTTAGTCACCGAATCATACAGCTTTGAATTCACTATCGTGCAGTAGCTCTTTAAAGTAACAGCAAAGTTAAAAACAACCTCCTGATAAGCCACCTCAAGTCTAAAGCATACCAACTTGAATGTACTAGTTCTCTTTATTTCCTTTTATTTTGGAGTTCTGCATGTATGCTTAGTGAAACAAGGAGTGGTTTTGTTGTGCATGTTAGTATTTTTTGGTTGAAAGATATGATCGTGTCATGTTGACCCTGGATGTTTTCATGTTTTCTGTCTCTTTGCTGCTTGCTTTTCATCATGTTCATTTACATCATCTCTGTTCAATCCTTCATTTTGAACAGTGTTGGCTGGCAAGTTGAAAGGTGGGTGAACTGAGCTTGGGCAGTGAAGGTATTGGATCAGTACAATTGACTTGCAACATATACCTTGGAAAATCAGATGTGTTTGTGTGGAAAACCCCTGTGGTTGCAGCTATAGAAACTTGCATCCAGTGCTGTGTGCGGTCTGTATTCCTTCCTCCTCCTTGAGTGCCAAGCAAATTCCTTCTTGGACAGGTGTGGTGTTTCTGCTCTTGCAGAGACACACCCATGGCCAAATTCTCATTTACACTGCAGGTGTGATTCTGTGGCATCTGCTGCCTAGCAAAGAAGGGCATCAACATCATGCTCCTGTACCTCATCTTGTGCTGCTGCTCCTGTGACCTGGTGGGAAGCAAGCTTGGGGAGCTGATCAAACTGAAAAACACCCCCATCAGAAACACTGCTTTCTGGCTAGGGCTGGCCTGAACTACTAACCCCTAGTTCATGAGCCAGTTGAATGAATACTTGTGTTGGTGCAAGCAAAGGAGCAGGAATGCAAAGGTGTGGGAGAATGGAAAAGGGAGCATTCCATTTTCTTAAGCTGCTGCAGAATCCCATCTGGAAGCCTTGATCTTACATGGAGATATCTTACCTGGGAATGCAAATGTGAGAAACTCAAAAGCAAACCCATGTTACAGTAATTTGCTAACATAAAAAGGCCACTAGTGTAAATGAGGATCAGGCTGTGAGTGTTTCGCTTCAGTGGAGTACTTGGTTTCCTAGAGTTCTGTTTAATAATATCCAGCATTTCACTGGTTAAGCTTGAGAAATAAATGCTCATTCATCTGCACAGTTGTCTTAAAACCTCAGGATGTGGGGTTTTTTTCATGTTAAGCACTTCCTGAATTCATCCATCAGTGTAAAAAAGCTAATCTGATGTGCCCACACTTTCCCAGCAGAGATCCAAGAAACCAAGGCTCCAAGCCCTTCAATAAACAGGCAGGCTAGCATCGAGACAGATCGAGTCTCCAAGGAGTTCATTGAGTTCCTCAAGACCTATCATAAGTCTGGACAAGATATATATAAGCAATGTAAACTGTTTTTGGACACAATGAATCATAAAAGGGTAAGTTTTTTGCATGCCTTTTACATAAATAAACAGGGAAAATTAGGGAGAGATGGAGAAAATGCTGCATTTCTTCTAGCAATTTTGTTTTTATATATTGTATACAGGAGTCTTCAGCTGATATGCTTAGTCACATGAAGATCTAGTGGCAGGCTTAAATTCTCAATGCCCTGGTTTTTTGGTATGGTATGTGACCAAAGAAACCCTCCAACCCTGGTATCTCAGGTATCTTCAGAGAACTTTCCTTTGCATCCCAAATAGATTAGTTCTGAATAAATCCCATATAAATCAAGTTGTTGAATAAACAATTTTTGAGATAAGTATGACTTGTGGAAATAAAATATTACATAACTAATAAATAATTATTTATATATTATAATTATTATCATTTATATATTATAATATATAATATNATAAATAATGATACATAAAGGTTTTTAGATACCTTAAGTGTCTGAAAAGTTCTAAAGGTAATACAGTATCAACCCACACATCTTCTGTCCTTCAAGGAGGGGGAAACTTGACTGTGTGGTTTTTAACATGGAATAAGGGCTGCATCTTCATTCTCCATATAAAAGATAATGTTCTTGAAATATTAATGTCTGTAGTGCCACCTGTGGTTGAAATCAGTCAGTATTCAGCACACCTGTTGGTTTTTTGGTTAGGGGTTTTTTTTTTTTCCCCCTCTACCTTTCCTATTTAGTATGTAGTTACTCAAATGATATCCTCAAAGTGGGCTGGAAATGGAGCAAGTTCTGATGGAATTTAAAATGCCCTCCACTTTGAAAACATCTGAAAGTTTAATTAGTTTTTTTGGGTTTTATTTTTAAAACTGATTAGTTCTGAGCATAGAATTTGTGAAAATGGCTTGTTGTTGGTTACAAACACTGAAGGTGCTCTCATTTCCTAGTTCCCTGGGAGTTTGTGCTAGTCAAAAAGAAATCTTTTTCAAGGCATACAGTTTGCTACTACACATAAACCAGACCTAAAATGCAGCACTGCCATCAGAGCTAAGATTCTGTGTTCAGAGTAACTGCCTACTTTTTTGCCTTAGAGAATTCAGAAACTAAGTTCTCTCTCCATTTTTTAATGTATAGCTTTATGGTGCCATTTAATGGTGAGAAGTGACTTAATCAGTAAAGTTAAAATTCAAACCTCCCTTGTGTTCTATAGTAGCTCAGTTAGTTAATACCCAGAAGACAATGTTGTTCCACAAATAACATTGTGAATATATTACATAGTAATTTTATAATTAGAAGTGGTCAGTGTAGAGATAGTATTTCAAATTATGATTTGTGTTCTTTGGGTTTGTTTTATATATTGTATCATCTTTAAGATGTTAGAGACAAAATTGGCAGCAAGCATTCACTCAATAGTCTATGTTATTTTGTCACTGGTGCTCAGGGATGTGTCTGGGGAGAATGGCATTGCACCTGTCCAATTCCATTGCTAATATGCATCTGTTCTGCAAATAAACATAAGTCTATAACACATGCTAGAGCCAATATGTTTTGATTTCTCATATTTTTCCAATGTAATTTAGCCAACATAAACACCTTTGATGATATAATTGCATTCTCAGACTGTTAGTACAGCTGGACACTTTCCTTAAGCAAAACCAACACATCAGAGGCAGTGCTGCCATTTCTCCCACACATGCACACCTAATCAGTTCTCTGTTACAGGACCTGAGTATTGAGGAACAATCTGAGTGTGCCCAGGACTTCTATCAGAATGTAGCAGAATGTTTACAGACACGTTGGAAAGGTATCCTGTTATCCTGTTCCACTTCCTCATGTCTTACTGCTGAAAAAGCAAGGGCTTGAGGAGAAAGCCTCTTGCATTTTCAAGTAGAACTGAAGCATTCCTAACCAGCTTTCAGAAATGCTGTTAGCAAATTCTAGCACTATAGTTAGAACTACTCCCAGCAGTGCCAGTTTATACAGTTTTGCAGTCTAAATTGTTTGGTTTTACAGGTTTTTCTTAAGCTTTCAGTTAAGTGTGGCTCAGTTCTTTTCATTTCTTGTTTTAAATTCAGTTTGTTTAAAACTGAACGTGAATGTGTAGCCTCAACCCAAGGAACAAGCCGTGAGCCTTGTGTTACACTGCAATGCACAAAGAGCCAGTGAGAGCGTTTCTGTTGTGGACTGCTTTTATGTGCCTGCTCTGTAAGTGGCACAGCTTAAACATAGCCAGGGACTTTATTTTAGACATAAACAGGAACAGAGGACTTGGAAGACCTCACTGGATTTATTCCCAAAGACTGTATTTTCAAGAAATAGACTTGTAAGCTACAAGCAACTGAACCCAGTTTGTCTGTTGAATGTGCTAAATGAATGTGCTTCATTGTGAACCTGTGCATGTACTTTGGCATGTCCCTGGGCTCTTCTCACCATTAGATTTTGAATTCTGCTCTAGAGAGTGAAAATACTCCAAGCATATCCATTCTTTATTGACTCAGGTTGCCTCAAGTCAGTAGTGCTGATTTGGTGATATTAGGCCCAAACTGTTAAATCTACAAAAGAGCCATGGAATCCTTGTATTTACTGTGTTGGGGGTGGGGTTTGTACCTTTCAGTGTCCCCTGAAAAAGTTGAGAAAGCAATGGATCAGATTGAAAAATACATTATGACTCGACAGTACAAATATGTCTTTTGCCCTGAAACGACTGATGATGAGAAGAAAGACCTTGCTGTCCAAAAGAGAATAAGGTAAGGCTGGAGAAGAAAAACAGTTGAGTAATCCCCAGTCCTGTAAATGAGCTCTGAATCAAGCATGTTAAAAATCTTCTGCTGTGCACACAGAAATTAACCAAAAAGGGTTAAACCCACTTTATTTAAGAAACAGGAGGAGGGAGCAGAATGAATAATGAAAGCTGCTACACTAGGGAAATGATTTGGTTTGCTTTTGTTAAATTATAGGAGTTAAAAAAAAAAGAGTTAAGTATTTTTTCTGGAACCAAATAACTTCAGTGGAATAAACTATCTTATGACTGGACTCATGCCTCATTGACACAAAGCACTCCTTGTGCCTTGAATTCAAGAAGCAGCTGCTTTCAAACACCTGAATGTTACTGGCACAGAATAGTTTTAACTTTTTTTTTTCCATGTCTTAGGGCTTTGCACTGGGTAACTCCCCAAATGCTGTGTGTTCCTGTCAATGAGGAAATTCCAGAAGTCTCTGATATGGTTGTAAAAGCAATTACAGGTTTGTGAATGATGAAGTTTACATTTACAGCTTCAAAATTCATATCTCTTGCTCCTGGAGATTATTTTTTGCTGTCCTCAGAAAGAGGTCCATGCTTTTAAATGTGCAGTAGTTTCTGTGGTGTTGGACTGGTGTTACCATCTGTGAAGTGGGAATAATTTTTCTATCCCAGAAGTGTTTAGGCATACCAGATCTATTTGAAATACTTGAATTGAACCACAAGGTGGTTGAATAAACAGATCCTTTTATGGAACAGCAAGCACCACACATAACAATGATGCAGTATTAGTATTGTCCAGTCCTACACTTTCAGGTGTCTGATGACTGTGGGTTTAATGATTTCAGAACTGGTTTATCTTCCAGATATAATCGAGATGGATTCAAAGCGTGTCCCTCGTGAGAAGCTGGCATGCATCACCAAGTGCAGCAAGCATATCTTTAATGCTATCAAAATCACCAAAAATGAACCAGCTTCTGCTGATGACTTTCTCCCAACACTGATATACATTGTTCTGAAGGGGAACCCACCACGTCTGCAGTCTAACATCCAGTATATAACACGCTTCTGTAATCCAAGCAGGTTGATGACAGGAGAAGATGGCTACTATTTTACCAACCTGGTAAGTGCAGCAGTAGTGTTGATGTTTTAGACAACAAGATTGTCTTTTAGTTAGTTGTAGGAATTTCCAGTAAAAGCAAGGACAGCATAACATAGAAGAAAAATTAAAACTAATCTTCAAATAGTGGTTGAGGTTGCTTAGAGTACAGCAAGCTCTTTTGCTTTGTTTCTCCTCTCTCTTCCTTCTCTGCTTTCCAAACCAGGCAATGCTTTGCTTTCTTTCAATATTAAACCCTTCATGTGAAGGTTCTGATGCCAAGACTTAGGTTTATTTTTATTCTGTAAGGAGGATAAGTACTTTCTGTTCCTAAAATCCTGAGCTTGGACTGTGCAGATGTTACAGATGCAAAGTTCCCCATTTAAGCCTATGAGAGTTTGTCTCTTGAAGGCACTGAAGAGCTAGCCCATTAATTTGTGGAGGTAAGCAGGCCTTTTAAAGCTTCTGCAAGAGGCATTTATTGGTGTCCTTGACTATATTAGGAGGAATTACAGTTATGAACTTGGCTTTTCTGCATTTCATTGTAAAGCAATTCTGAAGGGAAAATATGTAGTTGAATGAAAGACTTAAAATGTTCAAAATTGCTTTTAGAAGGAGGAGAGCATCCCCAAGGTGCTCTTGCCTGGTTGCCATGTTCTTTCTGTGTTCTCACCTCCAAACTGCAGTGACCCTGAGGTTTGTAATGGGCATTATCCAGGGAGGCAGTACTGTTCAGCTGAAGTTTGTGCTCTGAAGTTTTCAGCTTCTTCAGACGTTGGGGAGAGGAAGGAGGCATAGGAGCTGTCTGATAGCGTTAGCTTCTGGAAGGGCTCTGTTGAGGCATTAAATAATCAGTTACTGGTCTTAACAGCAAGGATGAAAAGTAGAATGCATACATTCTAATTTGTATCTTGCAGTGATGCTCACTCTCTGTTTTGTTTGTAGTGCTGTGCTGTGGCCTTCATTGAAAAACTGGATGCTCAGTCCTTAAACCTAAGCCAAGAAGATTTTGATCGGTTCATGACGGGTCAGACATCCCCGAAGAAGCAAGAGTCCGACAGTTTTTCACCTGATGTATGCCTGGGTGTTAAGCAAATGTATAAAAACTTAGACCTCCTATCTCAGCTGAATGAGAGACAGGAAAGAATTGTCAATGAAGCCAGGAAGCTTGAGAAGGACCTAATAGATTGGACTGATGGAGTTACAAAGGAAGTCCAAGATATTGTTGAGAAATATCCATTAGAAATAAAGCCAAAAAATCAAGCCTTGGCAGCTATTGACTCTGAAAATGTGGAGAATGACAAGCTGCCCCCACCACTGCAGCCTCAGGTTTATGCAGGATAATTAACAGTGTTAACCTGGAAAGGTTTCATTATCCTCACCTAGTACTATCTGCTCCTTGGAAAAGGAAGTAAATTTAAGGCTAAAAATCAGATGAGCATAAATCAGTACATTTTTAAAGGTACCTTTTTTTGGTTAAGTGTAATGAATTGTATTTATTTTAGTCAAGTAGATTTCTATTAGGCTTTTGTGGGGTTTTGAACTGAATTTAAATTTTCTACACAAATCAGTGTAATTTTTAAGCAACACTAGTCCATTGACATCTTTCCTGAAAGCTTCCTTCTGGGCATGCACTTACTTGTTTTTAATGATTAGTTTAACTTAAATTGGAGTTCCAGCAGAAACTTGAAAGGTACCAATGTTAGTCTGAATTTACTCTGTAGCTGTAAAGACAAAAAAAAATTGTAATATATGTAAAATTGTAAATAGATTTCAAATCTCATGTGTGAACTGTGCATGACATCTTGTGTGTGAGTGAAAATGACAAAAGTGTTGGTTTTGCACCTTTCAGTTAAATCATGTTGCAGTATAAAGGCAAGCATACTGTTAATGCTTTCAGTAAGCTAGATGGTATAAGTGAGTTACAGCCAGAGAGGATATTGTTGTGATGGTTTGAAAACTGGATACTCATCAAAATCTGCTCTGTTAAAAAAAGAAAGTGCTATTTAAAACATGACATTTCTTCATGTAAATGTTCTCTCTGCTTTGTCAGTACACCTGATAGCCTTCAGTGGTGCACAAGTGCAAATAGTGCTACTTGTGAAGGGAATGTTGAGCCATGCTTCAGAAATAGGAAGAAATATTCTTGTGACAAATTGCAGAACGTGGAACAAAAAGGGGGAAGGGGGAGGAGGTGTAGTGCAAGAGCTGCACCAAAAGTGAACTGGTATTTCTTTTCTGGTATTGCCTAGTCATTTCCATCAGTGGGCTAGGTCTTGACTGCTTCTTTGACAATCATGAGAGATAAATATAAGTTCATATAATTCGAGGCTGATTTTTAGAAGCAGCACGAGCCGTTGCTCTGAGCAGAAAAGTGCACTTCTTTCACCAAATGTCAGTCTTCTAATCTTTAGTGAACCCCTTTAGCAAAGGGACTTACCTTGCTAAAGCATTGGACATCAAGGTAAATATGACTTTATGTCACTAAGAGTTTAGATCAGTGTATTTCAAGTTAAGAATAATAGCTCACGCTGCAAAAAAAGTAACCTCTTCCAAGATAACTGTTTTTTATGCCACTGGAACATTTTCTGTGTCATTTTAAATATCTTCCAGTTAATCCAGTCTGCCATCACTTGTTTGTGTACCTGAGATATCTAACAGAAGGCTATTTAGCTTGAAGGACTTCTAAGCAATGATAAATTCTTACCATCAAGGAGGAAAGAACCTACCTCTTCACTATGTTCCACTGCTTTGAAAACACTGCTATCTTAAATTCACACTGCAATAATTTCAGACCACAACTGTGATTTGTCCCTTTTTGTCTTAAGTATTCAGCCTTATGAACTATGCATTCCTAGAGCTTCAGAGGGAACCAGTTACCCAAAATTCCACTGCTGAGGTCAAGCAATGAACTAATGGGATGATCACAAACCAATTTATTATTTAATGTCTCCATGTGTCACTGCACCCAAATTGCTTAGGATTTGACCAGTGCTTACAGTAATAGTACTGTAAAGTCTTTACTTTCTTTACAGCCACCAGGTGCTAATTCTGATATCCAGGTACACAGGTTTTCCTGGGAGGGGGAAGAGCAAACTTTCACCTGTTGTGTAAATTGACATGTTTAAATAAAAGTGTGTACATTATGGCCTTGTTAATGAGTTCCTAAAGATCTCCTCACTGGGTTTTGTTATGCTGTTAATGATTAATGTGAATATAATTGTGACTGCTTCTGCATTCTCTGTTTCAGGAGACACAATTCTTAGCCATTCAACTGCAAGTCTAAGTAACAATGTCTTTTTTTCTTTGCAGAGTGATCATTGTATTGATTAAGTACTTAAGAACGACTTGCTGGTGCATTTGTACTAAAGTATCTCTTATTCTTATACCATCTTGTTATCAAGCCACTAAAGTGGGAGTGTTTTCAGCAAACAGAGCCTCCAAATCCCCCTGTAAGGCAGGTAAGATGGATTTCCATACTCCATCCAACAGAAAGCACTTTGCTCCTGGCCATAGTAGTGACAATGCTGGGAGCAGTTCTTACAGGAACTTGCATCGTAGTGTTTGAGCAACTAGACTGCTTTTAAGCCCTTGTCAGTATTGTATTAGGCAAATTATGTGTTTGTAGGTAAATCATAAGGAACTTCCTTGCCCCAGTAATAACTGCAGAGTGTCTTTCCAGTGGGCAAACCGTTGTGGATAGGGTGCTGGCTGAGCTGGGAGGATGCTGTCAGTTCTGGGCTCAGCCTCAGCTGATGAACCCTCTAGTAAGAGGTACCAGATCAGCCTGGTCCTGGGTGTTGCTGTAATGCACTGGTCCCACAGGCAAGTTTGGAATAAGATACAGTGAGAGACCTGAGAGATGCAAAAAGGTATGAAATAGTATGGATGGAGAAGTTCCTTGTGAAACAGTGTTTAATCTGAAAGTGAATTGGCTGCAGGCTGGTGTGCTTTGGTGACAGTCACAAAGATTACTTGGTTTTGTCATCAGCCCACTACTAGTTCAGTATCACTGAAGATGAAGACTTCAGCTCATTACTAGGAATCAGAACTTGCATTGTAAACTACTTCATTGCATGTGAACTCCCTGTTTAAGTTGCTGTAGCAGAGGTATTTTGGAGGAAGTACTGTCTAATTAAACTGTACAACATCCTTGGTTTCATATAACTGAATTAGGAAATTAAATTGATTCTTCTGCCTACTTATCATTAATATTTACAAATCCTCTGGTGTATATTCTCTTATGGCTGAGTATTTCATGTGTAAGGCAAGAAGGCACAGAGATGCTGACCACTCGTGCTATTGAACAGCAATTTGGGTAAAAGGGCTCAGAGGGTTGGAGGGAGAAGCAGCAGTGTAAGAAGTTCTGGTAAAGAACTGAGGTTGGTATGCAATAGTGGCTGCACCATGAGACAAAACGGCTTGATACTTCATCTGGGTATCCAGCAGGAGAGTAACATGTCTTTTCCTTCCACCTACAGCCACTATCCTTTTGTCAGAGATGTGTACAGACCTAGTGTGTGTGATTAATTGTCTGAAGGGTTTGCCAAATATGCGTTGGTGATTCTACCTCCTGCCTTCCACAAGCCTCAGTCAGGAAGAGTCATTAACCGAGGAGGAAAACTGTACTGTCCTTCAACACCTTTGAAAACAGGCTGATTTCTGACTTGTCTGATGGGAAAACACTTTTGTTTTCCTTTTCCAAAATACCACAACTATTGCCAATCCTAAGGGATACTTTCCTTCCAGCTTGTCAGCCTGCTGCTCGTGCAGTCAGGGCTAGGTCAGCGGGGTGTCAGTCGCAGGGGCTGCAACTCTTCTACCTCTCAGCAGCAGGGTTATGATGAAGTAACTGCCTACAACACTCGGGAATGCTGGAGGGCTGGAAGCACCCTTATCTTCCCCTAGATCATGGCCCATTGCCTGGTGTCCTTTCACTGGATGTCCCAAGGAGGAGCCGGGCTCTGTCGTCTTTACCCGTCCAGTATTTCTATGGAGATCAGTAAAATCCCCTGAGCCTCCTCAGCTCCAGGCTCAGTCTGGGTGCTCTCAGCTACCCCCACCCCTCCACCACCTCTGCTGCCCTTTGCTGGATTCACTGCACTGGGTCACTCCTCTCCAGCCGCAGGAATTTGGATTTTCCTCTCTTGGACTTGCATTAGAAATAAAATGCGATTATTCGAGTCCCTTTTGTTAACTACTTAAGGATTTAATTTTAAACGCTTTGAGGTATTGGACACTTTTTAAAGAAAAAAAACAAAGTTGGTTTGGATAGTTTTTTAGTGGAAAAGGCGGTTATACCTTTGTGTGGCAACACCTTTCTATGGCAACACCTTTGTTGTGGAGCTTTGTTCTCCAGCCTGAGAAGACAAGGGGGAGGTGGGAGGGTGCTACAAGAGGAGCCATCAGCGCTCCGCAGACCCTGAGCTCGGTTCCTGCCGCGGCACCAAGCGCGACCAGTCCGTGTCGGGGCTTTGGGACAGGCGACGTTCCGGGGCCGGTGGCGGGGCTCTGGGACCGGTGAGGCGCCGGTGCCGGTGCTCCTCCCGCTGCCTGGCTCCACCCACGCGTTGCCGGCGCCGTAGCAGTCTTGTCCCCCCCGCGCCACCGTCGGCGGGCGGCCCGGGGGTGAGGGGTCACGGCTGCGTCCCCGGAAGCAGCGGGAGGCGGTGGCGGGGCGGAGGTGGAGGGTGTCCGCGTAGCGGTGCCTTTCCCCCCCCACCTTAGCTCCAGCCCGGTCCTCTCCCCGTAGCTCCCGTCAGGGCAGGAGGATGGTGCAGAGCCCTCCTGAACGGCAGCTCCGCCGCCTCTGAGCCCCGCCGCTGCCTCCGGGCTTCGACCCGCCCGGACCGGGGGGCCTCTTCCCGCCTTGGGGCGCCGGTAAGAGGGAGCCGGGGGTGAGGGTGGCTCTCGCTGACGGGGCCTGCCGTGCCGAGCGGGGCGCGGCGATCTCGGCCATCGCCAGCCTGGCGGGCCCGGCTGGTGCGGGGTCGCTTTCGCCCTCCTCCGCCCCTGTGGAGGGCTCGGTCGTGCTGGTGTGCGGCGGAGGCACCTCCGGGCCTCGACGTTGAGATCCCGCTGGCGGGCGGGTGGGTAGGAGCGACCACTGTTGGGTCGCTCCGGTAGCGGTTGTGGAACGGTGGATGCGCGGTGAGAGCCGCTGATAAGGAGGCTACCGGAGCCCCCGGGGCCGGGAGTGAGCCGGACACATCGTCCTCTGCCGCCACCGAGCCTTGGCTCCCGGTGGTTTGTGTTCAGATCTACGTGGCAACACGGTGAACGGGAGGGATGTGGCTTGACTGGTATATTTTAGCGTTAGTTTGACTTTATTATTTACTTGTTTAAAGAGGTTGAACATTGTACGTGTGGCATCGCACCAGGAAAAGATGGCAAGAAAGAGGAATTTCGGTAGCACTGAAAATATTTCCGTTTCAGATTAGCTTCCGAACAGTGCTTCCTTCGTGGGTTTTCTGCTCTTTGCTGCATAGCCACATTTTAACCTCTTTTACTTCTTTTGATTTAACTTGTCGAATGGTGTCATGATGTTTTTAATAATCCAATCTCTGGTGCGTGGTGCCTAGAACATGGCTGCTAGATAGCTACTGTTGAATTTGAGCTGTATATCATCACCACAGATATGGACACCCTGGGAAACATTGCTACCTGACAAGGGGAAGAACAGATTACAGCGCAGCTTTTTTTTTAGATTGCCTTTTGGGTTTTTTTTTTAAAGCTTTCTTTTCTCTTTCCCTTTGTTTGCTTTTTAAGGGTTTGCCTTCTCTGGGGAAATCTATTTGCATGATTAGGTCTAGCAGTGTTTTACGTGGGTAAATTTGCCCTGTTAGGCAAACCTTAAGTCTAGATAAGAATTCATGAAGGAATTCTCTCCACATCGTCATCAAACTCCTGAGAAGTTTAGCAGTAGGAAGTATGTCATGGAGGGGAAGCTTGTCGTGGCTGAACCTGCTTTTTGTGGCAAATCATTCATGCGTTTTTATAAACGGTGGAGTTATAGGAAATACTAATTCGTTTGCTTCTAGGCTGGATGTACAAAATGGTTCTAGGTTCATCTAGTGAGCTACTGCGGCTTCCATCTACCTGCTTTTCCTCTGCTCCCTGGGAACAAGGTGATGGCTGCAGTCCAGTTCTGGTCAGCAGGTGTCTGCAGGGCAGGAGATAAATCATTTCTGTGGGCAGCCTAAGCAGAGATCACACTGAATTATGCCTGTGAGACTGAATGCTCTTTGACCCTCGATTGAGTCCTGTCAAAGAGGATTAAGACCTTGGTAGCTTTGTTGTCTCCCGTGATTTGAGGAGTGGCTCAGGGCCGGTGGAATGTGATTCTTCTTTCCCACTTGAAAGACAAGAACTTGAATTGCTGCCTGGTAACACAGAATAGACACTGCGCTCTTGTCAGTGGAGAGGAGCGTCTGAGGGCACCAACAAACAGACTTCGGTGTCCTTTGTGTGAGCCGGCTGTGTCCGGCAAGAGATGGGAGACTGGCGTGTCCATCACCCCTTGACAGACAGACACACAGACCACGGGGGTGCAGCTCCCTCCTTTAACACTGCTCTCTGGGTTCCTGCAGAGCTGTTAGCTGTGATTAAACAGCGTGACATTTTTCTATAGAAACGAAGCTATTTTATTAAATGAACCCTAAACTAAGTATTCATGAAAGTGGTTGGTATCCAAATTCTGTTACTTTTCCCAAAGGCATTGTCTGTGTTGGGAGTTCCCTTTGGGTTTTGGTTTGTTGGGGTTTTTTTTTTTTTTGAGAGGACCATTCTGACCTGTGAAGAAAGCTGGTTCTCAGGGCTCAAAGCTCCTGGGTTTTGTTCTGGAAGAAAACTTAGGTTTGCCCTGGCATGTTGGGTTTTGGTAATTATCTGTCTGTAAAATGGAGGCTGTACTTAACCTATGTGAGTTTGAGCTAAGCAAATTAAAGTCCTATTTCTTTGACTACTGAGGGTGAAGTATACAGACTTGGGAATATTTCTGCCATATCCTTGAAATTTCAGCTGTGGCCCAAGTCGCTTATTTCAGTCAGTTTGCTGCTGTTCATGTTTTCTTCTTCACTACTGGCCGCTGGCTGTTTTCCTGTTTCTTTTCCCCAGCCAGTGTTACCTTCCCTCTACATCCAGAGCTCTTTATTTTGCCATTCCCACTAAAGCTGCCATTTCCTCCACTTGTCAGTCATTTTCTGCTTGTGATTCAAGCTGTGTATCTGTCTGTGTCTCTGTCTCCTTACAGCTCTCATTACAAGCAACAGTTCTCATTACAGTCGGAAGAGCATTTTGGGGGCAGTTTTGGTCCTTTCCCTGCCGAATTCTGTACTGCATTGTAGCCTAAATGAAGTCAATGATTAACCTCCTTAGATTGGTCAGGAAAGGTTCTAATTATTAAACTGTTACTGAGACTTTTCATGGGTCTTGTGTAAAGCCTTTCAGTGACCTGCATTTGTTTGGCTGTTGTCAGTATGGTCTACATAGAATTTGATTTCTCATGGAACTTCAACAGATTCTGTAAAACTGAATCATTTTACTTCTGCCTTCCTCTCCCAAGTGCTCATGCCAAGCAGCAGTAACCAGAATAACATTTTTAAATACAGCTTGAGAGTCCTTGGAGTCAAATATTGATGGTTTTATTGCAGTCCATATGATTCAGATTATGGTAAGTCATGTTGTAAGTCATGACTTTGACTTGTAAAAGTTGGAAGATGTTAAAAGTGCCCAAGCCAGAACTCTTGGATATGAAGTGTGTGTACTCTTCCCGTGGCACAGGCTCACTTGGCAGATGGAGCTGCCTTTTAAAGTCTGGCAGAAAAATGACTATTTGCAACCAGAGGTTGGATTTACTTTTACAGCTGAGTATATTTTTACTGTCTTTTTCATTTTTTAACAAAAGTCAGAATTTGGGTTTCACTGAACCACTGAAAAACAATTATATATGGTTTCTATTTCCTGACATAACTTTTTTGCCCTTTTCTGGTTCTTCATTTTTCTTTTAAACCTCTTAGCATTTGAAAAAAAGAAATTTGGAACTCATTTGCTTTTGTCTGTTTCTGCAAAAATTTTTATTTGGCAGTTAATTAAATTCAACTTTGCTGTCCCAGGAGCATCAGCTGACAGTGTTCAGGTGCTTGTCTTAAATCCACCACAGACATTTTGGACTGCAGGCCACGTTTGCTGGGCTGTTCAGGGTCTGGAAATGTTGCATGCACAGACAGGCTGGGTAACATTTGAGCCACTTAATTTTTCCTCTTTATTTTTTATGGTAACTTTTCTGTCTTTAGCAAGAGTTACAGTCAGAAACTTGGGTGTTTGAAATTCAGTATCAGTTTGATCCTTAAAATTTGCTATAACTCTGACCAAATGACTTCCCTTCCATGGCTTTATTTTATGGGTAGAACTGAAGTGCTGCTGTTTATGTAGCTCTTGGGGATGTTGAAATGCTTAATTATGCGTTGAAATGTGTTTTGAGAGGTGAAAAGAAACCTTTCATGCAAGTGTGAATTGTTTTGCTTCGTTCTCTTCTTAGCAGTCCCCAGGCCCTCAGGCTTTCATTAGTAATCTGCTGCCATTGAGAATGTGACTCCCTTAGAGTAACACCAAGAAGGAATCTCCTCTTCAGCAGGTGATGTTCTCCCTCTTGGTAGCTGCTGTACAGCTTTTCCTGCCCATGCTCTGCATATGCAAAGGACCAGGCCATTTTCCTGCCATGCTTTCTGCTTCCAGGCTCTAGGAAAATATTGGGGTTTTAGCAGTAAACAAATTTACAGGATAAAATAGCTCAGAAAACTGTGCTGAGCTGATTCACTGTTATCTCCTACTCGGGTGCTTTCCTCTGGGGGAGGAGATGTGCTTGTGCACATCTGGCTGCTGATCTCTTTGGTTGCAGTGGGTTGAAGGATCCTAGGGGATGCTTTCAACAACTTTTTTCCTCTCCAAGTCTTGATTACTTCTCTTCCTCGACTTTGTGAAGAAGACTGATGGCATTTACTATGAGAGTGTTTGCTTTGTTTGATTTCTTTGATACTGAAAGACAGGAGAATGGGAAGAGGATCAGCTGGACAGAAAAAGTGATCTACTCTGGAGGATTCCTCTCCCTCCATTCCTTTAGGAGTCAGCTCTGCCTGCCCTTCTGTGCTGACAGAAGTTTTAGGCTGTGCAATTGCATCCTGCAGGGTCCTGATATGCTTCCTTAAAAAGATGAACTGAAACAGATACTGGCACATCTTTTTTTCCTACAGATATCAGTATGGTAAAGTAAGTCGTCTGATAAAATTAGGAGGAAACCTCTCTTTTCCTCCCAGCTGCATGTTTGTTGATAAACATACTATGTTGTGAAATTCTAGTGGAGATTTAAAGAGAAGTTTAAAGAGAGAGCCTTGATTGGCCTTCCCCAATTCCTGAAAGAAGCTGTAAAAGCTCTTGGTGGTTTATGTAGTAGAAATTAATGGTTCATTTTGGGGCATTAATGGGCAGTCTTTTGGTGAGGTCAGAAGCTTTTCTTTAATTTGAATTTTTGCCCTGTTTTCTTGTCCTTAAAAAAAGGAGGGAGGGAAAAGAATTGCTGCTGCTGTGAGAACCAGCAGAGGCTTTCTTTTCAGTTTTAAGATCAGCTGAGGTTACTTTTTCTGGTTCTGTTCCACAGGCTGGTAACAGTAGGTTAGAGATACAGACATTGTTATTAATTAGTCTTTAAAAAGCTTTGCCAGACCATTTTGAATGTGATGAATTAATAGGCAGCTTCACAGTTAACACAACTGTGATCTATTTTGCTTTACTATTTTAGTGGCTTAGGTGCTAGACATCAAGTTTGGTCTGAAGAGAAGAAAACCCAAAGTGAAGATATTTTTGGTACCTGCTACTGTTTACTGTTCTTGACTGAGAGGCACTTTAGTTTGAGATCAGCACCATTTCTTTGTTTGCATGTTATTTATGGATGGTTTGCTAGGAAAATCACAGTTCAGTTCATCTGTGTTTATGAGTGGTTTTCTGGCACACAACCTTACTTCCATTCAAAGTGGTTAACCCTGATGTGAGCCATTTCCTCACCCCCATTGTACAGCTAGTAATGGGACATCTTTGGAAACATAATTGATTTATAAATCAACTCAGCTGCCCAGTTAAGGTGAAACACTGCTATGTGTGATAAGATGTTCAGGCATAGAAAACAGGAGCTCTTACTGGAGTGCTGTTGGGATGATGGGGTAGTACTGGCCTGCTGCCCTTCTCTTCCACCCACTTTTCATCCTGAAGATATTTCAGTGATGTTTTGTTTAATGATTTAAGCCCCTCCCAGTGTTTTTCTCCTCTAGACTGACTATCTTACATGCACAATGAGAAGGGGAAGAGCTTGTATGGAAATGACATGATTTCTGGTGGAAAGATGGCAGTTGAGATTATGGCAAGAGCCATCTAGAAAGATGTTTACTTTAATCTCTTTAAAATTCATGTTGTGTGTTTTGCTTTTGGCAACTGCAGTTTTACTTTTAATACCTGCTTTAGGGCAGGTTTTTGTTGTTGTTAGGAAGTCAGTTCCTTTGATGTTGGGAATTTCTGATATGACTCATTTCATGGACTTTTGGATCTTTGCAATAGACTTCAAGATTTTCCTTCTTTGTAATTTATTCTTGAAAAGCTCACAGGTGGATTTCAGAAGTTACCTTTTCTACACTCTTTCATATACAAAGAAGCAGGAATTTGAAATGTTGCTTCTGTGATGTTGCTGTGTATGGTCTTGAGCTGCATTGGAGGAAGACTCCCTAAACTGTGGAATAAATGACTATTTCCTTACTTTTTAGACAGCTGCCCAGTTCTGTGTGTGCCTGGGGCTCTGCTGTGTGTTTCTATCCTTTACCATTTTTATCTTTCTAACTGTATAACAGAATTTCCAGGGTTTGTAGGACCTGGTTTCAGAGCACAGTCTCTCTCCAGTGCTTGTCAAGTGTTTCCCGATGAGTTCCATCAGCTGTAACCCTCCCCAAAGGTGGCACTTGGTCTTGAGGTACACACCTCAGTACTGAGCAATTGCTTTGGAGCTGGAGGCCAGTGTTCCAGGCTGGCAGTTTTCATGCTTCTCGTTGTGCTTGAGCTGCTTGTTAGGCTAACTGTGGAGATTTTTATTGCATGAGTATTAAAAGGCTTAGCTGGAGCAGAGAGAGGCAGGCAGCAGTTATTAGAGCTGCTTTCTACATTATTTATCTAGCTAAAAAGTGAAATCTGATCTTGCTTTCCTGACCTGACAGGAGGTAATGGCATTTGGTTTCTTTTTTTTTAACTGTGTGAAAAAGAAATAGAAGTTTTTTCAATGATAACCTTTAGGTTATTTATTTCCACAGAGGAAGTTGTTAGCTGGGAGAAGGAATAGCATTTGTGTTGTGTTTCTAACGACTCCTAACAGGAAGGAGTTTATCCTAATGGTGTGCAATTGCTATTTTCATGTCAGCTCTAGCATTGAACTCCACAGTTGTTCCCTTTCCTCTCACAAATGCTCAAAAGGCAAATTACCCTTTGGAAACTGCAGCTTAGAGCATTTTCTAATTGCTTTCAAAGCCATTGAGTTATGGGAGCCTATTAAGCAACCAGCACTTACAAGCTGGTGATCTCTTACATAAAAATATTAGCCCAAATATTTTTCTCTGTGTGCTTTTCAGCACATCCAGTTTTATGGCTGAGTTTAGACCCTGTGGTAAACATGCATGGTAGAAGGGCTGTTGGAAGCCCCCTTGTAAAGGAATCCCAGTGCTGTGGATGCTGTGGGTGACATTCAGCTTTGATTAAATGCTGTAATAAAGCCTGCATCTGTGGTGTTATTGTCAAAAGGGAATTCAGAAGGGAACTCTGAATGCAAGTCTGCTTTTGGTTTATCTTTCAATCCCTTCCCATCTCAACATGTGTCTCCAGTGGAGCCTCTGGGATTTTTATCTTGGGCTTATTTAGGAAATAAGCTGCCACTGACAGGATAGGAGGCAGAACATACAGAAACGTGGATCGTACCCAGCATGGTCCTTCTGACACCACCTTTCTCTTTCCCTCTCACTCCTACCTTCTTCTGACACCTTCACTGGCCTCTTTGGCCATAGCACAGCTGGTCTTGGACAAAGACAGAAGTTGTGGTAAGGTGCACATTAATCATCACCACCTTTTCTTTCCTCTCTTCTCTTCCTCGCTGTCCTTTCTCTGCACTGTGCTTTGCACTCTGGGAGACACTGTTTCTGAGATGGTTGCAGCATCCAGTGATTTTGGCAGATACAAAGTTGCTGGCCTTTGCAGAGCAGCTGAAAATTGGTCGATGGTGCAAAATAGTAAACCTAGGACATGATCTTGTGCTCTGGAATAAGCACTGTTTCAGCAGGTTTCACCAGGAGAACAAGGGGGTGTGTGGAGAGGAGATGGGGGGAAAGCTAGAGTGCACCACCTCAGTGCTGTGTTATTGCCACAGGATCTCTGGGCTCTTCTCAGCAGGTTGAATTTTCCCCTCTCTGGGGCAGTTTTGCAGTTTTTGTCAATATTCCTTCTGCTCAGAGTAACAGAAGCATTTCTGCCAGCAAAATCTTGAGTGTACACAAGGAAGTTGTAACCATTGCACATGGTGGGATCTGGAAAAGACCTTATCTGAAAGCTTGTCTTTTTCCCTTCTCTTGCTTTCTTTTAAAAGGGTAAATAAGATCAAAGATTGCCTTCTCCTTCCCTTGCTGTCTTTCTGAAAGGCTGTCCCTCTCGTTCTCAGACTTGCCACTCTTCAGCCCTGCTACAGCTGGATTGGAAATGAGATGTGCTTCTAAACAGAGTCCTGCAGACCTGCGGGGAGCAGAGTCCCCTGACTTAATTAAATGTTATCAGATCCCTGTGGATGCTCACAAGTTAACTGTTGCAGTGCTGAACTCGTTTTTAATTGCTACTCTTGAAGCTTGCCTTTTCCTGTGAATTTTGGGAATAAGCAATGCATTGTTAGGGACAGTTACTGCCCTTCTGGTTTAAAAGCCTGTTCAGCCAGGATTGTTGGTAAGACAAAGATAAGAGGTTGGCTGAAGTTCCTTCCTTGCAGAGCTGCTGAAGTAGATGCTGCAAGGCTGCCCTTTAACGTGGGACTGTTTGCTCTTGGTTGTGAGTGGAGGTGGGGAAGCTGATGCAGGAAACTTTTTTGGGTCTTTCTGCTCTGCAGATGAAAATTCAGAAGGAGAATCAAAGAAAATACTACCTTTTAGACAAAAATCAATGATTCAGTAGATTTCCTCAGCATGTGTAAAGTCCTCTCTTTGTTCACAGACTCTGGCAAAAGTTCTCCAGATCCTGCAAGAATCAAGTAAAGAAAGGAGGCTTCAAGCTCCCACCCTAATGCTGCTGTTAGATCTTTCTGACCACACAGTTCTTGATGCAGAAGCCTAAAATGATGTAGGCTGTTTCTGAGATCCCATTTTGAAGGTGGAGGCATTTGGGGCTAGGGACAGGGTAAAAGGAGGTCTTTAAGGCTTCAGCCTCAGTTTTGCAAGGATATACAAGGATGTGCAAAGTTTGATCTGTGGGCTGCATTACAGCTCCATCCATGCTTAATTTGATTATTCAAATATTACTGGAATTAAAGCATGGCAGTGCATATCCTGCCTAAGTGTGTGGGGATGGAAAAGAACTGGGTTTATTGCTTATCAGTCATACTTGGCTGTGCTAGAAGTTGTCCTCCTTTCTTAACTGTTCCCAGCTGGCAGTCTCAGTTGCTGAGAAGGTGATGTTGAGCATATTTTGATTTGTGCTTTATTTAAGGCATACTGAGTCTGTGTTCAGTGAACAGTACAGAGTCGTAATTGAATCTCATTTTAGTACATGATTCCATTTTTTGTTGCCAAACTTTTGTCTTCTGTGATCTACCAACCCCCTCCCCTCCCTCTAACACACACAGCCCAGTCACTCTGCTGTCATATTCTTTTGTTTTCAGGTGAACAATCAGAATAATGTTCAACATAAACCTGTTGGAGAACCTGAAGGTTTACATCAGCAGTCGACCTCCACTTGTGGTGTTTATGATCAGTGTAAGTGCTATGGCAATAGCTTTTCTGACACTGGGCTACTTCTTCAAAATCAAGGAGATCAAGTCACCAGAAATGACAGAGGTAGGTACAAAAAGTTCTTGAGTTAAACAGTGGGAATACTCAGTTGAAAAACATGCCCAAAGCTAAGGAGTTGGGGGTTTTCCCCCCGTGGGACTGCACAGAGTCTTATGGGAGATTGTCTTCATTTATACTTAACTCCAAGTTCATAGGGAAAGAGGCTTTTGGTGTGAATATTTGAATAGTCTTGGTTTGTGTTGAGGATGAGGCCAAATCATCTGATGTGAATCTTCCCTACTGTGGCTAGAAACCTTTCTTTTTCTTCCTCCGTTGTGTCAGCTAGCCTGTTTGGGACTTCTCATCTAGTAGTGCTGTTCTGTACCGAGAGAAGCCTGGCTAGGAACCACTCATACCCTGAGTGTGGTGAGAACAGACCAAGTTAGTGTATTCCTTTGTGACTTCAAGGAGGATGTTCTGCTGCTGGGCTGAGCAGCAGCCAGGTGGTGGCTGGGATTGAACAGGTCTAACTTTGAGCACAGGTCACCTTGTTGTTGAGATAAGCCGTGGTGGTTTTTGTGCTTGCTTTGTGAGCCATGTAATTTCAGTTAAATGGCTTGGAGCTGCAGGCAGGATTGTGGGTACTGAGGTCTGTTCTGCTCTAGGGAGGTGGCAGCCAACAGCTAATTTGCTAATCTGTTTGAAATCTTCACTTTGTTTTAAGGACTGGAATACTTTCCTCTTGAGGTTTAATGATTTGGACTTTTGTATATCTGAGAATGAAACCTTAAAGCATCTCATCAATGATACCACAACTCCAGAGAGCACCGTGACTAGTGGACAGGCAAGATCTACACAGTCCCCACAGGCTCTTGAGGATTCTGGGCCAATAAACATTTCTGTTACAGTCACATTGACACTGGACCCACTCAGACCTTTTGGAGGCTATTCTCGCAATGTCACGCATCTAAGCTCCACCATTTTTGGACACCAAATTGGACTTTCAGGTATGCAAGGCTTGACCTCTATGAATGTGGATGGTAACTATGTAATCAAATAAAAATTCACCAGCTTATTATGGGTGAGATAAGTCTTTTGCTTGGAACATCCTTGTTTCCAGACTTGTGAGTGTATTCCTGTACAGAACCCTTAATCTTTCCCTGCATTCAGAGTGGAAAAGAACCTGCAGGTTTGCCAAGGTGAGGCTTTGCAGTTTTAAATGATTAACCTGATGACAATGGAAGGTAATTTTTAAGCCAACAATATTCCAAGCAGCAAAAGCTCCTACAGTGACTGTCTTCAGTTCTGTCTTGATCCATCTCCCAAGTCTCTATTTTACAGTCACTGGTTTATGTACCCTACAGATCAGGTAGCACGTTGTCTAAGAACGAAAGAGTAATGGAATGTATCCCAAATGTATCCCATTTTATAACACCTGAAGGTGTCTTGAACCTTAGAGGCCTGTGAAGAGAAATTTACCATAGCAGTAAATCTGTATGACTGTCTTTTATGTTGTTATTTTCTTACTGCTTTAAGAGATATCAAATGCAAGTTCCATTTCCAGCAGCCTGGATTTGTTTTCAGTACAAATATATCCACACGGAGTTAACCTGCACTACTTAATCTGCAGTTCACTGTCTGCTGGCACCTTCTTTGTTTACACAAATACTTCCAATTTGAAAAGTAAGCATCAGAAAAAGCAAATGTAGAACGAAATGTTTGGGAGGAGAAAGGCTAAAGAGATCTCTGATTTTACCTTGTAATGAAGTTTTCTGAACATGTATGAATTCACTTAAAAATAGTGAGGCTTTCATTGCTGAAAGGAGCCTAATGACTCCACTTCTTGCAGGAGCAGGAGAGATTAGAAAGACCAGCAGCTGAGGGTTTTGTAGTTTGCTTTGGTTTTTAACTTTCTTTTCACTCTCTTTGTTGATAGTAAAGATCCTGGATGACTTGAAAGGTACAGATTCAGGGTGGTGGTTGCTGCCTTAGTCATTTGTGTGTTGTCCTTATCCTGGTGATTGTTGCTCAGATACCTTTGTGAAGAAAAGCCAGCTTTCCTTCTCTCTTTCTCAAAGGCAGAGAATCCCATGAGGAAATCAATATTACATTCACCCTGCCAGCTGCCTGGAATTCAGATGACTGCGTTCTTCACGGCCACTGCGAGCAGGTTGTGTTCACAACCTGCATGACTGTGACAGCAGCCAGCAACGTATTTCCTGTCACAGTGTAAGTGCATTTTGAACACTCCTTCATAGACTGGTCACAGGGTGATTAATTCCTCAGCTGCTTCTCTGAGGTTGTTACTTCCTGATGAACAATATTGACTGTGGAAATTTTGTGCCTGCTTTCCTTCCCCTCCCCAAGTAAAAACCCTGTCTTGAGTCTTGAGACTTCTGCTGTCTTTAGCAACAGTAGATTTTTCTGGGGATGCTTTGAACTACAACCCCTACCTGCCTTTCATAAGCTACTTGTGATTTAAACTTCACTAGGAACAAAAGAATCCATGAATATTTAAGAAAGATACCCTACAATTTAGTTCCACTACCTTGTGTGAGAGCTGAGGCTTGACTCTAATGTTCTTAGCCTTGTCCCTGCTGAGAGATCAGCGTAAGCCGAGTGCTGCTTTGCTACCATACCCCAGCAGGTACAGACCTTTCATTAGAATAGATTCTCTTTGTCTTCTCTAGACTCCCTGACACTATTTAGTGTAGTCTGGAGAATCACCAGACTCTGGGAAGCCTTATGAAAACCAGTATTTTTCTAATTAAGCTGTGGGATGCAACATGCAGTTAAATTCTAATCTGGGTAGAGAAATCATATGGTGTTTATATACACCCTTTTGGTTAAGCTTTGGGGTTTGTTGTTTTGGAAGGTCCAAAACCAAAGCTCTGTTTTATGCTGCTGTTGAGAAAGCTGGGCTTGACTCAGTTCTAAGAGTTAGCCTAAGTGAACATGGAGAATGGCAATTGGAGTGCTAATTGTTTCTGTTTTTCTGCAGTCAGCCACCACATTGTGTTCCTGAGACATACAGCAATGCTACACTTTGGTACAAGATCTTTACCACAGCAAGGGACTCTAACACAAAATATGCACAAGATTATAACCCTTTCTGGTGTTACAAAGGAGCAATTGGAAAAGTGTATCATGCTTTAAATCCCAAACTTACTGTTATAGTTCCAGATGTAAGTGCCACGGGGTTTCTATGTGTTACGTTGAATAAACACTTGGCTCTGGTTCAACTGAATAGGGTTCTGTTCATGTCCTGAAATCTTCCTGTTCAGTGGTGGTTTATTTTGCAGGGCAAGGGCTGAGACAGGCTTGGGGGGGTGATGGTCTTTATGTAATCTCCATGTGCCCCACAACTTTTAATAACTACCATTTATATTTTGAAATCATTTGACAAAAAGCACTGCCAGTCTATGGGAAGAGTTCTCTAGTACAGATCTGTAATACATGCAACATTTGGCTCTTTGTGCCACAATTAGGAATTGCTTTCATTACTATGCCAGCTGCATAAAGGGGAGAAAGTTGATTCATGAAGTAATTTCTCTGCTGATCTGATAATTATTGCTTTAATATAAAATGCCAGCTCTAGGTGCTTTGTCAGTAAATGGTTTTAATTCTCTGTGCAGGATGATCGCTCTCTAATAAACCTGCATCTCATGCATACCAGTTACTTCCTTTTTGTGATGGTGATTACAATGTTCTGCTATGCAGTCATTAAAGGCAGACCAAGCAAACTGAGGCAAAGCAATACAGAATTCTGCTCTGAAAAGGTGAGTCTGTGTAAGAACAAAATATTGACTCTGATAAGAAAACATAGAAGACTTTTTCTTCTTTACATAGTACAGACTGGTTTTTCTTGTCTCTGGAGAGGTAGATTTAATTCCCTTTTGAAGAGACATGAGCATTCTGTTGTGGACAGTACAATCAGGTGCCACAAAAGACACATATATGCTTTGTAGATCCTCAGAGTTAGATTTCTCTCCTGCAGGAGTGGATTATTGCAGTTCAGTAAGTGCTGTAATGCAACCCTTCTGCCACAGTTCTGGTGTTCCTTGCACTGTGTTGTATGAAGCATTGAGTAGATGGTATTGATTATCTTTTATCACAGCAGACTGAAAACTCTGAATAAAACATAATAGTTAATTCTAGTGGTTGTTAATCAGAATGAAATTAAAACAATGACAAAGTTATTAGCAGGCATTATTCAGTACTGCATTGGAAACCTGCACTTTGCTTGAAGTTATATAGATAATTATATTTAATTGTGAAGTAGGAAGCTAATGTTGGCACCTTTTGATCTTAATATTTTGTAGTATGAGCTGTTTGGGGTTTGGGTTTTTTTTGTGACTTGATAATGCTGAGTACAAAACACCTTCAGACTCTGATTTCCTTTCCAAGTTAGGCTTCTCAAGGTTCTCTGAAAAGGCAAGGACAGATATGCCAGCTGCATGGAGATAAGTAGTATCACTGTTACCAGATTAAGAATTTGACTCTAATTAAATATTTTCTTTCTTTTGCTTAGGTTGCTTTGTCAGAAGCATAATCCACCCTCCTTTTCCTGAGAATGACTGAGAACCGTAATCATTGCCTGCTGAACCCAGAATGGGTCTTAACACTCTGTGAATACATTATCTTGCAATGTTGGTTTATTCCAACCAAAGACATTTCAAGTGCCTGTAATTGATTTGTACATATTTCTAAGAGTATATTCAGACTAGGTCAGGTGATGCACTTGTTCTGCGGCCTAGCGCGGCCGGAAACGTTCAGTCTGTACCTGTGGACATAGCCGAATGTTTGTGTAGATATGTTTAGTGATATGGCTACCTATAGTCAAGAGCAAGATCTTTTTGTCTAGCTGCATCTGGGCAGGTTAAGATGCCTTTGCAAGTGTCTGAAACAAACCAACAGAGGTTGGATTTTTGCCCAGTGGTATGTACAGTGTGTTTGAACCAGTATGCACCTTTGATAGAATACTGCATTTCCCAAGCCACCGATCTACTACATGAATTCAATGTGTGTTTGTGTGGCCTAATACTTTCTTCCATTTGCTCCTTGCTTGCAAGAAAAGATATCAACATTTTAGATTTTTTTTTTTTTTTTTTTTTTTTTTTTTTTTAAGAAAGAAATACATAGTCACATTTTAATAGTGCTGTATTTAGGACAAACTTGTGCTTTTATTCATAGTAAAACAAAAAAAAAATGAAGAAGTGAAGTCCCATTTTAAAATGTTTCTTATTGAAAAGTGTTAAGTTTGTTTGTTTGGGGTTTTGGGGTTGTTTGTTTTGGTTTGGTTTTTTTTCCATTTGGCTTGCAGAATGCCAGAGAATCAGTCAGCATAGAGACTATCTGGAAAGCTTTTCCATTTGGCCTCCCATCTGCAGCTCTCAGCCCAGGAGTGTGCAGCTCTGCTGCAGAGCAGCTTTCCATAAACTTTTTTTTTTTCCCTTAGAAAGTGAAACTTAATAAAAAGAGGTATTGTATTAGCAGTCTGTTGGGGCTCCTCACAGCCTTGGGCAAGTGCAGATAATGAAAGGAAAAGAAATCCCATAGGCTGGTGGGACTCTCCATCTATCTCTGAAAGGCAGCTGAAAATGACCCTTTGATTAGCATTGTCCTGTTTCCAGTCAGTGCTGTCTGCTCAGGGGAAAATGACAAGGAGGGGTCTAGGGCTCTTTTGATTAAAGTCAGAGAAACCACACAGTAAAACACAGGTCTCTGTGTCCATTCTTAAATCAGAGGTTTTATTCTGTGCATTTCTCCCTTTCCCATTCTAGCTTTTACTGTTTCTTTCTGGCTTCTTTTTGAGTAGCCTCCTTAATTTTCAAGAGTCAGAGTTTTCCTGCAGACATTTCCACCACTGCTTTGAAAATCTCACTGATTGCCTTAACTGACCTTTTATCTTCTCTTTCAGCTTTCTTGTCAGGTAGTGTAACTGTAGGTCTGCATTTATACACATCAGCCTTTTTTGTCCTCCTCCTTTTACTCTGAACTACCCAAAAGAAGAAAGCCAAGTCAAAATCTCAGTCTCAAGTATGCTGACAGAAGATTCTTGGTTTCTTAGCTGTAGGCACTCTGGAGTGGTTGGTACCCTGCTGATCTCTGTGTGTGGGGCTCCAGCAAGTGCACAAATCTTGGAGTGTTTGAAGCAAAACAGTCACACTTCAAACATGTTTCCTTTCTAGAATTTCAGTTACTTAAGTGGTATTAACGTGTGTTTTTCTCCAGGGATGTTAAGGCAAAGCTGTAGAGATGGCCTAGTTTGAAGTCTAGGGATAAAATGAAGCTTCCAGTTTTCTCCTGATGCTGCTGTGGGCTAAGAGTGCTTCACTGAAGTGAATTGGTGAAGTCAAAGCAGGCAGAGAGCTTCTCATGGAAACAGTCTCAGCTGTTCCCAGTTCCCACATCCCAAGCCTTCTGCATTACCACTGGCTTCTGGAGTGGTCTATGAGGGTGGCTTGATCTGGGGACCAAAGGCAGGAGCAGGGAATGGACTGAGTGGGATTGGAAATTGTGGAGCTATCTAGGGAACACCCAACATAATGTGACTTCTTTAAAAAAGCAAAGCTGAGACCTTCCTGTTTCAGCACCTTAAAAATCAAACTTCAAATGTCTGAGCTGCAGTTTGGTCTGCTGGGGAGAACAAATTTGGTTGGCTCTTTTGTTGTTTGTTGTTTTTTAATCTGGTTCTGCTATTTGGTAATAAAAGGAGCCTGCCTTGCAACTTATTACCCACTGTCTTGAAGTACCCAGAAAGAGTAAGATTGTAACCCACAAACACAAAAGGGAAGTGTTGGGGAGTTGTGGTTTTTGGCCTTAGTTTATTATCCTTTTGCCCCCTGTATTGCAGTGCAGAGCTAAGGGTGTCCATTGGGTGAAGTGCTGTAATACTGAGGAGGATTGGATACACAAAAGTTGAATGCAGCCAAACAGAAGAGTAAAAACTTAATATTAAAGTTCAGATCATATTGATCTTTCCTTTTTTTTTTTGTTTTCTTTTTCTTTTTTAACTATGACTTGAATCAGTTTTGATTCTATTTGTATGTGTTTTCTTGTTCTTAGAAAGCTGCCATTTCCTTTTGCATTTTTCTTTGGCATTACATAGAAGGTGTGAGCCTTGGTTTTCAACCCTCTGCAGGTGATTGTAGGGTTAAGATGGCTTTGTTTTGGTTTGTTTTGTTCTTACATTTCACTTGTCTTGTTGCATGATGGTTAATAGCTGATTTGGAAATGACATTTCTCTCCTAGATTAATTTTGTGTTTGTAAGATGTGCATATTGCTTTGCAGAATAAAAACAATGATGTTTATTCTGGTGTCTTTTATTTCTACTGCCCATCTGCTCTTGGAGGGTTCATAAATCACCTTTGTTATAGAGACCACTGGAGGAAATTGGTAGTGAAAGTACACAATAGATTGGAATTTCAAACCCTTTGTGTACCCGTGGTGGAGTGAACCTCACAGAGGTTTGTTGCTTTTTGTTCTTGGTGTGTTATGGTGTGAGGAGTGGAGCTGGTGCCCATCATGAGGAATGCAGAATTTGTGACCTAGACACATTTCTCCTGTTGCTGTTCCTTGATGATGATTGTGCCTCCCACTGCCACCTCCCTACAGGCACTGTGTAACTTACTCAGCTGAACCCAGACCAGCTGCTCAGTGTTGCAGAGTGCCTGCAGGTGCCTGGAGATGGTTGGAGGGTGTGTGGATGGCTGTTGAAATGAATATCATGTAACTTGTTAAATTCTAGCTCCAGTTACAGTGCAACAGGAACAAGTTGCACCTGCATGTTTTAGGTGCTCGAGAGAGTAGGAAAAACACACTTTTGTTTTGCTCTTGGAAGCTTGTTAAAAGCTAGGCACTGTATATTTGACAAGTGCAAGGAGTCTAACCTGCCCTCTGAAAACCAGTTCAAAGCATCCAAATGATGCCTATTCCAAACTGATGGCAAGTGGGAGCATTGTTTAAAAGCAAATCTGTGACATTGTTTTAGAGCTCTTACTTTTGCTTGAGAAAGTGATGTTAGCAGAGTATGTTTTACTCATCCCCATGGCATGGCTGTAGGAAACCTGCCCTCAGTGAGTTCTGATGCCTTGTGTGAGCATGGCCTCAGCTTTGAGAGGGGCTGTCACTACTCCAGTTAGCAAAGCAGTTGTCTCTGGCCTCTGCTGAATTCTGTCCTTCAGCCAGCAAAGAGGAAAAGAAAGGCACCTGGGCAGGTATTGACTTGTTCTCTGTTCAACAAACTGATGACTGGAGCAGCCACTGTTTGGCCAGTGCACAGCTTTGTTCAGGGAGGTTTGTAGACATGCAACTTCCTTGAAGAAATCCTGGTTTTGTAGCTGTTACTGTTCCACCTAAGTAAACTTAGAGGAGGATCTATGGTAAAGTTCCCACTGAGGAAACAGTACGTGGCAAATCAGTATGTGATTGAAGATCATTCTGTTCTAAAGGTGAGCAACCTGCTGCCTGGAATATTTCCCAGCCCTCTTGCACAGAGAAGGACTCACTGTAATTTAGTGCTGTAGCCTTAAGTTCTTTTGAAGCTCTCTCCTGGGTCTTGATGGTATGAGCAGCTTAAAAACTAGGTGTTTTAAGCAGGTGAGACAAGGGAAGGGGAGAAAAAGGGCTGTTTTGCTGTTTATATCTGGGTGCTGGAAGGTTGGAAGGGTGGGGTGAGCAGAAGGGGTTCATTTGATAACACTTTAATCAGGATGTTAACTCATAAGAATGATGTTTGTCAACAAACTGAAATAAGGGCAATGAAAAATTGCTCATCTGGGGGGAAAAAAAAAAAACCCACAGTGTTTGCAATCAGATTACACTGGATGTTAGCAGGCTGCTGCAGGCTGGGGTGAGCAGTGCCATCTGCCAGCAGTGAAGACATTGCTGTAATCGGCTGCTTTCTGCCAAATATTTTGGTGTTAGTGAAAGTATTGCTGAAATTGAGCAGCAGCATCTGGCTTCTGGCAGCAGCAGCACCTTCCTTCTGCGAGCAAATTGCTTTAGCCTTCCTTTTAAAGGGGAGAGGTTCAAAGAAATGTTGCTCTCAGAAGTTCCTATGAATGAGGGTGCTGGAATGTGGATTGTAAATTCTCCTTGCTGCTTCCCTCCAGCACTAATCAAAACTGTGCTAGTGATGAATCGCCTGGCAGGAGGAGGAAATAAATCTGTAGCTAAAGGTAGAAACCCATGTTTCTGTTAAATCTCTTGTGATTTGTTTGTCTGCTGTTCACCAGCTAACTCAGTGACTTTCCAACTCCTGATTTCCAAGCCCCACAAGTGCCCTGGAAGATCCCTGAGCAGTGGCACACAGAAAAGCTCCTTTGTGGCCCCCACTGGCTGGATGTCCTTTCTGTTAGCTTTTGCCAACTTTTCAGCTGTGGCTTGGGGCTGACCTTGAGGTGTTTGTTAACCCTGGGTTGAAAACAACTCAGCTGAGCAACCAGCAGCAATGCTGAGAAGCAAAGTGCAACCTTGCTGGATTGGATCTTCCTTCAGCACGGGTGCTCAGCAGTGTCTCTGTCCCTCAGGGACTCTCAGGAGATGGGAGCTCTTTGCTAGGTGACTTGGGCAGCTTCCTTTGTGTTTGTCAGTCTCAGTTTCTCCTTTATATAGGGCTTTTACAGTTCTGCTAAGTGCTGTGACCTTTACTGATAGAAGTAACTTATCCTGGGCTAGAAAATGCATCCAACTGACCATGCTGCTTACAGGGAGGGGAGGTCATGTCCTGACCTGCAAGCCTTCCTCCCACAACCAGTATTTCCCATTTACCTTTTGAAAGTGTTTCTGTAAAGGATGTTAAAGAAAAAGTGGGAATCTAAACATAGATTTTCTTATGCCAGCTCTTTTGTTAGCTCCTTGCAACATGATTCCCTCACCTTGAGGAAATAAATAACAAATTTAATCTGTAGCAAAAAAAAAATTAGGACATTCCATAGGCCAGCCTTTTCATAGACCTTAATGTTTGTGAATGAAACATTTCACAGTACACTACATTGTCATTTGTACTTTGAAAAGATCCCTCCTGGTAATGACCTCTGTCTTCTAGCAAGGGAGGATGGCAATATCCTCTCTGTGGTCTTAGTATAAGTCACACTATGGAGTTGTTTTGTCTGTGGGGAAAGGGCAAGAGCCCAGGAACAGCTCAGGTAAAGCAAGTGACTGGAAAATGTGGGTAAAGCCACTTTGTCTTTGTACCCATTTCATCCCAGAGCCTTATAGGAACAAAATTGTCATCTAGGAGACTCAAACAGAGAGGAAATGTGATCTTATGGCTCATAGAAGAGGCCATGGCTGTGTGCATCTCCTCCCATCTGCATACACCACAGCTCAACCCCCCAGGCTGGATGTTCACCCTGGAGTTTAGTTCTGTTTCCCCTAGACTCTTACCCTCCCCTTCCTTTGGTAGCAATGTTTGCTGAGCAGCTGGGGGCAGGTCACTGCCTCCAGTGTGGAGGGTCCCAGGTAGGTGGATTCACCCGTTTTGCAGAGTAACAGGGATGAGCTGGTTGAGTTTTGCTCTGGTATTTGGCTGGGAGCACTGGCCCAGCACATCTGGAGGTTACCTGTGAGGTGGAGCTTGGTCATTATCCACAGGAGATGTTCATCACCCCTGATTGCTCCTCAGCTGGGCACTGGGAGGCTGTGATTAAACTGGGGCAGTCACCACCCAGCAGTCTTTGCTGCTCCCCATCAGTGGGGTGACTTGTTTCCCCAGGGCAGCCTGGAGAGATGTTTCAGGCAGTAGGTTGTTGGTTTGGGTGTGATGGCTCAGTGTGATGTGAGTAACCTCTTGGAAGTGGACTGGCTGCACTGGGGCTACTGGATTCCTCTAGCCTTGGTGAGTCCCTGCTTGTGGGAGGGGTGGGGGGGGTGGCTGCGGGGGTGTCTCCAGCATTGCCCTTTGCTGCTGTAGGGCAAAACCAGGCTTCAGAGTGAGCTCAAGGGGTTTAAGAGACTGTGGGTAGTGGCCTAAGGGCTTGCTGCAGGGTTCAGAGCAATGGGAGTGGCTGAACGTGCCCCTAACGTTTGAGCCTCCCTAAAACCTGGTTGTGTTCGTTAATGCTCAAGGAGGGAGCAAACAGCTTGAAAACTAAAATTGTCAAGAAAATCCTCAGAGCTAATGCAGGTGACCCAAGAGAGCATAGAAACAAGGAGAAACCAAGACCTGCTCTGGATCAGGAAAAGAAACCTGAAACTGCTGCAAGCAAATCATCTGTAGGACTGAGACAAACTGAAAGCTTCAGCTGGGGAAGGGAAGCTGCACCCTCAGGGAGGCTCTGCAGGGTGAGCTGGAGCCTGAGAGCAATGGGGTGGTGGCTCCCGGGCTGAGTTGGGGAGTTGCTGCTGTTGGGTGGCTTGGCTCTCCCGGTGGAGCACCACTAGATGGTGGCAGGAGCTCAGTCTTCAGCCTGCTTTGCTGAGCTGGGAGTGGGGCTGCTGCCTTACCCCAGAGCTGGGATCCCTGTGGGGCTGGGAGCAGCTGTTCGTCCTCTGAGGGTCCGGGGTGTGGGGCACCTGGACACCTTCCTGCCTCTGATGTTGCGGGAAAAGGGCAGGAAGAGGAACATCAGCTCTGGCAAAGCTATGCAAGAAATGAGCAGGGTTACTGCTGCTCTGCTGTGGAGGGCCCTAGAGGGGTGGACTTTCTGTTTAGCAGGGTAATAAGGGGGAGCTGGCTGGGTTTTGCTGAGGACACTTTACACCCTCTAGCAGAGAGAGAGAGAGGGTCTAAGGGGTCGTGAGTCCAGTTCAGAGCACATGGGCTGGTAAGGGCTGTGTGTCTATCTGTCTGTCTGTCCATGCTGCTGCTCTGCCCACTTGGAGCCCATGTGTCCAGAGCCCTTTAGGGATTTGGGTCACAGCTGGTGCTCTTGGCTCTGCCCAGTGCTCTAAGGGCCCTTCCTTCGGTGAAATGCTTCATCATGAGGACCCCACAGCCTCTCGGGTTGTCTTAATAGGTTGATTGATAGGTTGATGGGTGGACTTAACGATCTTAGAGGTCTCTTCAAACCTTAATGATTCTGTGTGATTCTTAGGGTTTAGTGGCATGGTGGTGATAGGTTGATGGTTGGATTTGATCTCTGAGGTCTCTTCCAACCTTAATGATTCTGTGTCTGTGACCCCAAAGGGAGGTAGGAACATCCCTTGGTGGAGCTGCTAGGAGTCGGGGGCTGAATGAGTGTAAGGAGCTGCAGTGTGAAGGTGTGCTGCTTCCCTCCTTCCCCTGAGAAATGTTTCCTTGTCACATGTTGTGAAACCCCTAATATAGGGGGAATTAATTTAGGAAAAGATGAAAAAAATGTTTGAACAGCAGCAGTTTTCCAGCACTTTCTCTTGATGTTCACAAGTGGTGTCTCAGTTCAGGTGCTCATTTTGGTGCCCAGGTTTTCTGCAGTGAGCTCTGGTGTTTGGGTGAAGATGGAGATTTTTCAGCAAGGTTGCCTTTATCTATAGCTACCAGTTGAGGCCATGCCCCTAGGCAGCTCCTCTTCCACCAGACCCAGCTGATGTGCTGATGGGGAAAGGGAGAGCTGTGAGATCATCCCACAGGAGAGTGGTTCCCAGCCAGTGCACAGAGATCTGCTAGGTTTGGGGGGGCTCTGGGTGCCAGGCAGGAGCATGTATGTGCTGCTCCCCTCCTGCACTCGTGCTCTCCACCAAGTTCCCTGGCTGCCACCGAGCACAGCAGGAAACCAGCAACACCTCTGACTTGACAAAACCTTGTCTCCATCTGTATTTTCAGTAAACAGCACACTCAGCCTCAGCACTCAGTAGTAACCATGTAGTATTCCCTGAGTAGCATCCGAGGCCACAGATGGGCTCTTTTAATTAGAAACAAATCTTCTACATGACAGAGACCATGTAGTGTTTCCAGGGCTGCTTTGTAGGGCTTCTAGACTGCCTCAAAGCTGGTCCTACAACCTAGTGCTTGCTCCAGGTGTGTCAGAGACAAGCAGTTCCTCGATGCATTTGGCGTGGCAGAGACAGCCTGCTACCTTGGCTTGGTTCTGTTCCCTCGGGTCCTTCCACGTCTGCAGTTGCATGGGGAAGGTCTGGGGAATTAGTTTGGTTTTATTCCTGGGTCTTGCTCCCAGGCAGGGAAAGGGAATAGCAGGAAATTTGTAAGGAATAAACTGGGCTTGTGGCTCTCCCCTGCTGAACCCAGCCTGGTGAGCAGAAGGTTACCAAGCAAAGGTCACAGCAATTAGAGGAGTCTGTTCCTGCTGTTGATTAAAGGAAGTACTCCAGAGGATTTGCCTTTCTCTGTTGTGACATCATAAACCTCAGCCCCCAGGTCTGACCTTGGTGCTGGCTACCAAGCACAGGGTCTGCCTTAATTCAGAATTAGTATCAACAGTGATAGCAGGGGGAGAAAGGTAATGTTTCCAGGCAGGTGGCTTAAACCCCTGCAAGACATTAGTATCTCTTGACCAGGTTCCACCTCCTGTGCCTAGCTTTACCCTGAAGGCAGTGGGAGTGAGGCATCTAATTGTTCTTTGGAGGATTTGAGATTTCCCCCAGCCTGTGTTTTAAATAAAGCCACTGTCCTTTATGTTTCCTGGCTGTGATGGGTGAGGGAACTCTTCTCCTTTCTCTCCTTGCTTTGAACCTTGCTTGAATGAAGATGCTGTGTGCATGGCTCCTGCTGGCTGTTAGCAAACTGTGCACAGCCTGCTCCTAATTATTTATGACACTCCATCATGCATAAATAAAATGGTTTGTTGGAATACAGGAAGGTTTCATCATAGGAGATCTCCCTGCCATGCTTGCAGGAGGTTGCTCTGCCAGCACCAGAGCACTGCAATCTGACTGGTGTCACCTCAGCCCTGCTGGAGGGGTTACTGCCTCCCAGCATTTTGTGTGCAGAAGGGATGTGGAGTGATACAAAGCAGTTCTTCAGCAGAAAAGCTCTCTCCACCGAGCCGTTGCCCAGGCATGTCTGGACATGCATAAAACAAACAAGTGACTGTGATGTAGGGGGAAGCCTGTACCCAGGCACACAAAGGGATTGTCATCTTCTCAAAGCCTAGGCACGGCTGGAGGCCAGCGTGGATCCTGGTGTCAATTAGAGCAGCCTGAAAGCTGCTGTGTTTGAGCTGACTGCCTGAAGGAAGGAGTCCCTCAGCGTCCAGGGCTCGTTGGAGCCCAGTGCAGCCAGGACTTGCTGGCTTTTGCTGGGCTGGGGTAGCTGAATGCACTGGAGCAGATAATGGCCTCCTGGAAAGGTCACCCTGGCAAAGTTAGAATGCTTAGAGAAGCACTTCCTTGTTGCTGAGAACTGGAATCTGAGCAGATATTCTGAAAAGTGGAAGGCTCCATGTGAGCACGTACTGGATAATACCACCTTGGGTTGATATCCCAGCTATACAGCATCAAGGTCTCCCCTTGAGTCATTTGTGGCATTGCAGCAGCAGACAGAACTCAATTGGAGCTGGAGTTCCTAGCTGCCTGATAATGAAGTCCAAGCCACCATTCTGGGATGGGATGGAGAGGATGTGGTGATGTTCCCTGGGAGAAGGTGCACAGCCATCCAAGGAGGGTGCTCACAGCCCTGCACCAAGGGCAGGAGTCTTTTCCCACTACCTGCCATCTGCTGCTGGCACCTCTGCTAAACTCTGGCCAGCCCTAAGTCCCTTGAGGTTGTCTGGTGCTGTGCTGATCTGGTTGAGTGAAGATCTTAACCATCAGATTAGAGCTGAGTGAGTCTTTGGGGTGGGAACAGGTCTGGTGAAGGTTCACTTCAGGCATGAGGGTTGATATGTAAGATCATGGGCATCAGAAGCTTGTTGAAAACAACGTATCTGGTAGGGTTGAATCCTTCCAAGTGTGGTTTATAATCTACTTTGAACAGGTGTGTGATGTGCACTGACCTGCACAGAAACCTCAGTGACCTGAGAGCTGCTGCTTCCCCTGTGTGCTGCTGACACTCAGACATGCACATGCCTCTGGGTTTTTGTTTGCTGCCCTGCTTAGGGTAGGATGGTAGCATGTTCTCCACTGAGAGCATCTCTCAGAGGATCTTCAAAAGCAAAGAGCATCTCTCTTTGTCTGCAGGCATGGCCTTGTTGGAGCTTTAGCACTGAGACAGCTCTGCTGTGGTGTAGAAAGAATAGGTTGGTATGTAGAGCTGCTACAGGTGCTCTCCATGTGAGACCCACGGTGTGACCTCAGGAGGCCCAAAAGCTTGTGACTCTTGAGGATAGCACCACTTGTCTGCTATGTTTGGCCAAAGTTCCTGAGAGCAGTTTGCAGACGTTCCTGTCATTGGAAGCACAACATGTCCAGGAGCTGCTGTATTTGCATGGGACAGCTCAGCAGGCAGCTGCTGGTGAAGTCTCTCTGGTGGGGTCTGTCTCTTCTGGGGCTTGTTTGTAATGTTGGTAGTGCTGCTGCCTCCTCCTCCCAGCTTCAGTTCATCTGACATAGCTCTGCCCATAAGTGTGTCATTGATTGCAAAAACAGATGGTACCTTGCTGCCAAGAGAGTTTGGGACATGTCCCTCTTGCTGCTAAGAGAGTCCTTCCCCACTGCCCTCTCCTGTGGGACACGGTGCTCTGGGTATCCTTCAGCTCACTTCCCCCAAAGAGGTCACTTGCAGCCACAAGCTTCTGGGGTATGTGCTCCTGCAGAAAGCTGCCAGCAAGACTGCAACCTTCAGCATGGGAACCCCTCCCCTGAAGGAACCCCTACCACTGTCCACCCTGCTCATCACCCAGCCTTCTCCAGGAGGACCATTACTAGGAGTTGCTTTTCCTTTTGGCACACGAAACTGTCTGGGTTGGTTGGTTTGTTTTAACCTGCTGGGAGAGGGAGACAAGGATGTGTTGGAAGAGTTCAATTTAATTTCTTGGGCTTCCAGAGGTGCTGAAACCAGAGAGTGAATCACTAATCTATCCCGTGTGGGAAGGCAGGGATCTGCCTTGTGCCAGTGCAGATGTCTCTGAACGGGGAGGGACATTTCTGAGGCTGACGTAAAGAGAAACCCAAGTGATTGATTTATAGGGTACCAAAGTCACAAGGGAGAAGAACTCCCTCAGCAGAGCCAGAAAGATCATTTAAACCAGAAATCTCCTTGGATTGGTTTGGGCTCTGTTTGGGGCTTTTTGCCTCACTTGTCTGGGGGTGTTGTTAACAGCAGGGAGGGCTGTTGGTGTGTGGGGTCTTCTCCTGCGTGTGGATGGATGGGGAGACGAGGTGGGAAGTGTGTGTCAGATTGGTCTGGGCAGGGTCACTGGTTTATTTTGGGCTTTTTGGGGTGGTTTAGGGAGCTGTCATAGCTTTGACAAATGCTGGTACAAAGCACCCAAGTCAGGACACCCTTCTGTGATGTAGGACCTGACCAAGATGACTTCTAAGCTGCAGGCAGCTCCATGCTCTCCGTGGATGGAAGTAGCTCTGCTGGGCTCTCCCTCACCCACCCCAACCATTATGACTCTGTTAAAAAACCCAACAGCACTTTTCACCTTGTACAAACCTCACTCATCTCCATGCCCTGCTGCTGAGGGACTGAGGTTTGTGTGGATTTCTATTAAAATTCATGATGCACAATAAAAACAGTGGTGAGATGAACCACTGGTGGTGAAGAATTGAAGACTGATGTTTCTGGTTGGAAAAGGGTTTGAAGAGCTAGGGTGTGCTAGGAGAAAGGCTTGAACAAGGAGCATAGCTGTGCCCCAGCAGTTAAGGGGTTTAATTAAAATTAAATAATCAGCTCTCCTGTTCTGGTGAAGATAAAAGCTCAGGTGAAATCTGAGAGACACCGTGGCTCCTTGGAGACCACCTCATGCTCCTGCTCCAGTCTGCCTCTCGTTTCCTGTCCTTATCTAGAAAATGGGGGTAAAACCTCTCTGTCCTGAGGGCTGAGAAGATAAAGAGCCCTGGACTGGGACAGGATTGATACTCCCAGCAGGTGTGAGGCTGCTGGAGTTGTTAGTCTCTCATCTCTGTGTTGATGTTTGTTTGTTAAATGAGAGGTTGTGTTTGGAAGGATTTCATGGGGGTGCCAAGGTCTGTAAACCTCCCTGGGAAGGCTGGGAGGAAAGGCAGGATCAGAGCTTCCTGCTGCACTCTGCATTAACTCTGCTGGTGTCCACTGCTCTCTGCCACAGCTTGCATCCAAACTGAATGTCCAGGGCCCTGTCTGCAGGAATTCAAAGCACTCCTGGATTATCTCAACTCCAAAGATTGTAGAAAGAATAAGAGCTGCAGCATTTGGCTGTGATTTGATTTCTCTTTCTTGTGCCTTCTAAGACTTTGAGGCCCACTGCTGTCCCTCCTAACCCCTGGATCCACCCTACTACTCCATCTGCTCATCACTTATCTGCAGCTGCCAGACAGCCAGCTCTGCTCCCCTCCTGGGCAGCAGCAATCATAGAATTGCCAGAGTTGGAAAGGACCTTAAAGATCGTCTAGTTCCAACCCCCCTGCCTGGCAGGGACACCATCCACTAAATCAGGTTACCCAGGGCCCCATCCAGCCTTGTCTTAAAAGCTTCCAGGGATGAGGCTTCCACAACCTCTCTGGGCAACCTATTCCACTTTGTCAGTTGTCTTGATAGTGAGGGCAAGGACTAGAAGGTGCCTAAGAGTGAAGGTCTTCCTCTGCTTTCATGAGTTTTTCCTCCTCCTTATGGCCAGGGCATTTCCAAATGACAGCATGGGGAAACCTGGTGTGTCTTTTGCCCATCCATAGGGTCACTTCCAATGCCAGATGTGTCCAAGCACAGGTTATCTTCCCAAGGTGTCCTGTGGAAATGCAGATTCCATCCCCTGCAAACAGTCTTTGGAGTGATCCAGAGAGACACACACTTCTCTTTCCCCCAGAGATTAGCTTTTGGGTGGGCTTACTGTAGCATTTGGGAGCCTGTATAGCCTTACCAACCTGGGTCTAAAATGCCTGAAAATGTGAACACATTGGCAAAATTGTTACTTGAGAGGCCTGAGCCATGGTCACAACCAACTGAAGTGTCTTTGAGGAGCTTTGGCTCTTCTTTCCTGATGGAGGTGTAGGCTATCCCAGGTCATCTACTGATTTGCCCCTACTTACAAAGAAAGGTGGGATTGGGAACATTTAGTGCAAGGTCTGAAACAGTTGGGTCTTGGGATGTCTCATCACCTCCTCTAAATAGCAATACTCCCCTGGCTCTCCAAGACTTAACACCCTCATCTTCTTACTGGGGAAAATAAGCTCTTTGCTGGAGAAGCAAGGGCTTTTATCTAGATTAGGGCTGAGAAGACTAAGCAGGAAAAAGGGCTGCTACCATCTGGCACTTGGATGAGATTTGTCTATTCTTTGCTGAATCTTTTTGTGGCTTTGGGTTAATTTGTGCTCCTTATGCTGAAAAAGAGGCAAAAAAATACCACTTGAGTGTCTGAATTGGTTGTCCCAGGGCAAGAGCTTCTCAGCATCCTGGCTGCTCTGGCCTCTGGTAATAGCAGAGGCTCTGGGTCACTGAAGAGCTGTGAAGTGATTACTGTTATTGTGCTGATGGTAGAGCCCTAAAAGTGCTGCTCTGGGTATGGCAGTGTGTTGGCTCTGCAGAGGAGCTGGGAAGCTCCTGCTCTGGGTAGGGGTTAATGGAGGATGACCTCTGTTGAGTCTCTGCAGAGGGGGGATGAAGGTCTGACCCATCAGTGGCTGATTTCTGTGATAGTTTTTGATGTTAATTTAGCTAAGTGATGGTGCCTGTAGCTTTTAATTGCTCTGAGATTAAGTCCAGTGACTGCATTTAAAAAATGCTGGTCTAATCCTGCTACACTTTGGTGTCTGCTCTCCTGTTGCAGCAGTTGTCCCAGGGATGCTGAGTAATGCCACAGAAAGAGCCCTACAGTAAAGGGAAAATAAATCCACACTGCTTAACACTGTTGCTAGATTTTAGGTGTAAATTTTGGGTTATGTCTCATCTGCACAGCTCACCTTTTTTTTTCTGCTGCAGTTGTGATGCTCCCATCTCCAAGGAGAGAGGGTTGCCACCTGCATCTTCTTCCTCTAGCCTTATTTTCTTTTTTCTTAAGAGACCTGCAGGTTCTTTCCTTTTCTTTCCCCTCATCAAATGGTTTCTGCTGTTGTTTTCTTGGTGTACCTCCACTTGTCATGATGAGAAAAACAATCCTGTCGAAAAAAAACCCCAACAAACTATAAAATTGGGAGGAGCAGATTTAGGATTTCCCAGGACTGGGTGTCACCAGCAGTGTGAAGGCTCTGAGCTGTGCTGCCCTGGCTGTTTCCCTTCCATTCCTGCTATTCTGCATTCCCTCACAGTTGTTTGTATTTAACATTTTCCCTTTTATGAACTTGCTTTCCATCTGGGCTGGATTATTTAGGCATCCCAAGGAATGTTTTAAGCTGCATCTCCCCTCCCCCCTCTTCTCAGGAAACAAATGCTTTATGCAAAAGGCTTCCCTGGCTCCTCATACAGTGCTGGGTAATTAACTGCCTTGCAGTGAATGGGCCTGGTGGATAGGGACAAGCCCAGGAGCTGGAACTGAGTGAGCTCTGGTGGCTGAGCAGCCAGGTCTGGGCTTCTCTGCCGGATGGGAAAAGGGAAAATCCTCAGTTCCATCAACTCCTCTGACCCTTTGGGGGTGACCAGGGGAAGAAGGGAAACGTTTGCTGGAGAGGTCGAAATCTGAGCCATACTCATTGCTGTGCTGCTGGGGGGTTTTGGGCAGCCTGGCTGGGAATTAGGGCTGCTTACCTGAGGATGTGCTTGGGGAATAGACCAAGGGATCATCAGGATTTTAATGCCTGTATAAATCCTTTTGCTATAATCTAAACCCAGGCTTGGTTTGCAAAGCTCTGTTCCCCTGCTGCAGTGGGAGGGCATGGGGGACACTGACCTCCCCAGCACTCAGGATTGCTTGGCAACTTCCCTGTTAAACGTGGTCCTGTCTTCTGCCAGGAGAGCACTGAAAGAGAACATCATGCTGGATCAGGGCAGCCTGACTCACATTACTCTGTTTTGCTGGAATGACCACAAAACTTCAGATTATTCCAATGAAATAAAATTGAAGCTTGCTGCTGGTGTGTTGCATCATGCAAGTCATTTTTCTATTGCCTACTTTATCCCATGGATGAGGCTTTCCAGCAAAGTCTACCCCTGCCCTGCCAGGAAGGTATGTTGCTAAATCAGCTTGGAAAGAGGCATCATCCCAGGTTCTTCCCTGGAGCCCAGTGGGGCCAGGAAACCTCCCTGAGGGAGAGGATGAAGGAAGGAGGAGATGCATAATTGAAGAGAAACACAGCGTAACTGTGAGGCCAGCTGCCTTGGTTCTGTCACTTCAGCACAGGAAACTGATAAGAAAATTAGTCTTTCCAAACTCAGAGAGCTTTCCTTGCACAAGTAAAAGAAAATTTTGATTTATAGTTTATTTTTGAAATATTTACATTTTACTCCACGTTGGAAGGAAACTCATGGTTTAAGCCTCTCTGTGGCCAGGAAGTCTGGGCTTAAGGTCAGTTTTACCCTACCCTTGACAGAGTTGGACTGCAAACACAAAAGACTTCACTTATTCCTTCTCAAAAGAAGAGTCTTCTCAGTTTTATGACTAGACAAGGTGTCTGAGCTGGATCTTAGCACCACTTTGGACTTTGGGAAGGTCCAGATCTCTTTGCTCTAACCAGAACATAATTCTTCTCACCTTTAACAAAGTTAAAATGAGAAGGGAAAAATCTTTCCAATTAAAGTAAGACTAGGCTGTCGTGCTGCTTATGGTGGAGTTTGCCTTTCATAACTGGGAGTTTAATCCTAAATTTTCTGCTCTTCTGAATGTCCTAAAAACATTTCCTTCATCCCAGATAAAGCCCATGATGACAGCACAGGTTGCTGAGGACACATCCAGTCAATGAACGTACAAATCCAAATGGGAGATGAAATCATGAGGATTTATTTGTTGCCCTCCCCCTTCCATCTGCATTTCTTTCCCCTTCAGGCTTTGCTGAGCAGCAGGTAGCAGACCCTAGAAATTATAATCTATTTATTCTTTTAATCCTGGAGAGCTGCAAATTTCTAGCCTGCTTGAAGCACAGCACTGGAGTGCTAAGGCTGATGGCAAACTCAGGCTGTAAACTTGCTTTTCCCTGACCCTTATCAGCAAACATGCCCAACCCCTGCACCAGGCAACCTGAAAAGGCTCTGAACAAGAGGGGTTTAAGCAGCTTTGCACAAATAGGATTTGCACCAGTTTGTTTCCGATAAACAAGCCCCGAGTTCAGCTCCTCCTCCTCAGCCTGAATAGCTCCACTGGATGGAGGTTATTTTGTTCCTCCCCTAAACAAAAGGCACTCTGAGTTTAGCTGGCAGTTTGCTGTGCAGGTTTGTAGTGGTGACCAGGGTGACATTGCTCTTCTCCTGCATCTGGGGCTCAGATTTGGTGGCACTGAGACTGCAACTAGAAGCAATCAGGCACTGGACTTGGGGTCCTGGAGCAGTAGATGATGCAGCAGGGGTGTAATAGAGGAGCCCATGGACACTAATACCCACGGTGTTGGTGCTTGTAGGATGTGAAACCTTTTGAAGCCACCGATTCGGGTCGGGAATGGGCAGTAATGGCTGGGAAAGGGAGTGCCCGAGGTCTGAAATGGGCCAGCAAGCTTGGCCTGTGTCCTTGTGGCCCCATGCTGTCCCAGAAGCCACTCCAGTCTGGTGTTCACAGCAGCACATCCACCACCCCAGGGCCAGCTCCACCAAATGAGTGTTAATCCTGAGCAGAAATTAGAGAGCAAAGAACCCAAGAGCTTAATCCAGTGACACTGGCACGTGTAAAATGCACTCAGTAAACTCCATTGTGAGTGATGACTCCTTTTGCCAAGGCTAAACACGCTCAGAGCTAGGCTGTGGCAGAGATGGATGGGGTCAACCCCTCCAAAACATTTGTCTTCGTGTCATGGCTGAATGCTGGGAAACGTTTGGAAAGCATCAGAAGCATGAGTCAAACTGGCTCGTGGTTCTTGGCTCCAACTGGGAGCAGTGCTTGCTTCTCCCTCACGGCAGCAATGGTTCCTCCAGGGGGGCTGGGGTCTGGCAGAGCACTGTGGGCTGCTCCTGATGGGTTTTCCCCCTTCCCAGTGATTCACCTGCTACAGCCCTTGGCCTCTTTGCTCAGCACTGAGCTCAGCTGGTAATGGATTAACCCCTCCAGCACTGCTGGGTGTTCACATCCCATTAGGGATCTGGTCCCAGAGTCCTGGAGGGAATCTGACTGCAGCATGAAGTTATCTTCAGGAAAAAATCAAGGATGCAGAGTTTTGACTCCCAAACCCCATCTGAGTTGTCTGTTTTCCTACCAGTACAAAAGGACCATTCTTCATAAAAATGCTCATTGATCTTTTTTAACTCCTAAAGCATCTCAAAGTAATAATTTTCCCTACAGACCAAAGTGCAGAAAATTGTCCACAACTTTTAATCCAGCTGGAGGGAAAGCAAAGGGTAACTTTCAAGATGACTCTGGAAAAATATTTGGCAGCTTTAACCTCTTGCTGAACAACTTTTGGACAGTGTGTAAACAGTTTTTTAGTTTTATAAACACAGCATTCAGATTGTTGAGTGGGAAAAAAAGCTGAAGCCATCACGTGAAGAGAAGATGTATTGCTTCCGGCAGCTTAAGTATTTTTATATCTGCTCAGGGTTAAGAGTTTGAGTCTGGACATACTTTGTATGGGAAATCTGGGAGCAGAGAGAGGTGGCACTGGAGGGGAAAGCACCTGGATCTGGAAAAATAGGAGATGACAGAAGTCTCTTGACAGCAATCCTCATGCACATTTGACACTGAAGCTTGGGAAGGAGCGGCGTGTGGCCCTTGCTCCCCTCTGCTCTAGAGAGATCACTTTTGATGCAGAGGGGTCTGTCCTCCCAGCACCCAATCTCCTCAGAAATCTACACCAACAAAGACCCCAACAACCTCCCCTCTGCAGTTTCTGGGAGATGAAGATAGCCTTTGCTGGATTTTTCTTCTGATGTTAAAAGCCCCATGAGCAGCACCAGAGGGACCTTCACTGGTGCCTCCCCAGGGTGGTGGAGGAGAGCCAGTGGCTCTTGGAGAGATAACAGGGTGATGGCAATTTTAGTGGCCCCACAGGGAGCCTGGCTTTTGGAGGGGAATGGGGTATCTGGAGGTGGAACAGTTTGGCCAAGGATGTTGCATGAAAAACCTCAATTTCCTTCTGTAGCAGCAGAATCCTTTGGAGGGTGTCAAGGGTTTGATTTGAATGATGATTCTGGTCTTCTAAAAAACCCTTGTGTAGGTACAGTTAGCCTAGTGCAATGAAAGGGATGAGATCTAGAAAGTTAATATTTAAGAAACAATCCGTCAGTATCATGGTCTGGGGGTTTTGGCAGCTCTGTGCTCTTGTCTGGAGTGACTTTTCTCACCCTGATGCCTAGGCTCAATGAACATGTTTCTCTTTTCCTTGTCTCTGTTCTCTAATCATCTCCCTTGGGCAGTGCTGAAACGGGCACCAGAGCTGAGGACAGATTTCAAGCAGCCAGGAACAGGAAGAGCAGGAGGTAAGTGCTTCCCTCTATATTGCACTAATATTTCTCTGGCTACTCAGGTTGTGTTCTCCCTGGCTTTGGGGGATGAAGACATTTCCCTTTTGCAGCTTGGGCCAAATGTAGAGAATTAATTCAAAGGTGGATCTGGGAAGGCTACCGCCATTGCCTGGAGGAAACATAAAGAACCTTGTGTAGAAGCACTTCATTTCTCCTTAAAATCATCTCTCAGTACAAGTAATGAGTCTCATCATTCTGTTGCCCCATTTATCATGGAGTTCAGTTCATCTGCAATTACATCTTGCAGCATTTCATAAGCATTTCTCTTCAACCCTGCTTAACTTCTGTGCCTTGTCAAAGCTAAATTGGCTCATGCTTAGGACAGGAATAGCCTTTTGTTTTCTTAAAATTGTATTTTTTCAATTTGGTTTTCTTCTCCAGAGCTAGTCTGTTGAGGCTGACTGCTCTTCTCTGCCTGCATTTGGTGGTGTCTTACAAAAAGGCTGTTTTCCTTTGGTTTTGTTTTATAAGAGACAAAAATCACATTATCTCTTGGCTTCCTTTAAATGCCATCCTGAAAATAATATTTCTTGCAGTCAGCTTGGTCCTTTCCCCATAGTAAGGAGCACTAACCTGAATCTGATATTGACATTTCAAATTATTCCTAATCACTCCATCCATATCCAGAAAAATTGCCAGGTCCTGCTCTGTCCTCTAAAGCAAGAGAGTTTGATGAGAAGCAGAGTTGGTCCCAATTCAGTCTCTGGTGTGAACTCCTTAAACTTTTGGGGAAGAGACAGATGCAGATGAGATGTTGGATGCTCTAAGTACTTGCAGTTTTCCTGACTCTGTTCAGTCCTGCCAAGATCTGGCTTGTGAAAAAGAATTTGGGGGTGATGAAATGGTTAAACACTGGAGGTGTGCCCTGAGGAGCAAAATGAACAACTGCCCTTGAATTCGAGGGTTTCTTTGTTTCTTACAGAAACAGTAACTGTGGGGTTTAGTCTAAGAGCTGGGCTGCCAAAAAATCACCATCCTCACCCCTCCCCAAGACAAGCCAAGTGAGGAAGAACTCAGACCAAGGTTTCCAGTGGTTGAGTGTCTTAGGTGGAGTATGAGAGCTCTCAAATACAGAAGTGCTGCTGGGGTTCTCATGCAAAACACCCATTTATGGAGGTCTACAAATGTTTTGAGCAATAACCTTCTCTTTGAATGTCCCATGTTGGACCAGACTTATCCAGAGTGGGTTTTCCAGTTTTGGATGGGTGTCCTGGGCAAAACCTAGGATCAGGAAGGGATTTTCTACCTTAGGCAAGCTGTGAAATTCACACACAGAATCACACATTAATTAATCTCTCACATCTCTGTGAGTCCATGAATGGAGAGGTTAGATGCAGCACTTTGAAAAGCACATTGCAAAGGACAATGCAAGTGGGCTGGCAGGAGAGAAGTGTAACCAAGTTGTAATCCTCCAGTGAAACCAGCCAGTTTTTCCTGGAAGTGGGAAGTTAGTTTTACCCAAGACCAATCTGAAAACAAATGTATATGTGTACAGGTGTGCACAGAGGTTTGGTGGTTGGTACCCACAGCTGGGATGTCAGGGACCTGAGGGCGAATGTCTTTGGTGCTGGAACTCCTGCACACCAGCCTATTCTATCAGGTTATTGGCTCATGTGGTGTGGATGTTCCCTGGTTTCTGCATAATGCATTGAAAAGCTTTAGTTTCTTTTTGATGTAGAAATGAGAACATTCTTAAATCTGACTTTTCTGGAAGAGGAGAAACCTTTTTCCTTCAGGGTGTCAAGGTCTGAAGTTATTTCCTTTTAAAGCAGTGGACTTTTTGAACGCACCTTTAGTATTTGATATCATAAAGAGTAAAAATGGATTTAAAAAACCCCAACTCCCTTAGACAAACGTCTACTAAGTTGCAGTTTGCACACATCTGCACTAAGGAAAAAATGCATGTTGGCTGTAGATCCACTAATGAGTTTAGCAGAACATTTCATCAGTCAGAGAGCTGCAGAGAAAGCTCCAGCCCTTGGAGAGCTGTGGGGCAGACCTGGTTCCTAGAACAAAAGTCCTTGGGTCAAGCTTTTGGTGCTGGGTGGGCTTAGTGTTCTGAGTCTATATGGAAAACTGTGCATGTGAAAGCTGAGCATTGCCATGAGGGTTGGGTCTGTATCTGGATGAGATCCTTTTGAGGGTGTAGAAATGAATTGTGCTCCTGGATGGAGCATCACAGAGGGATCTGCAGGTCTTCTACCATCAAGCCACCAATCCATGAGAGGTTACTCTCATGCTGCCCTGAGTAATCATGGTAGGTCTTTTCCAATCATGATTCCATGCTGCCTTTCCATCTGCTCCCAGGAAGCATAAACCCAACCCCTCTGACCTGGTGTTTGCTTTGCTCTGGTGTAACGAGCACACAAAACACTCTTGTATGTTTTTGGTTTTTTGCTGGCTTTGTCCTGTGTGGTATAAATAAGCCTGGTCAGGAGCAGTCAATGAACTCCCTGCCCTGCTGACAGAAGGGTCATAAGTGCAAAGGTTGGGGTTTATTTATTTACTCAGGACCACGGTTGCCATGCAAAATCACCTCCTTGGCTGGACCTGGCTCTGCCCAGCTGGGCTCCCTGGGGCTGAGCTCCTCTCTCCTCCATGGCAGCACATGCAGAGGGGAAGGGGTTTGCAGCTTTAGTCCACATGGGTGGGAGTGTGTGGCTCATTCCACTGGGATGCTCAGGGTATAGGCATGGTGGTCTCCCATGAATGTGCACCAGCCTGCTGGATGGACCTGAAGAGGTGGAGAGATGTCTGTGTCTTCCTGGCATGGTCAGTCCTGCAGGCTGTGGTGCCCCATCTCCTGGGCTTTGCCACAAAGAGCCTTTTTAAAGCAGGGAAAAATCAGTGGTGGGCTGGATTTGGCTCTCCGTGGGCCTGTAGAAACAAGACAAGAAACAAGCTTGATACTGTCTTAGCTCAGCTCTTCAACTATGGAAAGTAGTTAAATTTTCTCTAGTGGCTTCTCTCCTTAGAGCACGTTGTACATCCCAGTTCTGCACAAATAAACAGTTCCCACCAGTGCCTCTCACTGTGAGCAAAGATACTGCAGACTGGCCTTGTGTTGCTACTGCAGCCACAAGGTCTTGGAGGAGGTAAGGAGCATGCTGCTGGGTGGGTTCATTCAGTTGTCCCATAGGGAGCATTCTCCTCCCAGCCTAGCTGGGATGGACATGTCCAAATCTGTCTTCCTGCAGGACAAGCACCTGCATTGCTGATACGGACCAGCATGGAGATTCAAATGGGCACAGGATCCATGCTGCCTGCTCCTGGCAGAGATGAGGCTTCATGCAACCTTTGGGATCTCAGCCATTGTCTGGATGAGCTGAGGCAACTGGGCAAGCTGCAGGTAACTAGTCCCTGGGCTGGTGGCATACGAACTTGGCTCTTGGCACAAGGGAGGTGTGTGCTTTTCATCCTGGATGAGATGCTCCATTTGTATGATGATGCCTCTTCATAGGAGGCTTTGTGGTCTCAGGTTCTGTAGGAGCAAGAGGAGGATCCCAGCCCTGACAGGTGTTTATATTGCTGCTTCCTTTCCATTATTTAATACTTCAGTTGGAGAGATGAACTGACCTGACCTTGCTGGCTCTAAAGAACAGGCTCTGAAATGAAACTCGGGGACAGGCAGAGGATTTTAGAACTGGAAGCAACTTGTTTGGCAGCTGCTTTCAGGCAGTGAGATTGTGTGTATGGGCAGGATCAAGTGCAGAGCTGCTGCTTAGGAAAGTACTGATGATGCTCAGTCAATCTGAGTGGGAAAACTGCGCAGAGTGAATGCATGAGGTGACCAGTCCAGCTGCTGTGGACTTTTGGGCACAGTATCATGCTCCAGGCCTGAAATGATGCTTCCTTCAGTTGGATTTTCAGGCATGGACCTTATGCAGCATCTTGCAGGGTCACAACAGTGCTTGATTGTTTGATGAGATGTATTATCACTGTGCTGATAGCATGAAGAGGACAGATCCTTTCAAAGGGAGGAGGATGTCCTCCCTTGGAGTCTGCAGGGGGAAATGCTGCTGGGGAGGGTGAGGCATCACTTCCCACTGCGTCCTGCTGATGTTGGCAAATTATCTGCCTCTCCTCAACTTCTCCAGGGAGATTTACTGCCAGGTGAGGCCTCAGGTTAACACAAGCCTGTGTTTTCTGCAGACCATGTGGCTGTATGTTCCCTCATGTGACTTGACTTGGTGAACAACTGAAATGTAGTTTTTAGCTCATGGCAGCAGTCATGAGCTGTCTTCTTGGGGGAAGACTCTGGTGTTTGGTGCTGTGTTGGATCCCATGTAGCATAATTCTGTAAACCAAACCCTACTGAAGTCAGCGGGGGGGAGCTCTGTGCTGTTCTGGTGGTCCATGTATACAAATGCATTCCAGCAGTTGGCCTTTGGAATTCTAGAAACAGCCACATGGGCCTCCAGCTATCAAGGAGAGCTTTTATTCACCACCATAACACAGCATGGGTGTGTTTGTGCATGTGCAGTTGCACAGGATGCAAAGAAGGCACAAAGTTCTCAGGTGTTGCGTTGGGATTATTTCTAACACAGCTGCAAAATGCTCCCATAGCATGTTCCTGCTGCAGGAGATGATGCTTTCCCAACCAGGGCATTGTGCAGTGCAGCAGCTGTGGTGGGTCCTCTCCAGCCCTGGTCAAGCAGAGGTGTTGTGGGTGGATGAAGAATTGGTGGAAAACAGCTCCCGGCATCTGGAGAGGGTCTGAGGCTACTGCTGGGGCCTTGTCAGTCCAAACCTTATTTCTCTCTGACATTTCTCAAGCAATCTGTCCTGCAGCAGGTGAGAGGTCTCTGCCTGGAAGAGTTGTTCATTGTGATCTTCATCCATGAGCTTTAATCTGTGCCCTAAGCCCTGCTAGCAGAGTGCCTGGAAGAGAAGGAGTGACGGAATACTGCTGGGGAGCTGCTGGAAGGAGCAGGGTGTGCGGAGGGCTGTTGGAAATCGCTGGATGAGGGTGGCAGCAGGGGCTTGGGCTGGGGCAGGGGATGGCAGGGTACAAGCAGTGACTCCCAGCTGGGCAGCGGAGCGGCTGCTGACAATGGTGAAGGTGAAGGAGGAGGTCAGAAGGTGCAGGAGCAGCCACGGTTTGGCGTAGCACCGGATCTGGTAGAGCCGCAGCGATCCTTGCCCGCTGCTTTATCCCGGGGATGGGCTCAGGGGAGGAGGCTATCTCCCTGGTCAGAGTGCAGCCCTGCGGGGAACGGGCACGGCCGAAAGCCTGTAGATCCCTTGGGATCAGCACGCAGAGGGAAAACCCCCTCAGTGCTCCTCCTCCCCGGGAACCACCAGCGGGGGATGCCCCAAGCTGCCTGCAGCCGAGCGCTGCTGCCTCCCTCCATCCTCCGGAGCAATCCTCCCTATATAACAGCCCTGTGCAGCCCCTCCGCTGCAAACTGACCCCCACGCCAGTGCAATCTCCATCCCAACCGGGGCTCCAGAAGGCGGTGAAGGAAGGAAGAGCCCCGACAGGCTCCAGCTTCCTCCGCAAGCCCTGCCTCGGTCCACGGTGCCCGCCCCCAGCCCTCCCCCGGCTCTCCCCATTGCATGCACACCCCCC
>VWZX01006147.1:37204-47620 GCA_013399015.1 Galbula dea | reverse complement strand
AGGACTCCGTGAATATTTGGGTCGGATCTTCCTACAACATCCTGGTAGTTCTGTATTGTATTTTGTATTTTAGTTTATATTTTTCCAAATGTGAGGGTAATTGTTATTTTTAGGAATTACTGGAATGTATAATATATATATAGTTCTTAAAGAATAGTTTATGAGGGTATCTTGATATCCCAGGGAACTTCAGATTGCACTTTTGTTCTTGTGGAAAATACTGCAGCTATCCTGACTTGAGAGAGAGATGTTTTTATACTCTATGTACAAAGAAATATGGTGGAATTTAGATTTGACTAGCCAGAGGGGTAAAACTTGTAATCCTTTTATTGTGTTCTAGGTTATATGTCTCCACACCCATCTCCACTAGGAGCACCAGAGCATGTGTCCAGTCCAATGTCTGGAGGAGGTCCAACTCCACCCCAGATGACTCCCAGCCAGCCAGGACCCATATTACCGGGAGACCCACAAGTTATGAATCAGCCTAGCAGAGGTCCTTCCCCTTTCAGCCCTGTACAACTGCATCAGCTGCGGGCTCAGATTCTAGCATACAAAATGCTAGCTAGAGGTCAGCCTTTACCAGAAAACCTCCAGCTTGCTGTTCAGGGCAAGAGGACTCTGCCTGGTATTCAACAGCAGCAGCCTCCCAGTGCCTTCAACAGACAGTCTGGTAAGTGAATCTAGATCTTGTGTCATTGCACAGGTAATTCTTGAAGTTCTGCCTATGGAAAATTAAGAAATGGTTGCTGTGCAGAGCTGTGATTTGAGACTGTATTCTGGCATCTAAGTGAGCATGAGCCTTTGGTTTTAAGCTTTAGCAAGTGCATAAAATATCTATTAAAAATAGGGTATTGTCAAAACTGAAAAACGTAATTTCACTGTGTCCATCCTGATTACGCTTGATGTTTTTTGAATGTTAATCATACTTTATTGATCAAGCCTTTGATACAGTTCCACATGACATCCTTATCTCAAAATTGAAGAGATATGGATTTGATGGGTGGACCATCCAATGGATAAGAAACTGTCTGGATGGACGCAGTCAGAGAATTGTGGTCAATGGCTCCTTGCCTAGGTGGAGGCCGGTGATGAGTGCTGTCCCTCAGGGTTCTGTCTTGGGACTGGTGCTCTTCAATGTCTTTATTAATGACTTGGACAGAGGTATTGAGTGCACCCTCAGCAAGTTCACAGACGACACCAAGCTGAGTGGTGTGGTTGACACGCCAGAGGGGCGCGATGCCATCCAGAGGGACCTGGACAGGCTTGAAAAGTGGGCCTGCGAGAATCAAATGAAATTCAACAAGTCCAAGTGTAAGGTCCTGCATCTGGGTAGGAGCAACCCAAGATATGAGTATAGGCTGGGAGAAGAACTCGTNCTCCTCTACGAGGACAGGCTGAAGGAATTGGGGTTGTTCAGCCTGGAGAAGAGAAGGCTTAGAGGCGACCTTATAACGACCTTTCAGTACCTGAAAGGGGATGATAAGGCAGAAGGAGAGAGACTTTTCTCCTGGTCTAGTTGCAGCAGGACACTGGGGAAAGGCTACAAGCTGAAGGAGGAGAGGTTTAGGCTGGAGATTAGAAGGGGGTTCTTTACCCAAAGGGTGGTGAGGCACTGGAACAGGTTGCCCAGAGAGGTTGTGGAGGCCCCATCCCTGGCAGTGTTTAAGGCCAGGCTGGATGTGGCCGGGGATGACGTGGTCTAGTGCATGTGGCATCCCTGCCCATGGCAGGGGGATTGGAACTAGATGATCTTTAAGGTCCCTTCCAACCTGAGCCATTCTATGATTCTATGATCTCAGATTTGCTGGTTTTTGTAGACTGAATGTTCAGTCTCCTGTCACTGTGCAGAAAAGCAGATAAAATTCTGGAGCAAGTTGACTGATTATTTAGGTTGTTGAAAGTAAAACAAACCATGTATAGTGTGCTGTTCAGTGAAAAAAAACTAAGGAAAAGAAAATGTTGGTTTGTTTTTTTTTTTACCTCCTAATGATAATAAATGTTAGAGTACAGTAAGCAAGCACATTTTGGCCCTCAGAAAACTGTGTTATATTAAACTCCCTGTACCTGTTAGTTTCTGAACACTTTATTATAGAATTTGCATTAGAAATTGAGGGTTCAGATGATAGTATTTTCTTTTAGTAATAATTTCACTAGTCACTTCATTTTGATGAATATGACTTTGCTACTGAGTGACTTTTTTTTTTTAGAAGGTATAATTTTAATATGCTTCATTATATATGTTTTTCACAAAAAATCTACTTAAGTCCATATTTAATGAAGAAAAATATTACTTGCCTGAATAGACTAGCATGCTAGGAAACAGAATGGTTTTTTGAATACTTGGAAATGCTTTAAATCTTAACAAGTTTCTTTTCCCTGTCAAATTGCAGGTATTGGCTTACATACAATGAGTGGTGCTGCAACTGGACCAGGGCCTACTCCAGGGATGCCTGGACATGCAGCTACCATTACCCCTAAAACTTGGACTGAAGGTAAAGTGAAGTATAATGCCAGTTTTATGTCACGTACAGAGTTACGATTGAACAGTATGGGTAGGGTTTGAGGAAAAGTTTCAGGGGGAAAGGGAAGGTAAAAACCCATGCAGAAAAGTAGTGTAACCTTTACTCTGCCTAGGAGTTGAATCAAGGAAAGTCTAGTCATTTGTTCATGTGAATGACTTGACCACTGAAATTGCTGCAATAGTTAGGCAGCCTGAACATGAAGCACCTTCTTACAATCAGAATGAAATATTCATAGTACCTATGTGTGTTCATTCATTACACAGTCGTTCGTGGCAGTGTTTGTTTTACAGTTCCGTTTGCATGATTTCCTGAAAACTGAGGCTATGCGGGGGCTTTTGGTGGGCTTACTTCCTTTCATTATGTTTTACAAGCTGAAATGCAGTTTTGTTAAATACAGAATCTACAGCTTGTGCTCAAGTTCCTTTTCAGGAGTTTGATGCAGATATGTGAATGACAAGTAGCGATCCCTGAATGACTCTTTCCCTAGATTTCAGGATGTTGGGTTTGAATTAAGGTTGATTGCAAGACTGAGGGTGTACTTTGTAGCTGTTTTTCCTATCATTAAATTACTATGACTCTTCAGACAATTAAGTGACATCTTTATTGTTGCAATGTCTATTGTCAGTGACAATTTTTGAACATCAGAGTCCATGGGTGACTTGTCATAATGGCATGTTGAAATCTGTGATCCTTAGTCTTTATAAATGGCAGGTACTATTCTCATGTTAATTAAGATGTTAATTTTCAAGATTATTAGAATACTGTAAGATAAAATAGTAATCAAATTCTTGATACTTGAAATGCTTAAATACTATTAGTAGTAGATATAACAAAACAAAGACTATTTGTATGTGACAGATACTTCTAAGTACAGCTGTAGAAATTTTAATATGGCTATGTAGTTCTGACAGAGCTCTAAAAGCAAACTGATTTGTACATGTTGGATTGTGATTATAGTAACCTTCTAAGCAGTGCAAGGAAAGTGAACGAGAGGCACAATTAGGTCCTACATTTGCACAAAATCAGTTCTACATCTGTTTTACTACATCTAGCACTAGAATTAAAAGTTGGCAGGAGTGAGAAGAGGAATGGCTTTCATCACAAAGTTCCAGGTGTTTTGTTTTGTTTCGTTTTTCAATGCTTCCTGCAATATATGGTACACTTGCATTGCAGTATGTTCTTTTAAATATGGGGTGTAGTCTGTTTAATTGTGCTATTTCTGATAATTTGAATGTTTGCCTTAGCTTCATGTTCTGTCTTTGGAAACGATCTTAATTTTCTTCCTGCATTCCATATTTCATGTTATAATAAGTAGTTCTTATGATTCAGGCCAAGCCCCAGATCTGAGTGTTTCCAACACGCAGCAAAAGCTTCCTGCACCACCCCCTAGTGGGAGGCCTTCTCCTGCTCCTGCTGCTGCCCAGCCTGCCACTGCCATGCCTGGGCCTTCTGTACCACAGCCGCCACCTGGACAGCCTTCACCCATTGTTCAGCTGCAGCAAAAGCAGAATCGCATCAGCCCTATCCAGAAGCCACAAGGATTGGACCCTGTTGAAATACTCCAAGAACGTGAATATAGGTAAAAGAAAATAGCAAGATTCAAATGCATATACAGATTGTTGGTTTTCACTTTCTTAACTGGATCTTCTTGCAATCAACTACTGTAGTGGCAATAGCATGAACTTGTCTTTCAGAGAGAGACTGTGTCAAAGAGAAGTATGGAAGCATCAAACCAAACAATGATTTAATTCTACCCCAAATTATGAAGTAATAAAGCATACTGGCAGTATCCTTGCAAATCAGTTAAGTTTAAATCAGGCTCAGGGTCTCTACTGGGTTAGTCTGTTACTTGGATGCTGCAACCACTGAAATTTAGGAAGTCAAAATCTGTGTCGTCAACAAAGAAAACAGTTCAGCGCAGAAGGTTTTCCGAATTGTAAACCAAAAGGAGGTTAGAAGAGAACAGTGGAGGTCAGAAGGCTGATGAGTTAGTGGTCACAGGAAAACCAGGTCTTTTTTGTGATGGTGGGGTTGGTTGGACTACTGAAATGCAGAGAGAATGTTAAGGAGGTCACAAGCAAGATTAAAAAAAAGGTTTTCAGGAAGCATTATCTTTAGCAGCTTCCACCTGCATACCCTAACAAGAAGGTGAATTATAGTCATTACAAAGTATAGAGGATACATTTCTTGTAGAGTTAGAAAGGTACTTCTTCCTGCATCCCATCAACAAGGCTATTAAACAGTAGATCTTGAGAATCTGCTGGGCAGAGGTATCTTGACCTGGACCTAAAGCATGTTTCTGAACATTATCAGAAAGAAACTGCTCTTAAGGTATTTGCTTGTTTTGGACTGATGATGTGTCTAGCAGTTACCTAATGAGTTTGTAGGGGAAGGTTGCCAAAAGGGATGGTGATCTCACTGAAGACTGGTTTAGTGACTTTTCCTTTATGAAGGTAATGCATCATGTAAGTGTTTTAGAATGTAGTGCTGTGTCCAGAATCTAGGCCTTGAAAAGCAGAAAAAGCACTTAGTCTTTGCATAAGATAATGCTTAAGTAATTTATTGGCATGTTGATACGGTCAGTCTGTCAATCTTATCCTTTTTACCTTAGGACTGAATGACCATAGCTGTTTCATCATGAGCAATAACTATCTTCTAACACCTTTTTCACAAAGCTTTTACAACACACCGTTACAAGATTTCACAATTGCTCTGAGTAAAGAGTTGCAGCACTAACCGGAACCAAGAATCCTGTGGCCAGTATAATGTAATCTTTTCTGCACTGGTTAACTTGGAATTATTATGCTTCTGACTTTCCAGCCCTGCTCCATTGCACTATTTGTGCTAAACTGTTATTGAATGTCTTAGAATGCATATATGGAGGAAGGTGAGGAGTGACCGAAAATAGCAGTGTTGCATTTACTAATGTATAGAACTGGTTGCAGATACAGCATTAGGATCTAAATACCCTAATCTTCTTGTCAGATTAGGTGAGGTGGAAGCTTGATAGGGATTCTCTGCAGTGGAAGGATTTTATTTTTTATGGTAGCACATAGTGATCTAAGCTTTTTTGATGTTGAACACTGCTAGAATTTGGTTTTCCTTTGCATACTAAGATGCTTAGAACTTCTGGCAGTCCTTCCATTATTTAAAACTGCAAGTAGTATCAGACAAAAGTAGTTGAACTTTTTTTGCTTTGGACGGTCCTAGACATAGCTTTAGTGTAGGCAAGTTTAATATAGAAATGTGACATATTCACAGTTTACTCATAAAAAGGGATTATAAAAAAGCCAGTATAAACATTTTTATCCTGAAACCAGTGAACAGAGGCTTTATGAAACAGTTGTCTCTCCAAAATCAGTATAATCACTGAGTAAACCTAATCTGTCATTTTCAAGAGCTCCTAACCTAATCAGATTCAAATCTCACATTTTCCTACAATAAAGCTGTATACCAAAATTTTACCTTTTGAGTCTATATATCTATACGTTTGATATGAATCTCTAAAATATCTATGTGATAATTCTATGTTTTCATGAAACTGACTAATTCAAACAATTTTCTAAGTATTTCAAAGTATCATGCCCTTTTATTAAAAAAGTTAACTACTGAGAGATCTGATTCTTTGTAAAGGCTAGAACATGGCTGTGGTGAGAAGCACCTCAATTAGCTGTTGCATTCACTTGGGTTGAAATGTCTGTCATTAAATGCTTTTAAAAATCCTGCAGACTACTCAACAAAATGCTCCTACTATTAATAACCTAGGAAAGTCTAAAATAATATGGCAAAATATGTTCCTTTTTGGTTTATATGTAACCCATCTGGTGCCGTTTTTCATTATTCTTCCGTGTGTGTTGTAGACTTTCATTAATTTTAATAGAAGATGGACCTAAATTTCAGTGAGAGTTTTCTGAGGTAGTATCTGTACTGACTGAGAAATACTGATTTGATTTTTTTTTAATCTTTTTTTTTTTCCCCCTCTATTCGTTCCCTCTGGCTAGATTATGAAAGGAGAGTAGTTGCTCAAAAAAGCGTAGAAGTGTCACTGTAGCTCAGTGCAGACCTCTGGTTTTGCATTGTTTTACCATATGGAAGAAAAAAAGTTGGAGGGAGGGTTATCCTGGAAATACTAATCCTTCTTATGATTTAATTATAAAATTTCATGTGCATTTCTTTCTGATTGGCCTTTTTCTAAACCTGAGCTAAGAACAACAAAGAAAATTATTAGCAGTGTGAATGGTGGTGGACTGCTTTGTGTCATGGCAGAACATTAAATAAGCATGCTCTGTAAGGTTGTGTTCTGTTTAGTCATATGTCAAGAAAGTCATGTATTTGGATTTTTATTAATAATTTATGCAACAGAAATATAAAACCCAGCCCAACGTCGGCTGTTGCTTGAATTTCTGCTATGTAAACTTTTATATCAGCAGGTGCCTTGTTTGTACCTGGAGTTAAAGTAACAACTAATGAATAAACCTTTCACTTATTAGGGAAGTGTTTGCTAGTGTTCATGTTTACGAAATGACTCATCCATTTAGTTTTCTAAAATCATTAGCTATGTTAGGAGGAAGCTGGATTAACTTTTTGTGGTTATCGTCTTGTGTAGTACAAGAAGGAACACTTGCTGCTTAGTGAAAATACGTTTGGTATTCAGATGCCTTCAAGTTCATAGCTTGAAGCATGAGGAGTTTGCAAAGGTTGGTGGCTCTGTGAAGCTTCATTGAAGTCCGTGGAACCTTTGGCTGTAACTGTTTTGTAGGTGATAGTTTTAGGAGATGCATTGCAGCTATTTGGGGAGTGAAATAGAGTAATAAAGCATAGTTGTGATGCATAATTACATCCATGTCTGAATAAGCAACAGATAGAGAACCTGCCAGTGATATGTAACAGTATTTGTGCATCTTGGCTGGGTTTTTTTGTATGGATATACAATAGTACATCTAATCTCCAAGAAAACCACTTAATTCACAAGATTTTGCATGTTTAGGTGCACTAAAATCTATTCTTAATGACTGGAATGGCCCAGTGACAGGTGACGTTGTACAAAATGTGGGCGCTTTTTTAGTGTAGTACATACACTTGAAAGAACAAAACATGCCAGTATCTTTTTCTGAATTAATATTTTTCCTGCAGGAATCATGAACTTCTCTGGGCCTGGACAAGTATCCGTAGCTTTTAATAGAACTTTCTCGTCTAGGAAGCAACCCTTCTTGATGTACTTTTAAGTCTTCATGAAAAACTTATGTAACCTAATTCTGCTTCAGTTACTTTCTCTGTTGAGGACACTAAGTTAGTTTCCTGCAGTAGTGCAGCATTACCTCATTTTTGTTGTTCCAGGAACTTAAGAAGGCTTCTAGTAATTTAAAAGAGAAAAACAAAAAACAAACAAACAAACAAAAACAAAACAAAAAACCAAACCAAACCAAACCAAAAAAGACCCCAAATCATAGTTTTAGGAAGGAGTACTCTTACAGGATAGATATTGTCTGCAACTGAACAAGTGGTTTCTATTGCTTTTCAGACTGTACATCAGTCATAACGCATGCAGTTACTGTGAGATACTAGTGGTTTGATTTGTTCTGACTGCATATATTGGGTGTAGCCGCTTTGCCTGATGTGTGATCTGCTTTACAGCTGTGAGGCTTACATGTCAATTGTATGAGAGTTTATGTCACTGTGGTAATACCGTGGAGTTATGTGGAGGCAAAAGGGCAGGGAACGAATGATCACTGCATGCAAAGACACCCTATAGAAAGTGTTTTCATTCTCCTTTCACAGCAGTTGCAGAGCTCTTTTTGCAGGAGAAGAGCAGCAGACACCTTTTCCTAATGTGATCTGATGTTTGGTGTTTTGAAAGTAAAGGGAGAATTTTGAGTTATCTGCAGTATAGGGAGATGACATGCCTTCTTGTTCCTGGACCCTTTGGGAGAGAGGGGACTCTTGATTTTGGAAGAGCGTGTGTATTTTGTTGTGGTTGGGGGTTTTTTAGTTTTTTTTTTTTCCTGAAGCACATGGGAAATGGAAGACACTGGTTTGGTTGAACTTAGATGCAACTTTTGGATAACTTAAAATTTTGCAGTTTGTTATTTTAATGCCTTAGCAAAATTTGAAATTCACAGAAGTACTTGCTTGTAAATGAAAACACAAACTATATAACTATTAGCTCTGTGATCTTGGTTTTCAGTGTAGAAAATAGAAAAAAAGTTCTGTCTGGCTAGTCTGTTGTTCTCTCTTGAATTTGCAAATGAATTCAAATAGAGCTTTTAAAGAAAGCTGTTACACTGTAGATCTGGTTCTACTTCACTGTATGTAACTGTGAATACTTTAGTAATGAACTTTTTGATTTGTCAATAAAATAAGCAGAATACTGATACTAAGTGTAGTTCTGTCTGTGTCATCATTGACTATGCTGTGCATAAACCAATACCTGTCAAAGAAGCTTGAAAACAATTGAAAACAAAATGAGTAAAATAAAATTTCTGAGTTTCTTTTCATGCATATACCTTTTCTCAAAAGGACCAAGGGATATTTTCATTTTGACAATTTATTGTCAAAGTGGAAAAACATACCTAATCTTACCTCTGAAAAAGCTTGTTATATTAGTTCTGAAACAATTACTAAAAGCCAAATAAATGCCTGAAATAAATTGACCATTTTTACTCTATAATTTTGATAACCACCTACAGATTTCTCCTCATGTCATATCCAATTTTTTATCTACTTAGGCTTCAGGCTCGAATTGCTCACAGAATCCAGGAACTGGAGAACTTGCCTGGTTCTCTGCCCCCTGATCTACGAACCAAAGCTACAGTGGAGTTGAAGGCACTTAGGTTACTGAACTTCCAGCGCCAGGTAATGTCTTTTGCTTTAGGAACATTCTTAAAGGTCACATCCAAATGTGTTCATGTAGCAAAGAGTAAACTTGCAAGAGATTTTGCAGCAGCACTGAGCCAAAGCAGGAGATTATTACTAGGGTACTTTCCAGCATGGTGCGGTCATCAGAGTTTTATCCACTACTGATCTTTCAGGCAGGTGGAGAGGAAGCTGCATCTCTTGGTCTGAGGTGAATTAAGAGAGAATTCAAGGCCTTGGGACGGTTGATAAAAGGGTCTGGTGCGCAAGTTATTTTCTCTTCCCTACTTCTGGTACCTGACCATGATATGGAATGGAGTAGAAGAATTCAGTCCATAAATACTGGCTCTGAGACTGGTGCTGCAGGCAGGGCTTTGGGTTCTTTAACAATGGCTGGTATTACAAGATACCAGGCAGATGCTAGGAGGTGGTAAAGGCTTATCTTCCAGGGTAAAAAGGATTCTAGGACAAGAACTAGCAGAGCTCATCCATCGGGCTTTAAACTAGTTTTGAAGGAGGATGGGGTTGTTGCCAGGTCTGCACCAGTGCGGCAGTGTTCTAGTGCTAGTACTAATACAGACCGGAAGGCCTCCTTCCCACCTAGGTTAGAACTGGCATGCTCAGCTCACTCCCTGAAATGCCTGTATACCAATGCACACAGCATGGGGAATAAACAGGAGGAGTTAGAAATCCATGTGCGGTCAAGGGGTTATGGTCTGTTGGCAATTCCAGAGACATGGTGGGACAGCTCTCATGGCTGGAATGTGGTCATGGATGGCTATGTCCTTTTCAGGAAAGACAGATCTACAGGGCGTGATGGGCGAGTTGCTCTTTACATTAGAGAGCATCCAGAATGTATTGAGTTCTGTCCAGTGGTGGATGAGAATTGAGTTGAGAGTTTATGGGTGCGAATTAAGGGGCAGGCTAGCATGGGTGATACTGTTGTTGGTGTCTGTTACAGGCCACCTGATCAGGATGAGGAAGCTGATGAGGCTTTCTCCAGGCAGCTGACAGTAGCCTCACAATCACAGGCCCTGGTTCT
>VWZX01006147.1:1017-36353 GCA_013399015.1 Galbula dea | reverse complement strand
ATAGATGAGGGTAGAGCAGTGGATGTGGTTTATCTTGATTTCAGTAAAGCATTTGACAGTGTCTCCCACAGCATCCTTGCAGCTAAACTGAGGAAGTGCAGTCTGGCTGATTAGTAATGATGTGGACTGTGAACTGGTTGAAGGACAGAAGTTAGAGAGTCATGGTCAATGGGATGGAGTCTAGTTGGAGGCCTGTATCTAGTGGATTCCCACAGGGGTTGGTACTGAGAGCAGTACTGTTCAATATATTGATCAATGACCTGGATGAGTGTGCTCTCAGCAAGTTTGGTGATGACACTAAACTGGGTGGAGTGGCTGACACACCGGAGGGTTGTGCTGGTATACATCCTGACTTAGAGAGGCTGGAGAGTCGGGGAGGAAGAAATTGAATGAAATTCAACAGGGCCAAGTGTCGAGTTTTTGCACCTGGGAAAGACCAACCCCATGTATGAGTATAGGTTGGGGTCTGAGCTGTTGGAGAGCAGTGAAGGGGAAAGGGACCTGGGTGTCCTGGTGGATGGAGGGATGACCATGAGACGGCAGTGTGGTCTTGTGGCCTGCAGGGCCAAAGAGAAAACAAGAACCGGACGGGCTGCAAGCTGATTTTCGACACAAATCTCAGTAGACACCTCTTTCTCGTATTTGTCATAGGTGCACGTTTTTAGAAAGAGTTCTGTGTTAGTGTTGTGTGTGGTATTTCTCTGTGATCGTTTTTCAGGGTTTCCTCTGTGACACACAAATTTTGAAAACTTAAGTCTAACAAGACCATACCTAAGGTGTAAGCTGGATGTTGACTGCATGTATCAGCAAATGAATTTCAGAAAAGGACTCATACTGCTGAACTCTTACGGGCCTCTTGCCATTGGCTTTTCCAGCTGGTTTGGAAGAACAAAGATGTGATTTGGCAGGTCAAGCAAAATAGTTCCTGACAGAAGCCTTGGCAGTAGTTGTACCATGATGGCCAAGCCTTTCTTCCCTTCTCCTGGCACTCCTTTGGGATGAAGCATTGCCAGAGATCAAAACCAAGCAGCAGGGTCTCCCTGCTGTAGTTTTGGGACTGTGGCAATACTGTTCCAAACCCTTAACATTTACCTCTCCCTGCTGTCTCTCCTGTGCAGCTGGCAATAAAATGAGTTGTCGGCTATCTTCAAGTTCAGCTCTAGAAAATACATTATCCATGTTGTGTGTTCATGTTTTACTCTGATGATGTAACATTCTAGCTTGCCCCTTTCATTGCAGCAGCACAGTCATTTGCAGCATCTTGTAAAGAAGGAAGAAAATATGATTGAGAGTGATTAACACTTTTGGCCATCCTCTGGAGACTTAAGATTTGTTTAGGGGGAGAGACATAGCTGCTGCAAGCGTATAGATGCTGGATCTTTTCAGAACTGTAATGGAAAGGGAAGAGGAGGCTGGGACATCTCGGCTGTTGCTGTTTTACTCAGCCATATCAGTACTGAAAGTTGTTCCTCTGTTGGCATGTTAACAGCAAGACACAGACCCAGCAGTCTGCCTGTCTCAGTGTTTCAGGCTTCTATGTTAGACAAAAACTGCCTGATGGTGCCCATTATGGACTTTCTGGCTCTGGAACAGTCTGGACAAGTTAAAATTAATAATCAGTTTAATTTATTGTAATGACAGAGAAGAGATTCAGAATTGCTGGTGATGAGTTGAAGCGACTGTGAAAGCTGATCACTGTAGCAGTCCAGGCACCTAGAGTGTCCAGGCAAACAAAGAAGGAATCAAGAGCCATGTTCAGCATCAGGAATCAAACTCCAAAGCCAGAGGTCAGGAGCCAGAGTCAGGAGGGGATGGGTTGAAGAGCTGTCCTATAAACCATGGTATTAGGTATGTTGGTCAGGCAGGGAAAGCTGCAGGAAAGGTCTAACCAGACCCATTTCTTCAGTTGTTACCAAAGTGGGAGAGTGTGAGCAAGAGCACTGAGCTGTTGGTGCTGGTGGAAGGGGTGCCAGGCTCTGCTCAGCAAACTCAGGAGATCCTCCATTTATTATCCTCTGCCAGGGGGTTGTGTATGTTTGCCTGCGCTACATTGCCTGCAAAGATCTGGGTGCTGCACAACACACTGGAATTTTTACATAGACAGTGCTGCAATGCAAAGTAGGATGAATTTAAAATTTATCTCTGGCTCCCTCTTTCCTAACATTAACATTAACATGTGCTCCATAGCAGTGCTCAGCATGTGTGCAGTTAAAGGGCCTTTACTTAAGACTTGGGCCCTGTATGAGCAATGCTAAGTCCAGTTTAGGGGCTAAGGTTGTTTCTCCCCCTGTTAAAGCCATAAAATTAAACCACAGACCACTGCTGCTGGTATCTAGGCAGGAGAAATACTCATACTGCTTTATGCTCTGGAATTATTGCTGCAAAAGCAACTATCTAGGTTGGCCATAGATAGGCACACTGGGCTTAGACATCATCTGTTGCCAAAGATAGTTTAAAGGCCTCTTCCCTCCCTGCCTGTCTTTCAGGTAAAGGGCAGCTCCCTGTACTAAGGCAGGGTTTCTGTTTTTGTAATCCAAAAAGTCCATGAGAAATTACATGTTTTCAGTTTTGATTGCAAGTTGTTAACATTTTTCTCCAGTTGGAAACGGAGCTGTTTGGCTCAGAAGTTGCTTTCTCCTCTGGGGAAAGGTGAAGGAGGAAAAGAATGCAGAAGTGAGGTGGAAGAAAAGCTTAAAGCAAAGTGTCTCCTGTCCTTATGTGTCATGGTCTTAGTGTGACAAACAAAGGAAAAAAAGGAAATGTAAGGTATTGAGCAGCATGAATTCACACCAGGCATCTCTAAGCAGAAGGGAGCTCTCCTGCTTCTCATGACTGAAGAGGTGTTTGGTGTGTCACTGCCAGAAGAGAGGAAGTCCCACCTGCAGCAGCAGGAGGTTTGTGTGGGGATTGTTTGCTGCAAGAAGTGCAATGCAGAGCTTGCATTCACCTCCCATCACTGCTGTTTAATTCTTTTAATTGAAAGCAGATCGTTATGAAGAATTAATGAGCCTCTCTGCAGTGCTCACACAGCTTGCCCATAAACAGTCGTAAGCTGCTAATGCATAGGAGGTGATAGATTTTGGTTCCTGTTGGCTGACTCTGCACACAGGAATAATTCCTTGCTCTTGGTGTTACTCAGATTAGTATTAGGCAGGCTTTGGTCTTTATATTATAACATTTGTAGGTGCTTTTTTCTTTTTTTCTTTTTTGATTTCTTCTCTGAACATACCTGAGATACCTCAGGGCTTCTAGGATATTGTAGGCAAACAACTGCTCAACTCAAGTGTTTTCTGTACCTGCTGAGCAGTGTGCTCTTGTAGCCAGGAGAGCCAATGGGATTCTGGGTGTATTAGAAGGGGTGTGTTTAGTAGGTCAAGAGAGGTTCTTCTTCCTCTTTACTCTACCCTGGTGAGGCCGCATCTGGAATATTGTGTCCAGTTCTGGGCCCCCCAGTTGAAGAAGGATAGGGAACTGCTGGAGAGAGTCCAGCGCAGAGCCACAAAGATGATGAAGGGGCTGGAACACCTTCCTTCTGAGGAAAGGTTGAGGGAGCTGGATCTCTTTAGCTTGGAGAAGGGGAGTCTAAGGGGTGACCTCATCTATGCTTTTACATATGTGAAGGGTGAGTGTCAGGAGGGTGGGGTCAGGCTCTTCTCAGTGAAGCCCAGTGACAGGACAAGAGGCAATGGCTGTAAGCTGAAGCATAGGAGATTCCGTGTGAATACACGTAGGAATTTTTTCCCAGTGAGGGTGCCAGAGCACTGGAACAGACTGCGCAGAGAGGTTGTGGAGTCTCTTTCTCTGGAGGTATTCAAAACCCATCTGGAGGTGCTTCTGTGTGACGTGGTGTAGGGAATCCTGCTGCGGCAGGGGGTTGGACTAGATGATCTTTCGAGGTCCCTTCCAACTCCTAATATTCTGTGATTCTGTGTAATTGCAAGGAATTTGAGCTTAAACTAATAATTATACTCCCGGGGAAGGTTCTGACAAAATCACGGAGGTAAAATCTTTAATAAAACAACACTAAGATATAATAAAGAGAAATTCTAGCAAAAGATGTTAGGCTGCATATTGAATGCACAGTTCTTACCAAGAAAACCTCCCTTCCTGGTGATCAGAGAAGGAGTGGCCTGTCAGTCGTCCTCTGTGACAGCTAAATCCTAAGGCCTTTAGTCTGTCCCCCACAAACCAAGGAAATAGTCCTCACATGGGTTATTATATCTTGATTCTAACTGTCCCTACCTTCTAGGTGATGTTTAGCATGATTTGTATGGAGAGTTGAGTAACAAAGTCATAAATGTGCTGAGGGGTGTCAACTTTAATACTAAAATCACCATTAATTAGGCAAAGGTCTCAATTTGCTTGCTTATAGCGTTTGGAATCTGTTTTGAAGGCACGTGTTTTGTTCTTTCAGCCTTCATTTGTTTTAGCTAAAACAGGGCCATCTTATCTTTGTAAGATTCCCTCTTTCAGCTACCTGGCAGTGCAGCTTTGCAGATTCTCATTCACAGAGATAACCCAAGTATTTTGTTGATGGTAAGCATCTCAGCCTGTCTCACAGAGAACAATAAATCAGTCTGCGTTTTTTTCACGTGGAAAACTACGCCTTAATGCCACATCCATGTATTAATTTTTTTTTTTTCTTTTTTTCCCCCTCTGGTAGCTAAGACAAGAGGTAGTAGCCTGCATGCGTCGTGACACAACGCTGGAGACAGCACTGAACTCCAAAGCCTACAAACGAAGCAAGCGCCAGACTTTGAGGGAGGCCAGGATGACAGAAAAACTTGAGAAACAGCAGAAAATAGAACAGGAGAGAAAGCGTAGGCAGAAGCATCAGGTATTTTAACTTACTAGCTGTTTGCTAATAAGAGAGATGTGTACCTTGCTTTGCTGTGCATGTTGTTCCTGTTACATATTTTTTTTACCTTAGAACGTTCTAAGATTGAAAAATCTCCAAGTCATGTGATGCAATTGGAAAACAGTAATATTAGAATTTCTGTATTCTGACTGCAAATCCTGTGCTTTGTCCAAATATCTGCACTAACTTGTTTCTCTTTCTAGGAATACCTGAATAGCATATTGCAGCATGCTAAGGATTTTAAAGAGTACCACCGCTCAGTTGCTGGAAAAATTCAGAAACTTTCTAAAGCTGTAGCAACTTGGCATGCTAACACTGAGCGTGAGCAGAAAAAAGAAACTGAAAGAATAGAGAAAGAAAGAATGAGGAGACTAATGGTAAGGAGCAGAAAAAAGAATATGGTTATTTTAGCTAAAATTATATCCTTTCAATACTTTGTATGTGGCCTTAGCTGTACCCATCTATTTCCTTTGCAGAACAAAGCCTCTGTAAGGAGAAAAGTAAAAATCTAAAACTGCTGCAGTTTGTTTGTATGTGTTTCTGATGATGGTTATAAATGTGACACTGTTTATTTTAATTTACAGTTACTTCTTTGTTTAAGGTTTTTGGTAAGAATAGTTGGTTTTTCTACCAGCATGAAAACTTAGCACAGTCACTTAAGTATAACATAACTTACTCTCTTTAACTTCATACACTGACAGTCTTATGTAATTGCAAGGATATCAGCCCATTATGTAAATTAGGTAAATGTGTTTTATTTCTAGGTTTATTTCTATAGTTTTGAAGATTCCAAATTATTAACTTAATGGCATTACTCCACAACTTTCACATAATCTAATTTGACATGCAAAAATACATAACTAGTAGCAGTAATACATGTATTTTGAGAATTAGCAACAGTCACTTTTACTAATTAATGCTCTAGGATAATACTGCATGGTATTTCATAGTTTTCCCTTCCTTGAACTGGCATAATATCAGTTGTATCATTCTTGGACAGAGTAGGGTGTGTTTTTGTCTTTTCAGAATGCTGTGGAACCAATTAGTGAGCTGCCTGAATTTCAGGAGTTAAAATAATTCTGGAATTTAAGGTGCAGACATCAATGTGTATGTACAAGTATGTTAGCAACTGGGGTTGGAAAAATTTCTTCAAGATACTGGTTAGGTCGTTTTTTAACACTTAACAATTTACCAACATAGAATTGAATGAGAATTTACATGCTTACTTTGAAACATGGTGGTAAAAAAACAGTAAGTATCTAAAATAGGTGAAGATGCAAAACACTAGTGCCTGTCCAGAATCTCTTCCCACCATGAATAAAGACTGAACAAGTCTTTCTTCAGGAAAAATAGAGACTGTGATTTTAAAAATCACAAAATTAAATGAAGAAATACTTCATACAAAAATAATAAAAACTTAGAAATAAAAGTGCATCTAAATGTAAGTGAATTACTTACATACAAATGTTTAGGCCCCAGAACATTTCTTATATTTACATAGTAGTCAGCATTGCGGAGGTTTTTTACAATTAGAGATAATTGCCAGCAGTCTGACCAAGGTCATATAAATATTAAGTATTAGAGAAAAAAGAGCTAATTTTTTTTTTTTTAAAAGGTAATCTTGAGTTTTAGGAATATTTTTCTATGTTACAAGGTTGAGCTTATGTCAGTCCAACATATAGTTTGATACAATAAAGATGTTTACTGCTTCACCAGGTCTGTGGTTAAACTCTTACCGTACATACAGCAGTTCACTGGCATTTTCACTCAGAAGTCTTTGCCAGTGATGCTCAATTATATCTTTCTGCAAAAGTAAACCCTGTGTTATGTTGGTGAGGTTATTTTGCCTGTTTAGTTTCGGTGAGTTGTGATAAATTTTGAATTTACAGATAGGTGCTAGGGTTTTTTACAAACATCATCTCCCCTCAGATGCTTAGTTTGGTCTGCGAAAATGTGGTATTGTCTAAAACACCTAATAGAAATTGTGATACTAGTGTATATCACAAGCAGGAAAGAGGATTGGTATGACTTGAAAAGATAAAAGTGTAAATGTGGCTAGATGCCAATGATGGTGTATTCAGTAATAACAATGTTGGTGATAATAGTAACACTAAACAATTAAAAGAAAGTTATAGGAACTTAGGTTTTTAATGTTACAGTTCTGATGGCTTGAACATTACAACTGAATTTTACAAGCAATTTTACAAGCTCAGTTTGAACATTACAGCCATTTTTTCCAACTTTCTGAAGTTCTGGTGTTTCTCCAGAGAGGAAGGAGATTTTTTTACATCTCCTAGAGTGCTGTCTTTTAAAGCAATCATCTTTAAAATATTTCCTCATGGAATCATAGAATATTCTGAGCTGGAAGGTACCCACAAGGATGATTAGTCCAGCTCCTAACCCCACACAGGACACCCCAAGAATGACACCATGTGCCTGAGAGCAATATCCAAGCACTTCTTGAACCCTGTCAGGCTTGGTGCTGTGACCACCTCCCTGGGGAGGTTGTTCCAGAGCCCACCCACCTTCTGGGTGAAAAAACGCTTTCTGATATCTAACCTAAATCTCCCCTGACTCAGATTCATGCCATTACTTCTAGTCCTGTCACTATCCACAGGAATGAAGAGATCAGTGCCTGCTCCTCTGCAACCCCTTGTGAGGATGTTGAAGACTCATGTTTGGTTATTATAAGACATTGTATGCTTCCATTATTTGTTTTCAGCCAACAGACATCTCTGCTACTTTCCTTGTTCTTTTCTGACATGCTCAAATGCTGCATTACATCTTCACAGCACATGAAATAATAATTCCTAGTATATCTTAACCCCTAACAGCACACTCATACAGTGCCATAAGGATGCAGAAGTTGCCAGAATGCCTCCCGTTAGATCCCACCTGGACTACTGTGTTCACCTCTGGGACTCCCAGCATAAGAAAGACATGGACCTGTTGGAGTGGGTCCCGAGGAGGGCCACCTGGATGATCATATGAGGGAGGGCTTATAGAATTGGGTAGTTCAGCCTGAAAAAGAGGTTTTTGTGAGACCTTATAGCAGCCTTCCGGTGCCTTAAAGGGAGGCTGCAAGAAAGCTAGAGAGGGACTCTTATCAGGGAGTCTAGTGATAGGATGACAGGTAATGGTTTTAAACTGAAAGAGGGTACCTTTAAATAGTAGGAAGAAGTTCTTTACAGTGGGAGTTTAGTGGAAGAGGTTGCCCAGAGAAGCTGTGGATATCCTCTCTTTGGAAGTGTTCAAGACCAGGTTGGATGGAGCTTTGAACACCGTGATGTAGTGGAAGGTGTCTCTGCCTGTGACAGTGGAGTTGTAAGTAGTGATCCTTAAGGTCACTTCCAGCCCAAACCACTGTGTGACTGTATGATTCTGTGACCCAGTAGCACAGATGTGTGATACTCTGGACCTGATCATCCAAGGCATTCTTCACCTATCAAGTTGTACTGCTATGCAGGCACTCACAATGACCTAACTACACATGCATATTGACATATGAGTTGGTTAGTGTTTCTTTGGAAGCATTTGTGTCATGGCCGATGTCTGTTTTGTATTGCTAGGCTGAAGATGAAGAAGGCTACCGTAAGCTGATTGACCAAAAGAAAGATAGGCGCCTGGCCTACCTGTTGCAGCAGACAGATGAGTACGTGGCTAACTTGACTAACCTGGTGTGGGAGCATAAACAGGCACAGGCAGCCAAAGAGAAGAAGAAGAGAAGGAGAAGAAAGAAGGCAAGTAGTCACTGCTGGTGTTTTTAGGCCATCTATTCTTCAAATCCACTTTCAATGTTGGTAAAAGTATTGTCATAGGCATACTAGAAGATGCAAAATCATCTCTGCTGCCAGATTCTTAATACTGAGAGAACAAGTTTTTCTCCACTGAAATACATATGAAATTTGCTGTTGTTAATTCCAAAAAAGGTGAGAAGGATGCAGGATTAGAAAATTGTGGGCTGTTAATATTGAATTTCCAAAAAATTTTCTACAGGATGAATTGGGCCAGACCCAGAAGTTGGGTTTAAGCTATTCAAAAAGGATCCAGTGGATCCAAAATATATTGTATGAAGGAGATGGAAAAAGTCTGGTTTGTGTAGCTATTTCATACAGGATAGCATTTTTAGATTTCTACATTCTACACTTGTCTTGAGAGAAAGAACTTGGATAGGTTCATTATAGTAAATGGGTATTCTGCCACTGGTATTGTTCATTGTGCCTTCTGCAACTGAGTTCTAGGTTTGGACCAGAAATTCAGTAAGCTAGCCGCCTCCTAGGTGCAGATTTATTACAGTGACTAGAGGTCTTGAAGGTATCCTGTTCATATTAGTAAATGGTAAATGGTCTGTGTGTGTAGTAGTAAGTTTGTGGCTGTCTCTGCCACAAACCTTAAATTAGTACATTGTAGGCTATTCAGGAATGGAATGAAACATATTCATGGCCCAAAACACTTGCGTCACGTGAAGTAATTCTCTTTGTACTTGAAATCTGACTGTGGTATTTTTCATTTCTTCATTTGTTGTAGAAGGCTGAAGAAAATGCAGAAGGAATGGCATCTGGTCTTGGCCCTGATGGAGAGGTATAAATATTTTTTTAACAACTTTCCAGTGATTCTTCTGTGTGCCATTGCTATAGTTTTAAACAACAACAAAAGCAAGGCCCCAGATCTTCTAAGAAGAGATACTGTTACAACCGTGAATAAAAATTACCTAGATTAACATTTGTCCTAAGCTGTTTCTCTTCAGAAAGTTGAAGACTAAAGAAAAATTATCTTAACTTTATCACGGAATATGCTGAAGAATCTCTCTATGCTTTTTTACATGCTTAAAAGGAAATGGTTTCCTTGCAATCTGTGTGTAGACATAGTTTACTTTCTAAAATGAGGTTGTAAACACAAGATATTCTAGCTGCTCATTTTTATAAAATACACTGTTGACATTGCATGTGATTACCGTCCAGACACAGGACAGACTGCGGTATTATGATGTCTTAAGACAACTAAAAGATTTTTGTTCCTCTGAAGCAAAGAAAAATGATTAATTCCTTGTCATTCTATGGATAATATTTTTCATTTAGTAGAAGAGCGTATGCTGCCTCGTTAAGAGCTAGTCTGTTAATGACATTTTTCTGTTGCATTTTATCTTTATGTAAGGACTTCAGAATTGTATTTATTGTTTTACCTTTGGTCTTTTTTATACTTGCAAGTGATGTTTTTGCTGATGGAGTTAAGAGTTTTTAGTTCTATAGCAAAATCCTTTAACATAGGTGTAGTTGCACAAGGAAACTTCACATAATATACCTGTAACTTCAGTATTTATGGAAATGGGGTAGGTTTTATGCTTTGTGAGCCACTGTATTTGNTAAAAGTAGTAGCAGGAGGCAGAAAGTTTTTAAAGTAGAAAATCCGTGATTAACAAGGCAAAGAAATAACAGAAAAAGTGAATATACTATTCTGGTTTTGATAGAGCACCAGAATAAGTAGAAGATTTTGTAAATGCAGATGCTTTATCAGCTTAATTGAAGAAGTCGGGATGTGAGTTTTTAAAATAGGCCTTGGCTAAATTGTTTCATCCGTGTTTCTCCTCATAAGAGAAAAGGTTGTAAGGTTAATGTATGGTTTTTTGTTACAGATATCCATTGGTATAAATAGCAGGATTAAATCTCTATAAGCATACATATCTTGTGCTCACTTGACAGAAGCCAACAGGGTATTCTTTTCCATGCTGCTGTTGTTGATTTGTTTGGAATACTGTGATATATTTGTGAATGTTACGTAGAATAGGTTCCAGAAATACTGTGGCTCAGTGTTTGTTTGATAGCCATGTGGGAAGGTGTGTGGCTTTTAATAACAAAACTTTAGTGCTTGTTCAGATCTGGAATTTTAAGATGCTGTCCGTTCTTTATATTATGTATGACAAACGTGAAATTCACTAGCCATATGGTGTAAAATTGATTTAACTTTTAGCCCATAGATGAGAGCAGTCAGATGAGTGACCTTCCAGTGAAAGTGACTCATACTGAAACAGGCAAAGTTCTTCTTGGACCAGAAGCACCGAAAGCTAGTCAGCTGGATGCTTGGCTGGAAATGAACCCTGGGTGAGTAGTTAGCATGCAGGGTGACTGCATTTTCTATTTGCATTGATATTTTTCATGGACTTGTTACTTAGTCTACTCTATTCCACTTCTATTGTGTGACAGAGCACTGGAATAGACTGCCCAGAAATGTTGTGGGGTCTCCTTCTATGGAGATATTCAAACCCCATCTGGACGCACTTCTGTGTGACCTGGTGTAGGGAATCCTGCTGTGGTAGGGGAGTTGGACTAGATGATCTTTTGAGGTCCCTTCCAACTCCTAACATTCTGTGATTCTGTGTTCCTCTTCTGATTTATTATGTGTAAGCTGAGTAGAAGAAGGGTTGAACCTAATTTCTTCTCTTCTAACTGTAATTCATCATCTTTCTGTCATCATCTTACAGCTACGAAGTTGCTCCCAGGTCAGATAGTGAAGATGAAAGTGGCTCGGAATATGAGGAGGAGGTACGTGTCTTTTTAAAAAGTACTGTGATAAGTAACGCAGCAAAAAACAAGTACTTATTCAATGTTGTATTTTCATCTTTTTCTTGAGGAAGAAGGGAAAGAGATAAAAGGGGTATAGGTGTTTTAGAATAATACAAACAGGAAAAGTACTGGTCTTGTAGTTCTTTTCAGTTCATAGCAGTTGCCCTTTATGTATGCTGTAAATGCATAACTGCTAATTTGCCTTAGGAAAAGTAAGTATTTTACGTTGTCTATCAATTGTCATGAACCAGAGAATATAAGCAGGTTTGTGTTTCAAAGCATATGTCAGAAAAGACTATATTGTGCCTTTGTGCTGAATGAACTTAAAATCTTTAATGTTCATCCATTAGGGGTTTTATTGGCAATTTTGAATAAAACTGGTGTTATTTATATATTATGTTTATTAAAAAGTTAGGGATTATGTCAGGAATTTAGGTTCAGACTGTTCAGAGTAAGCTTATTTGAGTCAGTATTTTAATAATGATATAAATAATATTTTTACAAAATTCAAAAAAGAATCTTAAAATTTACACACCATGATTCCAACTCTATGGGGTCATGCTGTGAACAATCTATACCAATATTTGCATAGCGTTAAGTACATTTTAAAATGAGTAAAAATGTGATCTGTTTTTAGAAAGGTAAGAAACTAGTAGCCCAGAAGTGCAGTTCTTGTCAGTTTTTGAAGCTTTATTAAAATACCATACATCTGGAATATGTTATAAACATACACATGGTATTAGAATCCTCTCCATGAACTGAGTAGATAGAGTAAGACTTTTAAACATAAGATCATTATAGGGAAAAATAATTTGTGTTTCTAAGTGTCATGACCTCGTCTTCGTAAACGAATGTCAAAAATGACCTTTTTATGCTGTAGTGAAGTTCTGTTGCAGAATAAGTGCAAATTGATATTTGTGATTCAGGTTTCTGTCATAAAGCAATGACCTATGAGAATTATGAATGTGTGAATGCCACTTGGAAGTGTGACTTAGAAAGATGTTGCACTTCCAGCACCCCTATTCTCCTTCTATGTTCTGTAGGATGATGAAGAAGAATCAAGCAGGTTAGAAACAGACGAGAAGATACTCCTGGATCCTAACAGCGAGGAGGTTTCTGAGAAAGATGCAAAGCAAATCATTGAGTGAGTGTTTTTTAGGTGCTGGTTTTTGTCAGGAACTGTGATTTCTTACAGGGATGTTTCCCAAGAGTAGCTTGCTCTAGGTTACAGCAAACCATGGTAGCTTCTCTGCCGTCTCCATGCAGGAGAAGGAACATTATCATTTGTTATAAATTGTGTACCGTTCGTAAAGTAGCTTGCACCCTTTGGTGTATGTACTTGCCACAGCTGGGGATTTGCACTGTTTCTTTAGACATACACATGTGAGCTGTGGTCAAAAGTATTGTTTGTTTGTGGGAATGAACTTCAGTTGTTTCTGTGCTTTCCAGGACAGCCAAACAAGATGTGGATGATGAATACAGCATGCAATATAGTGCCAGAGGGTCTCAGTCATACTACACTGTTGCTCATGCAATCACAGAAAGGGTGGAAAAGCAGTCTTCTCTTCTTATTAATGGGACGCTAAAACATTATCAGGTGAGAAATTAAAATATTTTAAACTTGGAGTTGTGCTTGCTATTTCAATGTAGTGTTTCAAGTTGCAAACTGCGAATTTAAGTACAAGATCTCTCTATTAGGTTAGAATTTGGGTGTTATATAGACAAAGCAGTAACAATTCCATATCACAGAAAATGTTTGATACATGCTGCTTGAATTATAATACCAACTTTCTGCATATACGTGTAACTTTTTTCGTTGCAGACCAATAATATTTTGGTTTTATTGGTCTCATTGAACTTTAACTTTAGTTCTGCTTAATTGTTTTCCTTGTGATAGGTTAAAAATGTTTTTCCTTTTCCAGTGTTTAACAGTTTAGGATTTTATTTTTTAATTAAGATCCTAATATTTCAGTACAGTGAGAGATAAAATTTGATTGATGTTTCATAACTCTTTACAGTCATTCAGGGGACTTAGTAGCTAGAAGCTTCTGTATTCTGACGAACTAGATTCATATATGATTGAAAATGCCCTTGGTAGCCATCTTCAATGCTTCTGCCATTGTACAGTTTTCTAGGGCACTCCAAGAACCTGCATCTTCTCTGCAAAGTGTTATTTCTACATCCCCAAAAAATGAAGAATAATACTTACCAACATGTCATAAAGATGAATATATTTCTCCTTGCAGAGAATAAGGAGGAAGGGTGTTTTCTAAGTGTGCAGGGCATTATGATTACATCCTCTGTTTCGTTGTAAGTCAGTAGTGTGCGCTGGCAGCCAAAATGGCCAACAGGGTCCTGGGATGCATCAAGACTCCATTGCTAGCCAATCGAGAGAGGTGCTAGCCCCACTCTACAGCACTGGTTTAGCCTCACCTGGAGTATTGTGTGCAGTTTTGGGCACCACAATACAAGAGGGATACGAAGTTGTTAGAGAGCATCCAGAGGAGGGCCACAAAGATGGTGAAGGTTTTGGAGGAGAAAACTTATAAGGAACAACTGAAATCAATTGATCTGTTCAGCCTAAAGAAGAGGAGACTGAAGGGAGACCTCATTGCGGTTTATAACCTCCTTGCCAGAGAGGGAGGGGCAGGTGCTGACCTCTTCTCTCTGGTGACCAGTGACAGGACCCGGGGGAATGGCATAAAGCTGTCCTGGAGGAAGTTCAGGTTAGATATTAAGAAGTTCTTTACCCAGAAAGTGGTGGAGTATTGGAACAGGCTCCCCAGGGTTGAAGTCATGGCACCAACTCTCTTGGAATTCAAGAAGCTCTTGGACAATGCTCATAGACACATAGTGTGACTTTGGGGTTGTCCTGTGCATATACAAGAGTTGGACTCAATCATCCTTGTGGGTCCCTTCCAACTCAGGATATTCTGTGATTCTGTATGCTTCTCAGTGCTGCCATCTATTACAGTAGCTTGTTTAGATAATTTAAAATTCAAGAGTTAAGCTGATTTCTCTTTTCAAACCATTTTAGTAATTATATATTGGGCCCCTTACTGTGAGACATAGTGGGAAAACAAGACAACGAACAAAAGCTGAATGAAGAGGGTTCAAACTTGGTTTACAGAATGGGACAGTGCCACTTGTGGAGCAGGGGCTCCGAGAGGTTTTACTTAAGACGTTTTCAGTTGTTTACCACTGACCATATAAAGCCTTAAGCAACCTGGCCCCAAGATTGGACCTGCTTTGGGCAGGGGACTGGCCTAATAGACTGCCTGAGGTCTTTTCCAAACTGAATAATCCTGTGATCCTACTTGTTCATAGCAAAAGAGTTTGCATTCTGTTGTGAATCCTTAGCACTTCTGGGGTCTTGCTGTGAGCCCTCAAAAAAAAAAACCGAACGTGTCATTCAGGTGCAGATTTTGAACATGACAGGTTGAACATGATAGGTTAAATAACTTCCCTAGCATCACTGATAATGCTGTGACTAAGGCAAGATAGAGAAATTTCTCAACTATAACACCTTTTTTTATTTTTGCTTCCTCATTGTCAGTATGTTGTCCAGCTTGTGCACCCAATGAAGCAGGGAGAAAACACATTCAAGTCAGCAGCTGCCTTTACTGCATAAATTTGATTCGTTGTCTGGGAAGGTTTGCCTGTTGTACTAAGTAATAGTGTATAACAATATTAATTTGATAGCCATATTGGTTTAAAGTTTTCCTGGATGGGAAATTAAGATTGTGATATTTCCCTTCTTTCCTGAATTGTAATTGCTTACGGAACATAGAAATATTCTTAAATTACACAGATCTGTGTTTTGCAATGCAAGTTTCCTGTGTGCCACAAAGCAAAACAATTTAGTCTGTGGAGTTAGACAAACACTCATGGGGATTACCAATTAGAGCAGGTCCTTTAGCTGCTGAGTGTGATACCTAGCAATTGAATAAGTAGATTTGTTCTTTGTGGTATCTGTTCCATATAGTAATTGCCTCAGTGTTAAGAGGCACACTTGTCTAAGGAGCTTTATGTAAGTAGTATTGAGGCTTAGCTTTGGTTCTAGCAAGAATGTTCTGAAGGAGACTGTTTTGTGACTCTCCACTCCTTGTATTTCCCTTGCATATAGATTTTATGTGCTTTTTTTTTCTTCCTAAGACTTTTTTGTTCCTGCTTTCTCCTGTTTCTTATTTCAAGTTTGGTCAGATAATCTCTTCCCTCATACTAGGATCTATCAGGATTTGTCAGAAAGTTCAATGATGTAGAAAAGACAGTGTTCCTATTCTTAATTCTGAAGCTGCTTTGTAAGTGGGATATGTGGTTGCCGAACAAATGTTGATGAACTCCTGGTAGCCTCAGTGTTTAATACCTAAATATAAATCCGTCAGCATGTACATAGAACTAGTAAATTGGCAACATTATTTTGGATACTCTCTTTTAGGGACAATAGAAGGTTGTTTCAGTCATGCAGTGTTTTCTCTCTGAATTTTCTTGAGTATCTTAATTTACTTCTCTCTCCATGCAAGAGACACAACAAAAGTCTGGATCTCAGAAGGAAAAACTTTGCACTTGCATGAGTAATGTGGCACACACATATGTGGAAGTCTGTGTGACAAGGGAGTAATCTGAGTTAGTGCTTTCTAGCAGTACTCCTTGGAGTGTGAAACTCTGCTACGTAGACATTTCTTAGGTATAGTAGTACCCTGGCCTTCTTGCAGCAGTGAGATTCTGTACACAAGGCACAATTGGACAAAGGGGGCCTACTCTGACATGTGAAGGTATGGACAGCAGACACTAAATGGGCATGAGCTACAAGAGCTTTAGCATGCCAGTGATGCCGTTGGCAAGTGAGGCTTACATGTTTTGTACTAGCTTGATGGATTTGGTTTTGAAAGTTCCTTAACTGATACAGGCAAATGACATGAAATATACACAGAAAGTTTAACATTTAAAGGTGTTGTTACCAAAGAAGGAGCTCTTGTAATGCAAAAGTATTTATCAGCCTTGCATGTGAGTCCCTGTGTTGCATTCTGTGCAGTACCAAGAAACCTCCATGTGTAAAATCTCAGTTCACGTTATGGGCTCTGCTAAACAGGAATGGTCATTTCCATGTAGCTGTTACCAGAAGTTTATCATGTTTTGTTTGGATTTTTTTAAGAGGTAAGGTGTTAAGATAGCCAGGGATCCCCATGCATATTGTATTATTAAAGAAGATCCAATGTTTTAAGTAGTCAGGGACATCAGAACCTTGGCTCTGTAGTACTGGTGTTAATTATTTGTGTGGATTTTAAATAACTGAAAATGTTATTCTTCATTTCAGCTCCAGGGACTGGAATGGATGGTTTCACTCTATAATAACAATCTGAATGGAATTTTAGCTGATGAAATGGGACTAGGAAAGACAATACAGACTATTGCACTCATCACTTACCTGATGGAGCACAAAAGACTCAATGGCCCCTATCTCATCATTGTTCCCCTTTCGTAAGTGAACAGTCTCTTTCTGCTATCATTATTCCAAACATTGCCTATTGGTTTATTCAGAATAAACTTGATTTTTGTGTAATGACAAGATTAGGTGCCCAAGGGGATAATGCTGAGTGTACAGTTGATCATTTCTTTCCAGGTAATTGTCTGGCATTGGAAGGACAATCAGAAGCCTGATAAAGTACTTGATTCCATTAGTTTCACTGTCCACTCTTGCCAAATGTAGTGAATTTAGTGTAACTTACTCTTATTCCACAACAGGGGGATGGTATTTATTTCATATTACCTACCCACAGTTTCCCATTCATCTTTTAACTGTAAAAATCTGTTGTTTCTTTAAACAACGGGCACCCCATCTGATACCAGGTATTCTTGCTTTAATGAGTTTGGATGATCTTTTAAGTACTGTATAATGAGCCCTACACGTAGGTTTGATGAGTGATTGATACTCGCAATTCAGTCAGGTGTCCAGATTATGGTTGTTTATTGTGCTGCCCCTTTTTGCTTTTCCCTAGCTTTCCAAGATGCTCCTTGTTTTATACGTTTTTTAAAAATGCATTTTCCTTTCTGCAAAGGTGAGATGTGGTTTTCAGTGATTTGAAGTCCTACATTTTAACTAAAACCTGTCAGTCATTGTAAAGGCTGTATATATTGTAGGGGTTTTTTGTGTGTAGGTGGCTTGATTGATATGCAGAAGTTCCCTGGCCTTTTTGTTAGACAGTTTGTCCATCAGTTGTGCTAGGCATGCAAACGTGTTGTGGGATTGGGATAAATCTCGTTTGTGGCCTGCCCATCTCTTCTGATTGAGGTATCCTGTCTTCTGGCTGTGCTGCAGTGGTAACTGACTAAAATAATTCTACAGCTATGCCTAATTATATGAATGAAAATGATGACTACAAGTAAAAGTTAAAAATAAAGGGAGTGTGTTATTAATGTCACATGTTATTAATTTCACATGGGCATTAAGAAATGAGAGTTCTTTTAAGTAGTCTGTAATGATTGTTCTTATGTTTTTAAAGAGAAATTTCTTTATTGTATACATTTTTAAAGCTGCCTTTTAAAAGCTGCTATCTTTTCATAATAGCTAGTTCTGCTGCCATCACAGGTCCACTAAGGAGAAAAAGGGACAAAACATGACAGCAAAAGGGTACCATGACAGCAACTATCTTAGCCATAAAAACCTATTTATTGTGACCGAACTAGAGAAACAATGAAAAATGGACCTGCAGACTGGCGCTAGGTGGCACTACAAGTAGTTTTGCTGGAGTAGAACACAGATTAGCCTCATGATGCTGGTAATAGAATTATATATTAAAAATTGTAACTTTTTTTAAATTACAAGTAGTATAAAAGAACTCACAAGTGTATATTTTGTTCCGAGTTATCTTTCTTATCATTACTATGCTCCAGAATACAAAGAACATAAAATACTGCTCTGAATTGGTTTCAAAGAGGTCCATATGTATGATCTGAAAGAGGGTTTCACCTTATTTTGTGTTAACTCCCCACTCAGAGATGCTGGTATTTTAATATAAAGTGCATTTTTTTAAAATATACTGTTAATTATGGAAGTTGATTACAAAAAATACATTGAAAAGTTGGTAAGCACTTGGAAACATTTATGAAGTTTGACCTGCAAATGATGAAATATATTACTTTTTTTTTGTGATCTCCATGATAGGACTTTATCCAATTGGACATACGAATTCGACAAATGGGCTCCTTCTGTGGTGAAGATATCTTACAAGGTTTGATTTGCTTTTTTTGTGATTATAGTGTTGAAGTAATGAGACTAGAAACATTTTTTTTCTCTGCCTCTGCATGCATTCCTGAACTGCTTGGCTGTGAAGTTTTACGTGTATCAAGTGCTAAGCAATGAGAGTTAATCATACTAAGAAGAAATCAGTGATAAACTGTAGTTACTTTCATATTGTGAAATGCAGAATAAAATTGTTAATTATCACATTGAAGGCTTCTGATGAGAGTACTAAAAATAACTACTTCATGTTTATAATGTAGATAGCTGAATACTTTGCAGTTTGCCTGCTGCAGTAGTGGTATGGCCAAGCAATTTGTTAAGAGGCTAGACCACTAGCAGCATGTTGCCAGTGCCCCATGAGCAGAGCTTGAGAGTCTAGCAACCATTTAGGGAAAGCACTCTGGAGAAGTCTGGAATGTATTGTATTGTTTGCAATACTGTAGGATTACAAGTTTATGTGGTTACTCTGTGTCTGCTAATTCATAAAAACAGTATATTGCCTTCATCAGAAGAAAGAATAATTACATCTCTCTCTCTCTCTCTTTTAGGGTACACCTGCAATGCGCCGCTCACTCGTTCCTCAGCTTCGGAGTGGAAAATTTAATGTTCTTTTAACTACTTATGAGTACATAATAAAAGACAAACATATCCTTGCTAAGGTAATAATGACTTCTCATCTCTTAACAGAAAAACCTTTAAGACACCAAGTGGTACATAGCACAAAACACATTTTTGGTTTATAGGGAAGTTCTGAGTTGTTGTTCTGTCCTTCAGTAAAAGTGAAACCTTCTATTTACTTTTCTGTTCCTCATTTATGTTTGGATTTCTCAGTCTCGGCATTTCTCCCTGGGAACACCAGAATTTTCCTGAATGTGCCCAGGAGATTAATTCCTTCATGCAGTTCCGTCAGTACTGTATACCTGCCTGTCCTTGGAAAAACATGACTTTTCTCCACCTTGTGCAATAGCATTTAACCTAATCTGCAGTCCTGAATTCGTTTTTCCCCATTATTTCTGATCCAAAGCTCATTATTATTAGAGCCTTTCCAGTTATGTGGTCACTTTCCCTGACTGACTAAATAGTTTCCTGTGTCACGAATTTGGTCTCCAGACTCTTTACTACACATGGTCCAGTTATTAAAGGCTCACTAGCTGTCAAAAGGTGTGCCTCAAGTGTAGTGAATTAATTTGAAACTACTGTACTGTAAGACTGTTCAATGTGTACACAAAGCGGACTAAGTAGGTAATTTGCCATATGCAGAAACCATATGGTCCTACTGTCCCTGTGTTATTTATTTTCACTTTTATTTCCATCTTTTACATACTGCATATTTAGATTACTCATTTTTCCCCTCTGATAAAAGGCAGGACATTTTCTTAGAATAATTCTGAACAGTCTGAGACTGCAGTTTTCCTTCCCTTCTGTTTTTTGCCCTTCCTAAAGACAGGAGAGACACCACTGTGCCATTCAGCCTGGGAAATGGAATTAGTTCACACCTATGAAAGTACAAATGGAGGCTTTCCTAGTCATATGGTCAGTGTGGCACATATGTTGACTGCCTGTGTTGTAGTACAGATAGTAATTAACAGCTTGAGCAACTTCCTTTCAACATCTGCTGTGACTGCTTTAAAGCTTTCATATTAAGAAATAGAGACTTGACTTGAAGGTGTAGTAAGTGAGATGGTGCATCATTCTTGAGTGAAAACATAGGATTAGTCGAAGCAAAATGAAGCTTAAGGTTGCTGGTTTTGTGACCGTAAGGTACTTTGTCTGAAAACGCTTTTGTCTCCTGGCAAGGTTCTTGTTTGCAGACAGATTTGTCTGGAGTTTGTGGTCTATTTCTTCCCATGTGAACCATTTTCTGACTCTGAAGAGCCAGCCACTTTAATGTTTTTCCCAGAAATGGTAGGAATCTGGTGTTAACTGTTGCAATCGAAGTCAGGATTCAGCATCAAAATCAGCATATCTAGTGTTCGTTTCTATTTTTGCTGCTTGCAAAGGCACTGTTACTAGGATAATGCTATATTTGTTTTTTCCCATAAAAGAGAACGACTGATGTCTCAGGCTTGAAATATTTTTCTTCTACAGCTGTTGGGAGGAATTTGACTGAGTCTGACCTGCACTAACTTTGCTGCATTTTCTTCTTTTTCTTGCAGATTCGATGGAAATACATGATAGTAGATGAAGGCCATCGAATGAAGAACCATCACTGCAAGCTGACTCAGGTCTTGAACACTCACTATGTGGCTCCTAGGCGAATACTGCTGACTGGGACTCCATTGCAGAACAAATTACCTGAGCTTTGGGCTCTTCTGAATTTCCTCCTCCCAACCATTTTCAAGAGCTGTAGCACCTTTGAACAGTGGTTCAACGCTCCATTTGCCATGACTGGAGAAAGGGTACTGTGGCATTTTCTTTTAAACCATTAGAGACAATCCACTTTGATGAAAGCAGAAAGGAGCTTAAACAGGATTAGTGTTTGAACTCTCCCTGTAACTTAAGAGTATTATCATAACTAAAAGCCACCTTTTTCATAATCCCAGAAAAATTTAATATTAATGTCTTTTGTCACAGTAGTTTGGTTGTAACAGGCAAGTAAGTATTGCACGTACTTGACCTTTCATGTGAGAGAAGACGTTACCTAATATACTCCGTTGCCTTGTAATAACTTCTACAAACTTCTGTAGGTGGACTTAAATGAGGAAGAAACTATTCTGATCATCCGTCGTCTCCATAAAGTGCTCCGACCATTCTTACTGAGAAGATTGAAGAAAGAGGTTGAGTCTCAACTACCAGAAAAGGTTTGGAATGAGAGGAGTTTTGGAAGGAATTTAATACTTTTTTTAAACATTATGTAATGCTGCTTTTTCAGATTTATTTTACAGAAGTGTACTTCTTTAGCATCATCTGTTGCTATATTTTGTTTTTTTTATAACTGTGGAGAAAGCTGGGCACTGAGGTAAGCCAGAATACCAGAAGTTTGTACATTCTCAGGATTCCTCAGCAGTCTGACAGCTTTAATACCTGTTGTAGTCATCCATATAAGACATGCAAGTATACCTAGTTTCAAGTTGTGAATCAACCATACACTGAGGGTTAGAGTCTGTGTTGTCCTATCTTACCTGCACTGGGTAGAACCTTTTGCTCTCTTCGCTAGTTCACTGTATTTTCAAAAGGACTACTGGACTTTATAAAGCAGACAGAATTTGGTCCTGCATTAATATTCCAAGAGCTGTGTGAAGTGTCTTGTTAAAACTGCACAAGGTTGTTGTTGTTTTTGGTTTTTTAAATAGTGGCTTTTTAATTTGGAACATATGATACTCTTCTGATTTGAAAGTTGTCTCTGAACAACTGATCTTGCCCCACCCTGTCCTCCTCTGCAGTTACTTTTCCTGTTCACTCTTCCCAGTATAACAACAGCAACTGAATAAAAAGGAATATTTGAATATGTGCTAGGGAAAATTTGGTGCTAAGGGCAACAAGGTTAAAACTATACCAAAAAGAAATTTGTGTAAGTTGTATTATTACCTGACTACCACTGGCTGTATGAATGGAGAGCTCTGTGCAGATGCTCAGTGACAGTACTCAAAGGAAAGGGTCTTTTAACATTTCTTTCTCAGCTGTATAATGTTGTGAACACTATTACTGTTTTGACTTTCATTTCATTCAAATATCAGATTCTCAGTATCCTCAAAGATCTGAGAATGAAATGTACTTACATTTAAAAATATAAAGTAGGCATTGGAGGAAGAGGATTTAGAAGTTACATACAGGCTAGTACTCGGAGGCCTTGTTTCTTTTTGTTTCTATTTTCTTTCTGTATGAAAAAAGCATAATCCAACCATGAGAACTGAACTCGTTGACTGAAGCTTGTTCCATTTGATTTTATAAATCTTGGTTAAGAAGTCACTCAAGAAATAGTTACTTCTCTTTAGAGTTCATCCTCCTGTCTTTCTGAGAAGAAAATAACAGGATCATTTTTACTCCATTTATTTTTTAAGCACTAGGAAGCTTACGTATTTTTTCTTCTACTCACCACCTGAAATATTTCTGGCCACTAGTGTGGCCTTATTATGTGACAGATTTTATATTTGTATTTTAAATAACTTACCAAAAATTACTTATAAATTACTTACTGTAGACTGTAATCTGAAAATCGAGTAATAGAAAACATGGGTTAAATCGGGGTATGAAGTCTTTGTATTACTGGATTTAGAGATAGTGTGAAGTCAAAAACTGCTTTAATAAACGTAGTTTTACAAAGCTGAACAAGAAGTCAAATAGAATGTGGGACTTAGTACTTGATTAATTCCCTGTGTTTTTAGTTAATACTGAGGAAATGACATATTTCTATCCCAACCTAGGTGAGCATAATGCTAATTGGACACTGGGGTGTGCTTATTTGCTAGGTATACCATTATGATGTTTTTATAATGCTTTGCTTGGTGGTTTTACACTAGTTCACAGACAAAATAAAGCCCACAGGTTATTAAACATAATTTTTAAAATTACATGTTAAACATAAACAAAATGATTTTTTAATTAGTTTTAAAAATTGATAAAATTACAACATGAGAAATGTTTGGCAATTCTGCAGTTGCACTCTTAGGATCCAGCTGTTTCATAGTATTAGTGATTCTCACAATAATAGACGTACTCATGGCTACAGTTGGATTGCTGCTCACTGAAATCATACATGGTGTTTGAGTACAGATAAAAGATTACATGTGTTTTATAACCTGCAGTTAGATACTACTAGCATTTTTATGTTAATGTGTTTTATGATTGGGTTGTTTTGGTTTTTTTTCTTTTACACTAGGTGGAATATGTGATCAAATGTGATATGTCAGCTCTTCAGAAGATCCTGTACCGTCACATGCAAGCCAAGGGGATACTTCTCACAGATGGTTCTGAAAAAGACAAGAAGGTATAAAACAAAGACTAAAACATGTAGGAAATAATGTATTACGATTAAACATGTTAACAGTATGATTTCTGTTTTAAAATAATGGTATATAGGCTCTTACATGGGGAAGAGGAATCTGTTGTACATGCTTTTGTTTTAGAAGACTGCAGCTTGTGCTCTGTATTCACAAGAAGAGGATGTGTTTGAACAAAGCCACTATTTCTCTTGACTGAGCTTAACCCAGTAATGTACCTGAATAACAGTGTCTGTGGCATAATTGGTAACATAAGTTTATTCATCTTGTTTTTCAGAGCTATCAGTCAAGTCTTGTTTCAGCCAGCTAGGACTTTATGCTTGCATTCATAGTTAAAAGATCTGACAAAGTTCTTTAAGAAGTCAGTAGGATTTGAAGTCATGTAGTCAGATTTAGAGTATTTATTAGCAAATTTTGATTATGCTGTCATGGGACTTGATCCAATCAGTAGAGCACAAACATGTTGCCATTTGTCAGCTTATTTGTGCATGCACTTTTCACATTAAAACAAATGTGAAATACCTTGTATGGGCGCTGCAGAACAGCTGATATGTAACAATCCATGTTTGCACCCTGTTGACATGTATTTTACTGATGCAGTGCAATCACACACTGTCTTTCTGCCGTTGTTTTGTACATTGCATTAGTACAGTAGGTGACTTTTAATGCAGTATCTTATTTTACCCTCCTTGTTTTGTGCTGTCAAACTGTTTTCTTTGCTGATGCTTGTTCAAACTCAATACAAAGCTGGTTGTTATGGTTGGATATTTATACTTAACGTTATAGTTTGAGCACTTTGTAAACATTAGCTTATATTCTGTTGTATTTTTAATGTAATTTTGTAGTATGACATCTGTATTACTGTCCTGCTATTGTCCTAATTTCGTTTTGTATCACAGTTCTCACTAGCTTTTTAGCTGCCTGTGGCCCTTTTTTTTACTTGGTCTGGAAAGAGAAACCCATATATCAGTTAACAGACAGGAGGAGATGCTGTAGAATTGAACAGCATCCAGCTAGAGTCTTTTCCTGTTACAGGGTTCAGCCCCCATGGAATTTGTATGGTTTCATAATAAACGGTATAAATAAGCAGTATACAGGACAGTAGATGCTCTGCTTCCCACAGGGAGTACTGCAGGTAGATACATAATACACTTCATGGATTACTTCTGGGTCTTCCGTTTTCATTGCAGAGCATCTTGTGATAGATGAATTTATACAAGGCAAATACACAGTGTTGTTGTTGTTGGTTGGGTTTTCTTGTTGTTTTGTTGGCTTTTTATTTTGTTTGTTTGATTGGTTTAGTTACTGATGTTTTGTTCATGGTTGGGATAGAAATATTTTTATGCCTGCATTTAAAACTAACTTTCAAAAGAATCATTAATAAGCTTAAGAAATCAGATTCATCATTTGATTTGCATTGTTTGTGCCCATAGGGAAAAGGTGGGGCAAAAACTCTTATGAACACAATCATGCAGCTGCGAAAGATATGCAATCACCCGTACATGTTTCAACACATTGAGGTAAGGCTGCCAGGTTTGATTTTGAGAGTTATTTTTATTCTGATGGCTAACATAAGAGAATACTGTTGTTGAAGCTTATGTGCATGGGAGAGGGCATCTCTGTCCATACAATTTGTGCTGTAAAGGACACATTTTGAAAAACACGATCATTACAGTCCCTATTTTAGAAACAAATAGACCAACTGCCAGATTTTTATTGGTAATATGAAGTCTAGTTTTAGAACATGTGATCTTGTAGAGACACTCTTTAAAAAATAGAAGTTTTTTTGAATTCAAGATGGTCTAAAGGCAACATAATCTGTACTTAGAGCTAATCTGTGATGTAGAGACAGTAGTTTAAAATGCCACGTGTAGGATCCTTGTAACTAATCTTTTACACTGTCAATGAAAGTTTTTCTATCTTTTTTTTTTCAGCAAAAGTTTGCTATCTGTATGGCATCTCTCATTAGGGCCTACAGTATGTAAAAGTATATCTGGAAAGATAGAAGGTGTCATAAATATCTGGAATGTAGCTACGTTTATGAATGGCTAATTAAGTACCAACTGTGATGTATTATCATTGTAGTTTTCACTCTTTGTTCTCTTGTATGATGATTAATTAAACTGATTTATTTACAAATGGGTCTTCCAGTAATTAGTATAAATTAATTTGATTCTACTGTATTTATAATCTGGTAAAATGTATGTTTGTAGAAGTTACTCCTGCATAGATTTCAAATAATAGTAGTGGAGAAAAACATTAAGGAGAACAGAGCGCTGTTTGCTACTACATGGATTCCAGCAGTGTGAACATAGAGGAACTCGACCCGAGTGCTCATATATTTAATTTAATTGATAGAAGAATGCATACTTTTTATAGGGTTACTGTGTAGTTTTTAATAATCTGTTTATTTCTTGTAACTGTGCAGGAGTCCTTTGCTGAACATTTAGGCTACTCAAATGGTGTCATCAACGGGTAACTCAGTTTTATCTCATGTTTGTAATGTATTGCAACTAATGTATGAGATGTTTTTTCTAGAAGATACATGCTAACAATTCAAACGTGGGTAGAGCCCTTCCCAAATCTTCATTCGCGAAGCCTAGCCATGATGATGACATGCTAACAAACTCAACCAATTAATAGAAAGGCAGGAAAGGCACAGGGCATACATCTAAAGGAATAGGTTACAGTACTGGAAGTGTTATATGAGCTTTTTGTGACCCTCCATCTCTTTATGGAGGTCAGGCAGAGAACACTGTAAAGTGCTGTCTTCCTTTCCCCTTATATTGAAATAGACTAGATAGTACCTGAAATTCCTGGGAATGACTTTTCAGAAATATCAGTTAAGATTTTCTTCTCTTCCTTTGTATTTTTGCCTTCAGCTTTTCCCTCTTTGCCATCTTTATTCCAAATTAAAGTAGCATTATTTGAAAAGAAAGAGATTTAAATTTTGATTTTTGGCACTTCTCTGTGCAGCAGTCTAGAAGTGGATAATTTCTAAAAGAAAAGTGTGTATCTTTCACCTGACCCCTTTCTTCTTCAGGTGTTAATGACATTTCTTACTTTCCTTAACTAGTACACAAGATAGTTTCCTTAACTAGTATACCAGACTTATTTTATCTCCTGAATAGTTTAATCTTTTGCTAGTTAGAAGGACATGTATCTAGTGCACTTAAGTATACCATTGGTAATGATAAATGGTATTTTGAGAGTACAGACTAAAGGTTAGAAAAAAGATACCTGAAATCAGTTTTTATAAAGCATATCACAGTGATGCTGATTTAGGCATCCTTTTTGTTTACTTTTATTCATTTTCTCAGTCACAACTTGTAAGTTGTAGCACAGAAGATGGAAGAGCAGCTTATCAGAACACATAAACATTGTTCAGGATTGCTTAGCTTATATGGCTAAGCTTATATGGCTTATGTGGCTAAAGAATATGTCAAACTCTTCCCATTATCTCTTTATATTAGTTCAGTTTGGAACATTTCACTTTAACATGCATAGTACTTCAGTGTAAAGAGTATTGTTTTTACATGTGCCTTATGATTATATCTTGCAGCTACAGTAAATGAAGGTTGAAAGCAAACTAGGAGGTGGATCTCTTTAACTGATAAAAAAGTGCTTACTTAGCTGAGAAACAATGTTTCTTTTGATACATTGTGAAACAGAATTGAGTTTCAAATAGGAAGGTATTCTGCCTGGTTGAAAGTCCAAGCAGTTTTTGTAATTGAAGAGAAATCCTTTCCAAACAGTAACGTATGTGTGTGTTTATGTTTTAATAATTTTAAGGGAGAAAGGTGCTTTTAGTCTTATTTATCTTAAGTAAATCAATCTGTCTGTTATACTCTGACATGGTAATGACCAAGAACTTTCTAAATGGAGGCTCATTCTGGCATTGACTGTGCTTTTTTTCTTCCAACAGAGCTGAACTTTATCGGGCCTCAGGGAAGTTTGAGCTACTCGATCGTATTCTACCAAAGTTACGAGCTACTAACCATCGTGTGCTGCTTTTCTGTCAAATGACATCACTCATGACTATTATGGAAGACTACTTTGCTTTTCGAAATTTCCTTTACCTGCGTCTCGATGGTAAGCTAAAGGAAAAAAAGGATAAATAAGAAGTTAGGAGGTAGCGTGGTTCATTATTTTGGGCGTGGGAGACCTGGGTTCTCTTCTTAGTGTCTTCCTAGCACACCATTGCTGTGATGTGACTATAGAAAAGCGTAAACGGGTTCAAAGACTGAATTGACAAATCTACGAAGACAGATTCTGTGAGTATTTATTGTGAACTTCTTTCTTGTGAGAAACTGACCACTGCTTTGGCTAGTTTGTGTCCTGCAGGAGCCTGGCCTTTTCGGCCTGCAATGACATACCACAATCTATCTAGACTGTTGTTGAAGTATATGAAATTCATCCAGTTGCCAGAGTGGCAGGGCTTGAATTTTAATTAGAACTTAGTCTTAATTTTTCACCATGATCTTAATGCCTTGCCTGCTCCTCCTCAGCTGTTGTACAACATCACGCTCAAGATAGGGCATTTCAAGAGTTTCAGTCCTTTCATGGTAATTATTACTCTGAAGGCCAACTTTGACATTTTGATGAATTCCTATGTAAGTAACTTCTAAAAATATATAGGTGCTTCTGTAGACAGAAGACATTAATCAAGACTGGAGCTGTCTTCAGTTTGTGTATAGCAACTTTAGTTGAAATTTATGTGAGACATAAAAAAGGTTTAACAATGTTAGCCAGCATTTTAAAGTCCAGTTTTCAAATGTCAAAAGGAATGCTTAAAAGAGGTGTTTGTGAGTCTGCCACTTAAATGTAATAGGTAGTTGACCAAAATATTTGTGGCTACTGTTTATTCTGTATTGCAGAAACTGTGGCAGAGATGCCAGAGAGTTAAAATATCCCTTCCACAGGTACCATGCAACTGATAATCCACATGTAACTGATACAGTATTATTTCAGTTCACATCTTTGTTTAAAGAGTGTATTTCTTTTCAGGCACAACAAAATCAGAGGATCGAGCTGCTCTGTTGAAGAAGTTCAATGAACCTGGGTCACAGTACTTCATTTTCTTGCTGAGTACCAGGGCTGGAGGACTAGGCTTAAATCTGCAGGCTGCTGACACTGTTATAATCTTTGATAGTGACTGGAATCCTCACCAGGTTATTTTTATTTTATTTTCATGAAATGTGCAAAGAATTCATGATGCTTTTCCGGATTTCTTCTTTAAATTGGGGATGTAGCTTAGGGTGAAAGGAATAGATCCAGGTAAATCATAAAATGCTGCTTTGAGAGGAATTCATGAGGCAAACTGAAATGAATCAGGAAATGTTTTGGTTTGAATCAGTGAAGTAATTCTGAGCCTGTGTATATATTTTATCTGAGTCTCTGCAAGTTCTCAGAGCTAAGTGCCTAATAGACCAGCTTCATTTGTATAACTATACTGATTCTTCAACCTTTAAGACATTAATAAGTAACTCCCCATTTTGAGTATTCAGAAGGTAAGTTGCAATATCTTAGTAAAGGCTGTGCAGAGTGCTGCTTATCCCAGGAAATTAGTGGCCATGTGAGTGCAGCAGTCTTGGCCTGAGACACTGAACTTGCAGGGTTGGTGTGGGTGAGTAGTAGTGAGTACAGATCACCAGGAAAGGCAAGTATCAAACCACTTTGTCTTATTAAAAAAACCAAAAAACAAAAAAAAAAAACCAAAACCCCCCAAAAAACAGCATAAAAAAACAAAACCAAAAAAAACTCCACTGAAGTCTGTCTTTGCCAATGCCTTTTCCTTTTCTTTTTTTAATGAGACCATAAATAATATATCCCTGGAAGTACATAGGTACACGTGTGTTTTCAGCTACTGTGCAACTACATGCAAATCACATTGTGGTCAGTGGCCACATGTAAAAAGTAAGGGAAATTAAGACTTTTAAAAAGGATTTTCAAGGTAACTTTCAACTTTCAAGGCAGCATTCCCATGGATGCCACAGTGACAAATTTAAAGCAAGGCTTAAGAAATTCAAAGCAATTGTATTTAGAGGTTTTACAAGCAGCTCAGAACTTCATTCTTTGTTGTTTTGATTGTGTTTAGGTCACTTTCACAGACAAGTTTAATACAGAGTATTATATATTTCAACAGCTGGGTAGCAATAAATTTTTGCATTATGGTGAAAATTACAGAATATTTTCTGGAGTATTTAGTGAGCAGATGGCTAAATCACAAAATTACAGAATTATAGTATTGTTGAGGATGAAATAGACCTTTAATATCATTGAGTTCAACTGCAAACCTACCACCTCGAAGTCCACCGGTAAACCGTTCCCTGAGCACCCCATCGATATATCTTTTAAATATCTCCAGGGATGATGACTTTGCCATTTCCCTGGTCAGCCTGTTCCAGTGCTTAATAACTGTTGCAGCAAAGAAGTTCTTCCAGATATACAACCTACACCTCCCCTGGCACAACCATGAGGCCATTTCCTCTCATTCTGTCACTTGTTACCTTGGAGTAGAGATTGACCCCCACCTTGCTGCAACCTCCGTTCGTTCATTGTAGTGAGCAAGAAGGTCTCCCTTGAGCCTTCTCTTCAATGCATGCGGATGGGAGTGATTCCTTCACTTTAAGGAGCAGTGTGCTAAAAGGGAGGGATAGCTTGGGCAGTGGTTAGGGTTGGTGAGGGTTGGAGGGCTTTGGGTAGGTATTAGGTGTTAAATGGCTTATTTCCAGAAGCAAAGGATTCTATCCTAATATTCTAATTTTTTACTATTTTCATGTGCTTTTGAGAATTATTATGTAAACAAATTCATATTGTAGCTTCATCTTCACTGTTAATGCAGTCTTCAAACACACTTTTAGGCTGCAGCAGCTGTATTGTATGTAGTGCTTGGGATGGGGATTGTGGAAGGGAAGATCTAACAAAGGTAGCGAAATCAGGGTGGACTGAAATAAGCAAACTCATTGCCTGTTTGCTTTTTTCCTTCTATGTTAGGAAATTTCTGTGTTGTGAGGTAGCAAAAAACTGTGATAGCATTTTGAGGTTAGGTACACTTCATTATTTAAGTGTGCTGAAGTAGAAATACATTATTTATAGGAGTTAGTGGATTTCTCTTTCCCCCAAAGAAAACAGGTAAGATTTTTGAATTAGTGATCTCTTTACCTGTAACCTACAGTGTGCTTTTTACTTCCACCATTCTTAAGTTCAATCACCTGACAAAAAAAGTTAACTTGATTCACAATCTTGTACTTAAGAACTTTCAGTCAGGAGGACCATGTTTAAGATGTTTTAACAGAAATATTACAAGTTTGTAGCTAATGCCACAGATGAAACAGTTTTTAGTTAACATGTTTAAGAATTAACAACAGCCTTTGGTAGGTTTATGTATGGAGTTTTCTCTAGTTTTTGTTGCTTTCTTTTCCACCAGTCCAGAGAGATTTTACTTCAGTTTTTTTTCTGGCTTGGAAGGCCGTGAACTTTGAATAGAAGGGAAAAAATACATACATAAGACAGAGCATATCCAAGTCTTTTTTTCCTTTCAATCTTCCTCTGTCCTGGATTGGGTTAGAACAGAATTAATTCTGTTCAGTGATTTTACTTTTCAGCTAACGCTCCTCTGAGAAACTGCACTTTCTGAAACTAGCAGCAGGTTTTCACAGACACTGCCAGCTTCTAGCAGTGGTAAGGCCTAATGTTTAGATTTACTACCAGGGATTGATATGGAAAGCAAGGTCACTGCTAAATCTTGTGTCTCACAGTGGCGGGTGCGGGGTAAAGGCTGCACCTTCAGGGAGGAGCAGACAGGACAGGTGACCCCAAACTGACCAACTAAAACTTTTCCATCCCATATATGTCATATTCGATATATAAACTGGGGGTCAGTCCCCCCTTGTTAGATTGCTAGATTGCTAGGTTTTTCTTGATTGTTCTCCTGCCCTTAGGTGATCCCTAAGTTTGCATCCTGCTACTGGATGTTTCTTAGAGTGCAGTTTGTTAGAGGAGCTTCAACTAAAAAGTAAAATCACTGAACAGAATTAGTTCTATTCTAATCCAAACCAGGACATCCTCCTACCTGGGTCTGATGAAGTTGTGGGAAAGAAAACAGTGAGGAGAGAACCATGTGAATTGTGATGGACTGTCATTTGCGTAATTCCTCTTCATACTAAAAATAATTCAGCATTATAGTATCCTTTAGGGAGAGATTTCTGTAGCACACTTACAATATAAATCACAGTCTGTGTTCTTTGTCTAATAGGACTTGCAGGCTCAAGATAGAGCTCACCGAATTGGTCAGCAGAATGAAGTTCGAGTCCTGCGACTGTGCACTGTGAACAGTGTGGAAGAGAAGATACTTGCTGCTGCAAAGTATAAACTTAATGTAGATCAAAAAGTTATTCAGGCTGGAATGTTTGATCAGAAGTCTTCAAGCCATGAAAGGAGAGCTTTCCTACAGGCTATATTGGAGCATGAAGAAGAAAATGAGGTAAGAGGGTCAGAAATAATCAGTAAGAGGCTGTTTCAGGACTTTTTTCATTGATTTCAAAAATTGTTGTCACCAACCTTGAAATTAGGAATGTTACCATACTCTTAGCATCCAGTCAAAGAAACAACTTCTTTTTTTTTTTTTTTTGGTCATGGTAAGAAATTATCATGTAATGATTATGATACAGTGTTTATGATTAAATCTGAGTGTAGAATTAGGTACTGTCATTTAAACCGATTCCACCCTATCATGTTTTTGTCAAAAATAACTATTCAAGCAGGATTTCTTTTACACACCAGATTATAAAACAGTTCCTAAATCCAGTTTGTATGTTAAAATAGGTAATCTGGTTCTTAGATGTGATGAGAAACTAGCACTAGCTGGGTTCAGTCATGAAAGACTATGCTTACTGTGCCTCTTTTGGATCCTGGGTAAGAGTTAAGATCACTTCAATGAGCTTTGGGCTTAGGGCAAGCTAGCAAAATAACTGTTTTTTTCTGGTGATGTGTCCAATCTGAACTTCTGGTTGCCACTTCCTTTTAAAGCAAAAACCAGCTGTTTTAAAAACAGCTGTCAGGTCTTTCCTTGTAGTAGTGGGAAGTGAGGTTATAGAATCACTGACACTGTGTCTCTGTCTTTTCATTGTTTTCTCTGGACTTGTGATTGTGAAGTTATGGGCCCTTTCTTCTGCCTGTTGCTGCAGAGTCTTAACATGAACAAAATTAAGCATTTGGATGAAAGCCATGTGGCACAAAGTGTGTAAATGTTACCAGTTATACTGAAGACACACAACCCCCCCCCCATTTTGCAGTCACTTTTTCTGACCTTGAAAATACCATGTACTGGTTAAAAACACAGAGATTTCAAGACTAGTTTTGCTTCTAAGTATGCCTTGTATGTCTGAAAATTATGTACACTGAAAGAAAAGAAGATTCTGTAGTCTGTGTTTCACAGGCATCCTTCATTATGTGGTGTAAAGTTTCAAAGACCAAGGAGTTTACTTCTTAAATAATGAAACCTTTTGTGTAAACTGTCTTGTTATGCATTCAGAAAAAAACTAGTGCATCATTAAGTTAGAATTTTTAGTTGTTATTTTAGTGTTTTCATAAGAAAAGAGAGTGTCAGTTTTCTCAGTAGTTGTCTCTTATTTTGAGTGTGAATGCAGAAATAGAATGATGTATACGTGCTGTTTTTGATTAAGTAAAACTGTAGTTCTTAAGCAGCCAGTGCTATCTGTATGAGTAGATAGATGAACTTGAAACCAATAGAAATTTTCAGTAAGCCTATGAGTTTGTGTTTAAAACTGTGTTTAAATTTTGTTTTCAAGCCCTAGCAAATGTTTATCTGAAAATGTTTCAAAAGTCAGAACTGTAGAGTACTTAACATACCTTACTTTGTAGATGACTTCAGTGCAATCTGCTTCTTAGGTGTTGTTCAAATAATGTTTGGTCTGCTGTCCTAAAGCAAGCACAGATTTAACCGGGGTTTGCTTGCCATAACCCAGCATCAGTCTTTAAAGCAAATATTGCTATTGCTGGCTGACTCCTGAAAGTCAGACTGAAGCTGGAACTTTCAAGTAAAATTTCTTTGTGAAAAGGGACAGTGCAAAACTTTGTCCAAACACTGAAAAGGCTGAGGAGAGGTTGAAGTTGCACCAGCCTACACTGGCTAGTGAGCGTTGCTTCTTCATTGCAACAGCAATGGAAACAAAATTTGAATATTAAATCTTTCAGTTAAAAGTTTTTAATATCAACTTTCACTTGCAAATGTGGACTAACATATTCAATAAAGAGATTTAGTTACCACCTAGTTAAATAGTTCCATGCTAAGCATACTTCAAACTTGCATATCAAAGCTTTTCACACCTGTATGTAGAACACCATATTCTGCTTGTACTTTCTTAGTAGTTTTAGTATATTTTCCTTTTTCTTTTTTCCTTTTTGCTCTGTTTTTTCCTTTTAGCAGTACTAGATAATGCACAGAGGTAATTTCTGTGTATATAAAAAGATAAATTAGAGTAATAGGAGTATGTGACAGGTGATTTGAAGTAACTTGTTCATTGACACATTTTTTATTCACACTTGTGTTTATAAATTTTACTTTTGGCAAGCCTACTTGGTTGGCTATAGGACTGTACAGACTAAACACAGACAGTGTGGACAGTATTGTTACAGCTTCTGCTGCAGGAACCCTGAGGGCTTTTTTCAGGTCAGAAGTTGCTCTGTTTGAGATGATAGGAAGCGTGTGAAACTTTTGTGAAGGTCACATTCTTCACTGATCATAAAAGAAAGGATCTGTACTCTTTTCTTCCCCCCCGCCATCTGTATAACCCTTGAACACTGAAGGAGCTCTGACTAGGAAGTGAGAAGAGCTACCTCTCTCTCATTCCTGTCACTGTTTTCATATTGAAATTTAAATTATATGTAATAATGAAATTTAAATTATATGTAGTAATGCACAGAGGTGTTAATTGGGAATTACATTAGTAAGAATGTTTTTTTTTTTTTTTTCCTGGGTGTAGAAATCTTGCCAGCGAAGGGAAAATACACTGTGTGGATATAGATAAAGGCCTTTTCTGTTTATTTCTGGGGAAAAAATGGAATTTTAGTTTTTTGGGTGCTATGTGCACCATTCATTGAGTACAAACCATGAGTTTTCCTGAAAAATTCTAGATCTGCAACATATTGTAACATAGAATTATGGAATCATAGAATTATCAGGGTTGGAAGGGACCTTAGAGGTCATCTAGTCTAACCCATCTACACTGAGTAGGCACATCTCTAACTAAATCAGGTTGCCGAGCACCCTGTCTAGCCTCACCTTGAACACTCCCAGGGACGGGGCCTCAACCACCTCTCTGGGCAACCTGTTCCAGTGTTCCACTACCCTCATGGTAAGGAACTTTTTCCTAATATCTAATCTAAACCTACTCTTCCCTAATTTAAATCTATTACCCCTTGTCCTATCACTACAGGCCTTTGTGAACAGGCCCTCCCCAGCCTTTCTATATGACCCCTTCAGGTACTGGAAGGTGACTGTTAGGTCCCCCCGAAGCTTTCTCTTCTTGAGGCTGAACAACCCAGCTCTCTCAGCTTATCCTCATAGGGGAGGTCTTCCAGCCCCCTGATCATTTTGTAGCCCTCCTTTGACCTGCTCCAGCAGGTCCATGTCTTTCCTGTGTTGAGGGCTCCAGAGCTGAACACAGTATTCCAGATGAGGTCTCACCAGAGCAGAGTACAGTGGCAGAATC
>VWZX01006139.1:148376-462543 GCA_013399015.1 Galbula dea | reverse complement strand
AGCAAGGCTTAACTCTTCCTTAACTTTAAGTACATGCTTCTGTGCCTCATCACTTGGAGAATGAAGAAAAAATGGACAATATCCCATTTCCATGCTAGAAATAGCAGTGGATCTGCCCTTTTAAACAGTCTGAGTAAAAAGCTGCCATAACCTAGATTTATCCAGAGTTAAACATCCTTCAGGAATGTTTTGTGGAGCTGAAGTGTCACTGGATGAGCACTGACCCTATCTACACCCGCAGTGAACCCAAGCACATGGAACAGACACCACTCATGCCATCAGATCCAGTGGCAGACTGGTAGGTGATCACACATGAAAACAAAAGAAGCACAGTTCTGGGAAAGACAAGGCTCTGCAAACAGGGTGAAACCCAGGGCCAATCTGCTGAAATCCTCATGCAAAGCACAGGACAGCCTGCCAGCCAGCACTGAGAACATTTTGCTTCCATGGGTTTGCTCTTGACTGAGGTGGCGCCACATGAATGGGTCAAAAAAAACTGGTTTCTGGTAAAACACTTGAGACTACATTACATATGCAGGCAAAAAAAAGCCCATTTACCACAGCAGTGAAGATATTTGTAGTTTCAGGCCTGAAGGTAAGAGCATGTGTTGTGTGACCTAGTTCAGGAGACTTGGTGCACACAAAGGTTGTACAGAAGTGACAACCCTGGTCACTTCTACTCAGTTTAAAAACTGACATGGAACTAGGACAAAGAAAAGCTACCTGTGCAAGGGTCTGGAAGGCTCTAGTCCCATCAGAGTCCCCACACTGATGCTGGGTCAGTGTCTTTGTAAGCTAGGCATGCTTCTCACCTGCCTTCCATGAAGTTTTTGCTCTTAAACAGCTTGTGCTTCATGAATGACAGCAAAATGACGGCTAACTTTATTACCAAGACAAAAAAATACAAAGGAAGTGCCAAAAAAATAACATAAGGTCTGTTGTGCTCAATGGGAGCAACAGGAACCTACAGCTAATGTCTGAAGAGCCATGGCAGAGGGTGGCAGCCAGCAGCCCAGCCCGGACAGGGCGTACTCGAGGTGTGCAGGACAAGATCTGATGATTCAGCTCTTCCAAACTCACCCTGCTCTATTTACAGCAAAGTACAAGGACCTCTCACACCCCCTTCCTCTCCCCTCTTACAAGCACAGGAATTGCCATGGTGACTGAGTAGTGGCCCAACAATTTAATACCCTACTGTCAACAGTAGCTTGTACTCAGTGCTACAAAGGAAAACTACAACAGCTCTGCCGCAGGCGGTTACAGAACAGCTAGGCAGGAGCGAAAGTTTCCTCCTAATCCCCTTGCCATTTGATATTGGCTTATGGCTTCAGTAGCAACAGCCTCAGACCCTGCATGAGGAAGTATTTGAACACAAACACAGCATTAAACATGGGCTTATAGGCACATGCTCAAATCCGAGAGGCTTCAATGAACTGTGTCCCTGCAGAGCCACACTCCTGAACTGCAGCATAGGGGTTTAAGCCATGAGGACTTGCTATTTGCTTGCAAGAAACAGCTCTTCTGTGAATAACACCAGTTCCTCAGATCAAAAAGACCTAGCCCATAATGACATCAGAAACGCAGATGCAACTTTTAGCCTGCCTTAGACAAAGAGGCAGAAAAACTGCTCTGATGAGGTCCACAGACTTCCTGGGAGCTGCCCCAGTCCAGACCTTAAATGGATATCCCTGCACATGCACTCCTTGCTGAAGCAGGTAACTCAATCAAGGAGATATTTTGAACTGGAGTGGCCTGGGGGTAGGATTTGATGCAATTATCAGTGGCTGTAGCCAGACGTCATGGGCTGAGTCAGTACCCGCAATGGGCTCAACTTTTCCAGAGGATTCACCACCCATCATGACCAGAGCTCTGGTCTCTCTTGGAAACCTGGAATTGCCTCTAGACACCAACACCACAGAGTGATGGAGAGCACACTAGCCTGGGGCAGACAGAAGAGACACCCAACAGTCTTTTACCAAAGTGTTCTGGACCAAGACTCCTTTTCCATTTGCGATGGAGAACTCTCTCCGTCAGAGCAGCATATGGAAAACCCCCGGCACTGCATGTTCTCATAATTTTTGGAACACTGTAAATATTTGAGTCAGTAGATCTTAATCCATAAACACAGCTGGACTCAAGAAACAATGATGGTAACTTATTATAATTTAAACAATTGTGTAACAAAACAAACCAATGATAATCACTTTGGTTTTCTAAGGACAATAGGCACAACCTTCTCACAAAGTTAACATGATGGTACATGTAATTACATAAAAAATAAACTTACATATGCTAAGATAAATTGTTCTCAGCTTTTAAAGAGCACTGTAGAGGAATGACAGTGGAGAAGAAAAGCTGTATGGTGCAAAGCCAGCATTTCATTTAATGTACAGAGCTGGAATAGAAACTGCCAGCCAGAGGACAGCCCTTTTCCCTTCTATCCTCTTCCAGAACATATTCGTTTAATTGCTTTGTGACCAGGAACATCATTCCCCTAAGTTCACCCTCAATGTAAGCCTTTGTGCACAAGTTTACATACAAAGACCTAGTGGCTGATCTTTGCTGTGATTAAGGAGAGGAACATTTATCCAAACTGCATAAGAACAAACCTGGGCAATCAACTCACATTTTAAATGGGGTTTAAGTTCTTTCCTGGAAGTTCAAATAAGTTCACTTCCTTTTTATTTCCATTGCCTCTCTGCATTTTCACTAGTGTTTGCATTCAGCAATATAACCTAGAAACAGAAGTAAACACAGGATGGTTCAAATCCATTTCAGAGTTATCCTAAGCAGGGTGCTACTCTGAAGCTTTTACCAGAGAAGTAAAGTGGATTCAGCTAACACCAAAACACATAGCTGAGACAAAAACTATGCAAAAACCAAGCAGGATTTAAATGTACACATTTTTTTTAAGCAAAACCCTGATTATGGCTATAAACCCTTTATTACTTGTTTAACACTGACACAAAAGAACCTCCAGCTTTCATATTTTGCATTCAGTTTTCAGGAGATAAGATTCCTGCCCAAACTCCTACAATCCAGAGTTCAGGTGGAAACTGCTAATGAGGAATGCAAAGCTAAAGCTCTTTAGTCAAGCATTATAAAAGTCTGATATTCCAGAACTGCAATAACTACACTACTAGAATTTGTCCCCCTCCTGTGTACCCCTCAGACATTACGGTGGACAAGCTTGTAAACCAGCCACATATATGCTGTGAGCCCCAACTTCCAGCTGTTGGTGAAGTCATCAGTGCCACATAAAATGAGAAAGCTGGCATCTGAAGTCATTCTTTCTACCAGGAAAATTCCTAGTTCTAAAATTGCTAGTTCAAATAGGAGCACATGAGCAAAACAGTCAATTTTCCAGCTCCCTCCTCCCTTGCAGCGAGACAGATGAGCCACATTAACTGCAACTCTCAAATAAAATATCAAGTATGGAAAACGTCAGTTCCACAGTGCAAGTCTGGCAAAGTTATAATCAACTAAAATCACTGCCTTCTAATAGGAGCTGACAGGGAAATTCTAGCTACTTGTGCTGCTTATAAATGTTAACATTATCTGGCAAAGGGATGAAGCCACAAAGCTGAGATCCAGTTCTGGACTAGAACTTCCCCAAATTCTCAAGGAACTTTGATAAAGAGTTCAGTTTGGTACAGGTGGAAGCATAGATGAGGCAGAAATAAATTAGAAGGTCTAAGAATGGTTAAAGGTTCAAAGGATCTCTTTCCATTCAGATTTAAACTCTTTTCAATAAAGAAATCCAGGATGGGAATTTCAGTGCCTGAGATGTGACACCCCCCCCCCCCCCCCCCAGTCAGTTATGTTGCACTTCACACTAGCAATATTGCCTCTGCTCTATTTGAATAGGTAAGAGCATTCTTTAAAGAAAGGAATAACAGATCCAGAACAATGACCAGGTTAATCCAGCCCCCACTTGGCAGCGTCTGCAAAACAACCATTAACAGCCATTTACACAAGTTCCTAAATGGGAGATGGTTCATGGACTTGTAAGTGATGCCACTCTCCAGATGATGAAACATTTCTTTCCTTTTGTGGCTTTGCCATCCTATTTCTATCAGGCTGCCAGGTAGGTAAACAGAATTCCACTTAATCTGTCTGCAGGTTAAAAAAAACCCCAGCCTACAGCTTGCCCATTGAGACCAGCTTTTTCATAGATGAGTGCTTAACATTGGCCACCTAAACTCAAATGTAGGAACATAAATAAATGCCCTGCTTTTTAAAAGCCCTTAAGTATCTTACTCTCCACAGCATTTCCCTGTGCCATGCTGTTCTTCAGGAAGGACCTCAAGGAGAGGGCAGAGAAGGGGGACATTGTGCTATCTAGATTTATTGTCTCCCAGGCTTCAGACTACTGGCAGAGCAGAAGGACTGGCTAGAGAACAACAGTTCTGCTCCACTAAACCCTCCAGCATTTTGAAATTCAGCTTCATTCCACATCACTGGTTCTGCAAGAGGTTTAGAAGGAGGTGAGAGAGTGACTGACATGATTGAGAACAGAGAATTCAATCTGCTTTAATCAGAAAAGCAATTGCACCTTATCCATCTTCCCAAGCCAACAGCTCTGTCACAGAGCTGCCTCAAACCTGAGGAAACTTCATGATGAGTATTTCAGGGAAACTTACTACTCCAGCTGGCTTCATGCTTTCCACAAATGGGAGACTTCAACCAGTAAACAAACTTAATCAAACCTTTCCTGGCCATCTCTATTTATAGGACACAAGTCGTTTTCCTAGTAGATAAGTCTGTAGGTGCAAGCTGGGACTCAACAACAAGACAGCATGGCTCCAGCACCACCACCATTAACAAGAAGGCAGACACAGGAACATTTTCTCATCATTTTCTTCAGAACAGATCTGTGGTAAGAGCTCAAGGGAAAAGAAAGGAAGTTGCTTGAACTTTGAGAGTGGGAATGTTAGAAGTACTCATCCTACTCCCACTGGGGTCAGCAGCAGGAGAGTGGGCCAAAACTTCACAAAAATTTGCCTTATATGTATCAATTTCAGGAGTCAGGAGACTAAAGAGTGATCAAAAGATGTCTCCTCACTAGAGAACAGTACCCAGTCTCTGGCAGAAACTTCTCTATAGCCCATATAGGATGGTGATGAGCTGCAGTCCACTCTTCAGCTTCTGCCCACCTTGCCACAGGTGCATTCACCCTACCCAAGGTACCAGTTAGAGCTATGCAGCACCTCAGGTCACTCCATTTGTCAGTGTAAGGGCAAAACACCTGCATGTCTATTGTAGGACAACAAGACAACTGTCACCCAGCAACAGTGAAGTAAGTGCCAAAAGTGAAATGGAGTTAATGCAGATATTGAAGTCTCTTCTCCCTCTGCCACACAACAATGAACATTTTTCTGAATGCATACCATCAGCAAGATCTGCAAGCACTGGCCCAGTTTTACATGGAGAGGCCCAGAGCAATGGGGACATTGCTACTGTCTTCATTAGGAACAGGTTTAGGCCAAGACTAAAACTGAAACAAGGGTTAACCAGGCTACATCAAGGTTCTAAGTTTGAGCCAAAGTACTCTCAAGCAGTCTTTCCTCATTTTGTGGTTTCAATGTTTAAGTTGCCTAAAACCATAGACATTGCAAATTGCAAACAGTTGCAGTTGAACCTAACTCCTGGATTCCTCCTTTTCCATTCTTGTACTTATTTAAGTCTTCCCTCATTACTATTTTTGTAAGTTATTCACATCAGAAATAGTGAGTCACAAAAAAGCACATAAATAGCTACTTATGTTACAGGATAGAATTCCTCAATATTTTCAGTGAGCTCGACAGCTGATGGCTGGGTCTCCCAGTTTGTTCCTTCCACAGTGCACCCACCCAGCATCCAAGGCAAAATGAGATTTGTAGGTGGCAGGGCATTGGTTTTACTGAAACCAATCCAAAGCAAAACTCAGTAAAGAGAAACAATGAAGCAAATTGAGATAATGCAAAGTTACAGATTGTTTTTCAACTAAACCATGTAAAATGTCATTAAAGAAGTGAGCACCAAACAATCCAGGTAGATTTCAAAGATCTCAGGTTGGGTGTCTGAACAGGAGCTAGCTTCAGCTAGTTCAGCTTATTCTCAGCATACCAGCAGTGATTTTTATTGCTTTTTTTTCCCCCCTGAAACACATGCACAGCAATCTTTGTGCAGCAATTTGCCCATATTTCTATGCTTAACTAGATCACTGAAAGGCACTGAGCTTGGTGATCTATGCCTTTGTACCCCCCAAATCCTGCCTTGGCATTTCATCTCTGCTTAGCTGAGCCTTGATCTCACTCAGCTTCTTTGCAGCAAGTCTTAGCAAGCCTCAAGCTGACCATGGTTTAGGAGTTCACTTGTTTGTTGTGCTCTGAATTCTTACACAGAGCATTTTGATCTCTATTTCCACAGAAACAGCTGTGGGAAGGCTGCTGTTCCTAACAGGATGGTTCAACGTGAGGAATGTGCAACTCAGATCCCAAACAAGGGCTACTTCATCTCCTGCTTCTTTGGGGACTGCAGGTATCTGACAGTCAGTCTGCTTCCTCTAAGGCTCCAGTGGCATCAGCTGGCCAGGTTGTGGACATCACACCAACCATACATCATCTACCATCTCACTCTGAGGATACTTTGCTGGGTAGGATTCCTAGGCTAAAACTGGAGGGATGCCAGATTCCCTGGAGGCAGGGATGGGATGTGATGGGATTTCAGAGCAGTAGAAGCCTTTAGTACCCAACAGGGTTGTGTTTTGACTTTGAAGAGCTCCCTCCCCTTAATGCTTATTCCAAACCCATTTGCAGATTTTTATAGACATGCAATGGAAATGAAAACTAAGCATAACCAGAGAAAAAAGTAAAAATACATTTTCAGTTAAATTTTGAAAAGTCAATGAGACAACAAAATATGGAAAAGTTGTTCCAGATGGCAAGAACATAGTTGAGGAATTTCATTTAATCACATTCATGCAAGATGTTTCGATTTGGATGACATATATCAATTGCATACTTAATTTAACAGTCCTTCCTACTGAAGCAAATGGAAAGCTCCCAGGAGCAGGAAAGGGTCTTGGTGCTTTTAAGTGCAAGTACATACAGAGCTGACAGTTTTTGTTGTTCTCTTGAGAAGCAATGGTTCATCAAGACATGAAATGTGTCCATTTTGATAGCAGACTCAAGACCATTTGCCCACCATCAGCTGTTATCTGCCCACTGAGCTACCAAGACAATTCCCATCTCCTGTGCCCTACTGGATAGGTAGAATGGCCAAGTCCTAATGCCTTGAAAATAAGTGTGATGGGCTGAGATAGAGAAGGAATCCTAGATAATATGAAGGTTCCAGCTCCTATAATCTGTTTCACATCCAGCAAATCCCCAGTGCTCTTGCCTCAATGTAATTCACCAAATAGATGCTCCAGAGCTGTGTCAATAAGACAGCCCAAGACACCCAGCTCTCTTCAGGCAGATAGGTAAAGCCTCCTGGGAAAAGTCAAACAACTCTAGGGTTCCAGCTGGAAGAGGTATTCCATGTTCCTCTCAAGTTTTCTCCATGCTGCAGTCACTTAACCCACCCTCCAGAAAAATCTGATGCTTCCAAGGTGACCATTTGTATATATATATATTTATACACACACAGACACAGGTGAGGTTCTAAAGATCCTGCTTCCCTTAATGTCATGGGAAGAGAACACAGGTAAGACCTAGCACATGAAGAGGTCAGTATCAGAACTAGAGCACACATTTGCTATATTTCAAATAAAAATGTTCTATCTTTGAGGTCTTAGCAGCTCTCAAACTGAACATTAAAAGTAGATTATTTACAGAGAAGTTTCCATTAGGAGTTGAAATGCAGTTTACACCTCATGTGCACACTGAAGGTTTTAAAGATGGAGAATTTCAGTCACCTCTAAACCCCTGCAAATGCAAACTGTCTTTGTGCACAGCTTCTTCCTGCAGCTGTGCTCTGAAGGGAGATATACATATACATACAGGTATGTATATTAGTTATTACTAGAATAACTGTAATAAGGCCTTTTGTTTGGCAACTCTCTTTTTCTAAGAGGTGAAGCATGATGAGGTTTTGCTTGCCAGCTGCACATTTCACTTTCCCATCTCCCCAAACAGAGATTTAAGATAGCCTGTTTATCAGATCTCTATCTAACTCATATTCCACTGTGAGGTCTGAAGAGGAATTTCCATTCTTACAACTGTCCCCCTGTGAGGCATTACAGTCTGTTCTGATCACTGTAAAGGGTCTCTCTTTCCTTCTAGTCCAAAACCCACTGAAGCATTTCTTTAATGACTATCAAACAAAAGGCTAGAGGCTTTCTTGCCTTATTTTATCTACAAATACATTCCCAATTAAAAAGTAACTGAAGAACAGAGCTGATAATGGAATGCCTTTTGCAACTGGAACTTGTAGCATTGCTACTGTGACATTACAATAATTAGTTAATCTGCCCTCTAATTTGTCTCATTTTGCTTTGGCAGACTAGAAGCTGCTGTCTACATGATCTCTCAATGAAAACTGTGGTAGGAGAAGAGGAAAAGGTCTTTTTCCCCCCACCACCCACCCACTCTACACACAATCTTTTCCCTCTTCTCTCCACCACCACTGTAGCTCTGGAATACATCTCCATTGAGCCAAATGAAGTTATACTCCAAATCCACTAGGAAAGCAGAATTTGGCTCAGTACCACTGAAACACAAAAACTCATGAATTCAGAAATGCCTCCTCACTGCAGACAGCCTGCTGCCTATGCCCTTTTCCCACTGCTGGGGTTAACTCAGGGAAGTCTGCAGCAAACTTTTGTTGACTGGAGGCCTTTCCCTTTCCCCTTCTGCACAACACCACCCTCACTTGAAAAGGGTTTGTGCTAAGTCCATAAATTCTCTGATTATTCCCCTTGACATTCAAAAGAAGAAAGGCAGATCCTCCCTTCTCACCTCAGCTGCTCAGATGGATGGAACATCTGTGCCTCAGAAACACAGGGGGTAAAGAGGAGTTCAAGGCAGAAGTCTGTACTTCAGCAGTGCCCTCGCATGACTTCGATGCACATTTCCTTCCATCAGGAATCAACTCTTTTGCTACCCCACCTGTGCAGCCAGATGTCAGACAACAGTAATTCCAGCCTTTAGACAGTTCAGAAGCTGTATGCTTAAAAAAGGCTGGGAAACCAGAATTGGTAAGCAAAGATTTTATTTTCAAATTAGTTTAAGACTTACAAAATACATCTTGCCTTTTCAGGAGTTACATTTACCTACATCACAAGGCTTGTGATACCTCTTATTTCTCCAATCAAGCTCCACTTTGATTGCTTCCAGAAGATGAAACCCACCATTATCTAAAACAACAAGCACAAAATGTACAAGCCACAGCAAGCATCTGCTAAAATGTTAGCCTTCAGCACTTCTTTTTAAACAAACATAAGGAAATGAAATGACCTTTAAATCACTTCTTGACATGTACTAAATCTACAGAAATTAGGAAGATTCACTGGAAAAAGCTGTTTAATTTTAGTACTCACAGTATATTTTTAGCATATGCTAAGAATATTTTGTATACTAAACGACTGCTGTATGCAGCTACACAAGGGATTTGTCTTTGAAAGTCTAGGGTTTAGGTTAAAGGGCAGTAGCAGCAGTCAGTGGATGGCTTGAAGCAAGCAGGAAATAACCACCATGAGCTAAACAAAGCTTGGATCACCTGGGCAACATCCTTGATTGCCCTCATCCTCTTATCCTTTAAAAGCAGAGCTCATGGATTCATTAGTAAACAAATCCCTTCTCCCACCCATCTGCTTCTGCTTCTAAGACACAAAGTGAGAGGCAAGAGACAAGAGCTGCACAGGTAGGTTGGAGCAGACACCTGAATCAGCCCTAAAGCAGGATGAGCTCAGCCATCCAATGTTCCCTTTGTCCAGTGAGATGAATTCTGTATCCAAGTGGAAGGTGGGTGGCAGAAGAACAAGTGTCACAGGAACTGGTGATGCTGAGAACAGTATAAGGAAGGAAAACAGGCAATGTAGCTACTTCCTAGGGAGCACCCCCAGAGACCTTCTTCATGTATGGGGTGCAGAAGTCAAAGTGTGTGCACCCAGCCATAGAGCAGAGGATTTCCTGAAAACTCAGCACTAAACCATGTCCCCAAGCACCACTTCTACATGCTTTTTTGAACACTTTCAGGGTTAGTGACTCCACCACTTTCCTGTGGAGCCTGTTGCAGGGCTTGACAATCCTTTCAGGGAAGAAATTTTTCCTAATATCCAACCTAAACCTCCCCTGGCACAACTTCAGGCTGTTTCTTCTCAACCTATCACTTGTTTCCTGGGAGAAGAGACCAATCTCCACCTCACTACAATCTCCTTTTAAGGAGTTGTAGAGAGCAAGGTCATCTTCCCTGAGCCTCCTTTTCTCCAGACTAACCAACCCCAGTTCCCTCAGCCACTCCTCATAACACTTGTGCTCCAGACCCCTCACCAACTTCATTGGTTTTTTGATGTGCTCCAGCACCCCAGTGTCCTTCTTGGAGTAAGTGACTCAAAACTCAGCTCACTATTTGAGGTGTGGCCTCTCTGATGTTGAGTCCAGGAGGACAATCCCTGCCCCAGTCCTGCTGCCACACTAGTGCTGATCCAAGCCACATTACTGTCATCCTTTTTGGTCACTTGCACACACTGCTGGCTCATTTTCAGCTGCTGTCAACCAACACCTCCAAGTCCTATTCCCCCAAGCAGCTTCCCAGCCACTCTGCCCCAAGACTGGAGTGTTGCATGGGATTGTTGTGATACAGGTGACTGCAAGTATTTGCTTCCCATCACAAAAGTGCAAGCTCAGACTAAACCAGATAGGCTTAACAACACATCTAAATCACAAAGAGAGCAGTGAAAGCCTGAAGGAAGAACAGAGAAGGACAAAGCACAACACAAGGAGAATATGAAAGTGGTTACATTTCCCAGACCATGACAATAATTCTGGAGAGCTGAGAGGCCCAATTAGCAACTCTTCCAGTTAATAATTGTATCACTTAAGAAACCCAGCACCATGAAGACTGAGGCAAAGTCAGAAGAAGGGTTAGCTGCCATTCCTTGCCTATACATCTCTAAATGATAAGGCACTGCCAACATATTTCCCTATGTCTCACTCACACGTGCATGCACACCCTGCACAACTCCTGCAAGCAAAGCTGTTGGAGTTTGAAGAGCAGCCTATGCTGCCATTTGTTCTTGACTAAATGAAGGAACTGCTCTACTCATGATCAGGAGAAGTGCTGACCATTGGTATGCACATTTAGACTGCCCAGTTCAGCCTGTGACAGCTAAATGTTCAGTGTCTTCATTCTTTGCCCCTAATCCTCAAAGCAACATCTACTAGGAAACACTGGCAGCTCCCAGCTTCTCCTGTACCAGTTTCCATGGATCCTCCTGTGGAACACCTCTCCCCTGTGCACTACACTCAGGAATTTCACTTCCTAGCTAGATACCTAAGAGTAGCTCTTTGTGGTTGGCAAACCACATGGGCAGAAACACCAGGAAAAAAAAATCAAGAACACAAACAAGGACTTCAATTACACATGACCTGATCTTCCAGCCCTGCAATTTGGGAAGTCACTTTCATAGAATCATGGAATGGGTTGGGTTGGAAAAGATCTTCCAAAGTCATCTAGTCCAACCCCCCTGCAGTCAGCAGGGATATCTGCAACTAGAGCAGGTTGCTCACAGCCCCAAACAACCTGACCTGGAGTGGTTCCAGGGATGGGACATCTCCCATCTCTCTGGGCAACCTGGGACACGCTCTCACCTCTCAGCATAAAATATTTCTTCACCTCTTGCCCTGTCACAACAGGTCCTGCTAAAGAGACTGTCCCCATCTTTCTTGTGGGCCCTTTTAAGTTCTGAAAGGCTGCAGTAAGATCTCCCACTTTCATTGGAAGGAAATACTTTAAGAATAATGATTTTGTCCTATAGCACACTCAGTAACAGGCAGGATGACAGAAAATCCCATCCCTGGGCCCTCACTCAATGCCACCATTGCAGAACAGATCCAGCTCTCGCAGCAAGTACCCCCCGTGTTCAGGAGACATCAATGCTGCACACAGTCAAGAAGTTAAGGCAGAGAATGTTTTGATTGTTAATTCAAGATGCTCTCAGAGCTCTGTGGTGACCCAGCTGGTCATTCCTGCTCTTGTTTGTCCGAGCTGCAGAACAGGCCACAGATCATGGTGGTTATGACTAAGCAAGCATGTATGCATTTCTGTTGACAGCATCTTCCCAGAAATGATCACAGAACCCAACTGGTACTCATAAGGTCTTTAGATTTTTTCAAATATGTGAGATATATTTATAAATCTCTCATTTCAGATGAAAGCCTAAAAGGAGATTTATTTTCCTCAGCCTTTTGATAATTTCCTGTAGACAAAGAGACACAGAAGCTGCTGCTGAGCACAGGGTGCACTTAATGCACGTATTTGAGGATTGCAAATAAGTGCTCCTTGGCCAAATATTTCCACCCTTGGGGTGATGTGTTTACATACCCTGTGGTACAGGATCAGCAGTTACTTGGGATGTACTGTGCCTCTAGTATTTGAAGACTAGCATGCCACAGGCTGGGAGTCAGGTAGCCTGAAACTGTTTGAGGCCACTGAGAAGCACTGCTCCAGATGTGAGAGAGTTCTCTTTTCTTTTTTTGAGGGGACTTGTCTCTTGATTCCCTTTTTCCCCTACCTAGAAAGCTGAAAAGTAAAGTTAGCAGAGGCACAGTCAGGAAACAGAAGAAACTAAATAGCTTGTGCAATACAGAATACATTCAATTATACCAGAAATAAAGCTACTAAAGTAACTACAAAATCTGCATTTCTCTAGAAGGAAAAGCTAATTTTTCAGAGCATGGGGATGAACCAACACATTCCTAATACACAAGGATGCCCAAGATGGTAGTGTGCAAGTTCAGATTGTTCTTGCCATGTCAACCCCTGAAATTCTAAGTCTTTGGTGAGACAGAGCAAGAGACATCCAGCTTGTACATTAGGGCTTATGAGAGACCCCATACAGGCAGGAAGCATTTCAGGAAGAACACTCTTGTGCTGTGAAGCCACTTGCTTCAACAACAATATGGTTGTAAACTGAAGGAGACTAGGTTTTAGGTTTGGATTAGGTATTTGGAAGAAATTCTTTACAGTGAGGGTGGTGAGACACTAGAATAGGTTTTTCAGACAAGTTGCTCATCACCCATCCCTGGAAATGTTCAAAACCAGGCTGGATGAGGCCTTGAGCAACCTGATCTAGTGGAAGGTCTCCCTGCCCATGGCAGGGGGGTTGGAACTAGATGATCTTTGGGGTCCCTTCCAACCCAAGCCATTCTGATTCTATAATCCTTTCCATCCACAGCACTTCTATGTAGTCCACTGTCATTGCAACCACAGTACTTCATATCATCTTCATAGGTGGGGAAACTGCAGAGAGACTCAGATCTTGAGTATAGCACTTACCCAGAACAGTATCTAACTATGCTTCAGTTCCAAGATAAAACTGGCATGGACTCCAGATGTGTTGCCCAACCCTACAGAGTTCATCTGTCATTGTTCACTGTCCTCTTCTGCCACAGCACACTTTTGAGTAGGCAGTAGCACTGCTCTGTGAACATTAGCAGCAAAGGACAGGCTGTGTTCAGAACAAAGCACACTATGGGACAAAGGCAACCAAGGTTTACATGGCTTCTTGTCTCCATCACCTCTGAAGTGTCTTTTCCAGTTTGTTCAAAAAGACAGCTGCCTCCTTATGAAATCTGAGGGAGTACAAATGCCAATGGGTCCTCATTCCCTTACCTAGGTGTCTAAAAGGCCAAGACTGTAATTTCTGAGTGTGTTCTATAAACAGCACATAGTACTTCTGAAATAATGCCTCACTGGGGACTCTCAGACTTATCCTACCCTTCAAAAAAAAAATCACCATTTACCTAAAATCTGGAGTGTGTTGTCCACCACTCACCCTAATTGCTTAGAAAGGCTGGTGTTACCGGCCAAGAGAAGAGGCTATAGGCACAAGAAAGGGTTTTGAGAAAAGAACTTGAATCTTCAGGGAAAGCAGGAGCCTGGACTACCCCTTGCAACTGCTGCTAAACACTCAGGGATCCTTAGAAGGTAGCTCAGTCATTGCTGTGCTAAGGGAGAGCTTAGCTCCCCACTGGTTAGAGCTAATTAGCCAGAGGGGAGTTGCTGCTGCTGCTTCTATACAAGACATGAGTGGAAGCAATAGATCAACCTCAGATCTTGAACTCCTGTAGTAAACACAAAGCATATCAGGAGGAGGAGGAGGAGGAGGAGGAGCTGCTGGCAAGCCTAGCATCTGAGAAACCCAGGAATGTGCTCATGACCCCATCTGAAGGCATCTTAACAGCTTCTCTGAAATTTCACAAGCAGGGGGATGTCCTAGATCACGGATGGGAGCCCAGCTGCCCCCAGATGAGGGAGTTTCCTTTGTGCACGAGTCCCTAAGTTATTTCAGCAGCATCTGGCAGTGACACTCTTGTTAAGGCTGCTATTTATAAAGCCTGATTGTTCTCTCAGGGACAGCTCTTGGCATCCGAGGCCTCAGGAGAGCTGGAGCGATCTGGTTAAGGAAACATCCAGCAAGCTGGGAAATCAAGCCTGCTTTTGATTTATTATGCAGCAAACTAAAATTATGATTTGCCAGGCTCATTCTGGCACTCTCATAAGTCAACTACAGTTCTGATTATTTTTAAAAAATACTAATTAAAAATCCACCAAGTTTAATTACCATAATTATGGAAATACTCAGAGTGAAAAGGACTTGAAAATAATGAGGCAAACTCACACAGCTCAAACTCTGCCAATTAACTGGATGTTAGGTTTGCAAGGCAAGTTTCAGCAAAGAACAACTTCTCCACTGGCACCATTGCAGAAGAAGGTGTCTAGGTTTTATTACAAACCTATTGCACCCTCTTGTGCCCAATTGTCAGAGTTACTTTGGCTTGGCTGCCTTGAAACTGATTGCTCTGCAGCACTTGACCTTCAAATCGGCTCTCCTGCAGCAGTCTATGGCAAAGCACACAGCACCAGAGCAGCAATATGTTGAGGGCTGCTATGAGTGTCCAAGTGATGAGCTAATTTTCTGTGCCAGACTGAAGATTATTCAATTCTAAGCTTTTAGGGATCTCCTGAATCTCTATTTTGCATGTGACCTCTAATTTGTGTTAAACTCAAAGCAACATTGGAAACTTCATAGAGTCATTTGGTAGACACAGCATTCCACAAATCTGCCTGGCCAGGCAGAGCTGAACTGCACTTTCTGTGGGTTTCCTAAGAGGCAGGGGGAAAGCTAAACACCTATAAACACAAAGAGGATCCCCATAAAATATGAATATTTCTTCTCCTGCACTTGTTCAGGTCTCAGGTAGGGGTAAGGTTGGATGGGCCTTGGGCAACTTGGTCTAGTGGGTGGCAACCCTATCCTATATATGGTAGGGGGTTGGAACTAGATGATCTTTAAGGCCCATTCCAACCCAAACCATTCTATGATTCCACCACATCCAGGGCTTCAAGCAGTATTTTAAGCAATGCACAGAACCAAAGCAAGTTCAAGAGAAACAAGTAAGAATAAGACATCTACAAAACTGAGAGAGAAGGCAAATGACCAGGGAGTGTCCTGCCTAGGAAAGGTCAATGAGTTCTCTTCAGTTTTCAACTAGGCAAGAGGGAATAAAACTAATTTTTTCCTCTTTGCTCCTGGTTGATAGAACAAGGAGTAACAACACTAATTTGAACCATGGGAGATCAAGGTGAAATATTAGGAAGACAAAAATCTCCTCAAAGTACTCCCTCACTGCAAACTAAAAGCAGATTAGGCAGGCATGTCTGGAATAACCTAGGTAGAAGAGATCCTGCTTTGAAGCAGCAGGCTGTAGGACATGATTTCTCGAGGTCTCTTCCAGGCTTGTTGCTATTGTGTTCAGCTCTGGAATTGTTCCTCCCCAATTAACACCAAGGCTTGTTTACAGAGTATCAGGCACAAACTTGTCCAACAGCTAAACACAAAAGTTCTTCCCTGGCAATCACATACACAATTCCCCAGCACTGTCTATCTCCTGCTGCTAACACCAGTGGTAACTCTAATTTGCAGCTCCTGATCACTGTGAAAACAAAACATTTCTAAACATTTCACTGTCTTAACTGAAAATGTTAGTCTGAGTTAAAGCTGGTTCTGTACAGCCTGAAAAACTATTTCAGGTAGAGAAAATCCACCAGGGTCTAAATCAATAGACAGATTAGAAAGCAGGATCCTCAGCTGCTGCCATCAGCACAGTTCCCTTCAGCTAGCTTTGGCCCTTTCTTTCCTGAGGATGAAATCTAAGGAAAACATAATAAATAACAAAGCTCAAAAAGAAAATATGGGACAAGGATCACCATGATGCCTTGGTTTAGCAGGGATAGCCTTCCTTACATCTTTTCCTGATGGAGGGAGGCTGCTGCAGCAGGAGTTTCTGCTAGGATTTGCCAAATGCCGGTGGGGAGGTTTCCAAAGCCTGGCTCAGGGGTGGTAGGAAGGGCCTGTGACAATTGAAACTAAATTGCATTCTAATCCATGAATCAAAGCTCTTGCAATTACCATTTCAAGGCAGGTGAAACAATAACAAATAATGAACAAAGATGTTTCAAGTCTGTGCTGATACACTGGCTGGGCTTACTGCAGAAACTGCTAACCAGACACATTTTACCAGGAGCCAAGGTGATTGCCTGTGATAGCCTCAGTTAATCAAGTCTGAGAAAAATGAGAAAGTAACCTCCTGGGTTGCAAAGCAGTATTTCAGCCCTCCTCCAGCATGCACCCAATGTATAGACTTTGCTTACACTTAAAACAGGAGAACAGAAGCCACATATGAATTGGGCCAAGCTACATGTTGGCTTAGAAGCAGCAGGGTCTCTTGAACCCCTCAGTATGGGTTGAGAAACCCACAGAGGTAAGTGGCAAACCACACACAGCTCATTGATGTGGGTTTATTGTACACAAGATGAAGCACTCTGCAGTGAGAGGACCTGACAGTTTGGACAAGATTTACATAAAATTCATGTTATAGACCTAGACTGTTGAAGTGAAAGTTTGTAGTATAGTATTAGTCAAGCCCCTAAAACACAGGTTTCTCCCCTGTAAGGCAGATAGCTGCACACTGGTGACAGGTTCCTCTAAGGAGTTGCTAAGACATTTTTAGAAGTGGTCACAAACCACAGGTTGAAAGCCAGTGGATTCAAACATTTCCTGGTATGCTTTTCTTTGTTTCTCAATCCATCTAACCTCTGGGCCATAGCCTATCTCTTGCAAATCAGCCATCTTTAAAACTCAAACTTCTTAGCTGCTCAAGAGGTCCACAGCTCAGAAGCAAGAAGTATTACCCCCAGCCAGCAGCACCACGGAGGCTTTTTGATAGCAGTGGCAAAACCTTTAACTAGGCTCTGAAGTCAATGGAAAGGCAACATTGAGAGGCTGAACCACCCAGCTCACTCCCTGGCAACCAGCATTGCTGCCCTCAGACCCACAGAAAGGAACTGAGGCACAGAAGGCTGAGGAGCAATGAGTCTGAAGCCAAACTGGGATGAAGGCTCTGAGATGTGCGTAGATCTCTTGGGGGACTTCACCTACCAAAAACTCCCCCTATTTTTACTTTTGGGTGCATTGCAAGGGCAAAGGTTGCTGCTTGCTCCACTGAGCTCTTGATGCTGCCTTACCCCATGTAGCAGCTTGTTTTGAACAGGACAGGATATTTTGCAGAAATGGTTATTTGTCCAAACTGTTTTTGTTATTGGGCTGAATAGAAACAGTGGGCTTTTGGCAGGACAGGTACAGTAACCCAGTGAGTGTTATTCAACCCCTGGTCCTCCCAGCTCAGCCTGCTATTAACACATGCTAAATCCCCTATCAACAGTACTGGAAGCCATGTAGGTAAACTGAACACAAAGCTGGCCCTTTCAGATGAGCTGATGGAATAGGAGTGCTTGCCTGCAGGAGGAGAGAAAGGGGAGGGGAACTAGCTAAACCTTAGGCTCCAGAGAATCCATGGCTGGATGATTTCTGGGCACCCATCCTGCTCTTGTTCTCCTGGAGTCATAGGGCATTAAGTTCACATCCATGTAGAGCTCACACCACTTTGGATCTGGTGACAGTGACGCCCCATCTAGCAGGAAGAGCTCTTCTGCTGACAAGCAGCTGGGTCAAGACCCAGCAATATCCCTGCTGCAGCCCCACAACGGCTGTTTGCCTTGGCCAGGGCTGCAGGCAGCAGCTGAGCTCAGCAAGTTGCATTTTGAGCACAGCACCACTGCAGCCGGGGTTCTTTGCTGGCAACGTGACTCATACTCCAAAGGTCAACCTTCTCCTCCATCCCCTGAGCCAGGAGGAGGGAAAAGGGGGGAAAAGGAGGAGCAGAGAGATGGAAGCTGATTCTCACCACAGCTGCAAGCTCCAACTCTAAACTGCTAACCCCTTTGCTCCTTGGAAAGCTGACTCCCAAATCCCTAGGTGTTTCATTATCTCTTCCACTCCCTCCCAGAGTTTCTCTCAGGTAATTGTTCCCACATAGCATCTGCTTCAATTGGAGCCAGCTTCCTCCTCACTGTAAGGTTTTTCAGCATAAGTGAGGTGAGGGCTTTGCTTCAGTTCCCTGGTTCCCTGCATAAGCAGTAAAATGTCTGCAAGACAAACAAGCAAGTTTGTGTGGGGGCAAAACTTATACCCAGTCAGAATGGGAACCAGCATCCTCAGGGGAAGCCACTTTGTTTGCAATACCAAGAAACAGACTATGCACAGAATCAGAAATGACCTTCTACCAGCCAGATAATGTGACCAGACACTGATGGACTTGCCTTTAGACCCCATGTTGCTCTCACACATGCTGGTAAGATTCCTCCAACTCCAGGAAGAAGAAAGGAGCTGTCATTCCCACATTGCTGTTGATAAAGCAGTGGTTTTCAGAGAAGTCACCCTTCCTGCTATGAACAGCAGTCAAATGGAGATGCAAGTACTTGCATCTTTGGTCCTGGTTAGGTCATCATAAACCACTCGATACAAGTGAGGAATCATGAGCTCATCCCTTGGCAGGAAGGGACTGACTGTAGTTTGCAATATTCACAGTAATTTGTGTAATTTAATGCAGAAGGTGAAGTTCTCAACCAGGGTAAATCAGAGCAATGTCAGTTTTGCACTATTGAAGCAGCTGGGTCAGCCAGTTAATAAAGAACTTAACTTTTTTAAGAATTGTCCTCTTGTCCACCTTGAAGACAACTCTTAAAACTATAGACTGGTTTTAAGTTGCTGTAACTGTCAACTAATTGCTACTTGGTCAGTGCTGTAAAAGGCAAAGTGCTCCTCATCAGGGCTTTGGCTGACTGGATCTGAGTAAATGGAAAAAAGCAGAGAAAGCATCATTTGAAGATGTTTTAATCAAGTCATTAGGATGCACATGGATAATCATGACTCTCAACAGGCAACCAACTATAAAAACAATTCAATGACTAGCTTTTAAAAGTGTGACAATATTCACTGAGCCAAATTCAATATTGCTGCAGATTCCTGGAAGCACCCCAGTATCAGAGGGGAGAGGGTCTATCAGACATCTCCAGCTCTATCCCACAGAGACCTAATAGCAGGCAAGAATACTTCTCATTGCTTTCTATATTAAGCAGAGCATTGCTAGAGAGCAGGGCACTACAGTGGAGCACCCAGAGCAGACCAGGTTATGAGCACTCTATTCTAAAAGGGCAAAGAGATGAAGACTGAGCAAAGCAACACACAGGCTGGCCATTGAAGAACTCCTCCCTTTTGCCCATCCAAGCAGCATTACTCCTACTAAAAGACAACAGGTCAATCTGAAAACAAAATCAGGCTCTGATGACAGGCGTGTACCTGTTCATGAAGTTCCCTGGGTCTAGGTGCACATGATTGAATTTGAACTTTGGTCCCCACCTTTTTCCTCTAGTGGGCTGCTGTGGAAGCCAGAAGGGTTGTTTCCCAACACACAGTCCCAGGAAAGCCTATTTCCTGCTAACACTAGGTTCTGGCAACACCACTCTCTGGCTACCTCTCTTGTAGCAGCTTTAGCATCACTTCAGTAGAGGAAAGGGACATGATTTCTCCCACCCTTGCCACCAATCCTACACCAGCAGCACTCCAACCATGGCAAAATCACCCCAGCATCACAAAAGCATCAGGTCCAAAGGCTTTATACTGAGCCTGAAGCTCATGGCCATGACCTACGGCCACCACTGTGCCTGAGAGTAATTTGCTTTTAAACTGAAGTCCAGCAGCTGAGTAGGTGGCCACTTAATATCTCTGGGTACTTTTAGGGAAGATTAGGTGAAAGTCCAAATCCAGGTTGACATTCCCCCTCTCTGAGAAACAGGCCTGCAATAAATAAGGCTGCCTGCAAGTTGTTGTTCCTGCTATACTGCTCTACTCAGTCACTTACTGCCAATCTGTTCCTCATTAGCACTCTGGGAAGCTGTGAGTGCAGAAGGCACTCTGTGCAGCTCCATTTTTATTCTGTTCTCAAACACATGGAAACACTTTAAAAGTAAGAGCCTTGGGACCTGTGCAAGGGCGACAAGTGACGAGATGAGGAGAGGAGACCAGAGCCAGCCCCTGACAAATTTGAACCATCCAGTCTTTAATCCACAACAACCCCAAAAAATTGATGCTAAACAAACCTAGCCCTTTTCAGAAAGGAGATTACATGGGTAATGGAAAAATTACGGATATGGGGAGTCTGGCCTGCAAAGATTGGTTAAAATTAAGAGCCTTCAGTTTGCTTTCCATGATTAATGGAACTTCCCCTACATGCAACCCAGTCAACATTTCCATCCCCTTCAGAGCCTATTGAGAGCCCCCCCCTTTTTTTTTTAATTCAGGAAAATGGAATTTTAAGACTTCATAACATTTCCATAACTTACTGTGACCAGGTGATCAGCAATTTTCCCCCTTCAAATATCTCCCTCATGATGCAGTGCTAGCATCCAGGGGAACAGAAGGTTAATGCCTTCCCATCTCCTACTTGGGAGACTATTTAAGTCTTTCAACCTAAGCCATCCTAGGATTTTCCTCACAGTGCCATTGTAGCAAGAGGTAGGAGCAATGCCCCAGAGCAAAGCACAGAGCTGGCCTGATTCTTCAGGATGATGGCATCCTTATACTGTTGGGCCTGGTAGATCACAGGGGTGCCCAGTCCTCTCTGTAAGTGAGAGGAGGCTTCACGTAACCAAATTTCTAATGAAACAGCTGAGCCCTAGCACTAGAAAAAACAAACAGGCCATTCATGCCAACCCCACAGGACTTTTAAGAGTTAAAGCTGTTGGAAGAAATGTTTGTGCATGTGCTTTCATGCCAGTGGAAACAGAAGAAAAAAACCTGAACTCTCTGCACTGGCACAGCAGGTTCAGCTTTGATCTCTCAGGAGGTTCATTTCCTTCATTAGGCTTTTCTTAAAATTCACTTTTACAAACCCTTTTAATTTCCCCCCTGCATTTCCCCCCATAAAAGCCTTTTTAGATTCATTCAACAAAGGGGCAGAGTGGGGGAAGAGAATCTAATTTAATTGCCACTAAACGTTACCTGAAGCTGCTGGTCCTGTACAGGGATGCTGGAGCTGATCATTGTGCAAGTCACAGGAACTGAAGGAGGGAAAAACCCCACGAAGGCAATAATAAACTATTAAAAGGAACACAGGGAGGAGAGAGGAACAGAACCACAAAGCACCAACAAAGGGAAAGGTGAGGCAGCACAGGGAACAGCAGGGATATCTCCAGCAGAACTTGGCTGGTCACTGCTGCAAAACAAGCAGAGTACTTAATCTACATCACCCATGGTCTCCCTTCTGTTTCATCTCTGTTGGTGCTGGATAGCTGATCAAACCAGAACCTTGCCCCATTTCAGGTGTCTGATCTGTAAATACAGTATGATGACATCCCTGTCCTCATAGTGGGGCTGCAAGGCTTAAAAATCCCAGACCAAAGGAGTTTAAAGAGGCTTCAGCATCCCACTATCCAAGTTCCAGCACCAAGATGATTACAGCATTTGAGCAGGTGATTTATGACTGCTGTTCCTATAAGGAGAAGCACAGGAACCTTTGAAATGCTTTCCTCTTCTGACTGCAGCACAGAGAATCTGAACTCTGCATTTATTTCTGATGGACTCTTTCCCAAAAATATCATGTACACCTAATCTCATCTCATCTGACCTGCATGCAAGCTGCAGGTAACAGTGTTGAGTTCACTTCTCCAAGTGGAAGTCTGAGTCCTTCTCAACAGCATGCTGCTTTACACCACAAAAGCCTGTTAATAGCAAGGGATGGAAAGGTATTGCCTGGCTTGCTGATTACAGTCCCCTGCTATTGTAGAGCCTACTGAACTGTATAATTCTATTCACAAGCAGCAGCTTCATTTTAACAGCAGTTTGTGGCTTTACCCCCACAATTCCTATTAAAAGCTTAACTTCTTATGATTAGCCAGTTACTTGGAGGGAGTCAAACAATGAAACAATCAGAACAAATTGTAAGGCTGTTCACCAGCTCACTGGTGTAGATGAACTTGCTCAAGTCCTTGGAAGCAGATACTGTTCTTAATGACAAAACTGTGTCCAGATTCCTGCTTGGGCGGCAGTGAACCCTCAGGGCTGGTGTCCTCTGACATGAGGTAACAATCCCCATTTCTCCCTCTCAGCCTGCTTCTGGTGGGGAAAAAGAAGTTGCCATTTCTAGACAATTTCCAAGGGACAGATTCTGACCTCAGACAAAGCAGCATGAAATGTGAATCCACACAAGGAGGACAATTGGGTCATTCCAGTCTTATGGCTGGTGTACCAGAGATGAGGTTCTGCCCTGCCTTTTCATTTCTGATGTTCACTTAATTCACTGCAACATGAACACAACTGGATTTAACAGGACTCAACTGCAATAGCTCACAGTATTTCTTTAGTTCTGGAAGCACAGGCCTTTGCTTTTCTGCTACATCAGCCCCCCAGCCCAAACTCAATTTCAATTACATTTAACAAAGCTAGGTGGATGGGCAGCACGAAGTCAGATGAAGTTCAGTGCAGACAAATGCAAGGTAATGCACTTAGGAAAGGATAATTTGAAGTACACAGGAAAGAAACCCAGAATGGTTTTGTGAGATAATCATCTGCTGTGCACAAGAGAGGTAGGGAACTGAAAAGACTATAATGGAAAGAGATTGCAAGTGCTTCCTTGAGAAGCTGTTTGCCCCAGCTCACAGTTATCTGACTGAGCTCACCCTAACTCTTGCAGCACTGCAGCAACAGAAAAGCTCTGAGAGATCACAGAGAGACTTCCACACAAGTAAAGCTTGAACAGAGGTTGAGTCTGGTGGAGTGCAGGAAAGGATGCCTGAAAGAGCAGCTTTTTGTGCACTTGAGTCAGTCTCCCCAAAAACCTCTAGTCCAGATCTCCAGAAGTTATGAAGCCTTATACAGACACTTCAACATATTATAATCTTGTTCACCTGTGGTTAACTGTTATTTTACAGGACAGTAACCTGCATCCAATTCCACAATGAGACCCTCAGCCCTTGCATTGCCTTAGCACATCAGCTAAGTAAGGAGATACACAACAGTACAACTGTCACCCAAACACCTTTTGTGCTGGGGAGACAAGCCAGGGTGGACATGGGCACACAGAACAAACTACTCTAGCCTACACTCAGCAAAACAAGAGCTAATCAAGCCATCTAGATCTGCTGGAGAGCAGAAGCAAGTGCACATGCAGCCTCTCCCAGAGAGCATTCCTGCTCCCCACTGATGCCAGCCTGTCTCCACATCCCAGGGGAGAAGCTACATCACTTGCACACAGTAACACAACAGGGTGAAAGAGAGCAAGCCCTGACCCCTCGCTCCCCATACAGTGCCTTAGCACCAAGGTCTTCCCTTCCATACACCATAGGAGGTCCAAAAGGGGCAGCACAGATGTGGGAAATGCAGCAATGCCTGCTCAGGGCTTTGCTAGCCTCCCCTGACTGCCTGCAAGCCATCATCCCGATCAGGGAAAGGAGACACTGCAGATCCCGTGGAGTATCTCCCAGGCTGATCCCTGGGCTGGGAGCAGATTTCCTGAAGTGTGGAGCCATCTGATGGGAGAAGCAGGCAAAGCAAGTCAAAGCATCCCGAACGCTGCACTGCTCTATTCATCTTCAGTAATTGAATGCATGCCCTAGGGGGGTGCACTGTGCAGGGGTGAGAGGAAGGGAGGGGGAACAGGATTTATATTTGTCTTCCTGGATTTAGTTTGTCTTTATCTCCAGCTATTTTGAATGTCATGGGGAGTTAATGAAGACATGTTGTGCATCGGCAACGCACGGAACAACTTCTCTCCTGTCTCAGCATATTAAATTCTTTCTTACTTACACTATGAGTTACAGGGAAATAACAGACAAACAAAAAGGGAAGAGATAAAGGGAAAGCAGAAAGAGATAAGACAGTAGATGGGGGGAAAAAAAAGGAGGAAAACTTTTGTTTTATTTCAGCTCTTAAAGTTGCATCACACAGCATTTTCTAGCCCCTTCACCACCTCTCTTGATTGGACATGTCTACCCTGGAAAACTGTCCCAGGCTGCTTGGTAGGACAGAGGAACAGCCTCTTAAACACCCCAATAAAGACTCCCCAGCCCACTCACTACTACAAATGCAAGTCAAGATAAAGGCACACAGTAGAGATGTATCCTGAGCTCTTGCACCCTCCCCAGTGGCAAGGGGCACATCCCCAACCTGTGATGTAACATATCTGCAGCCACCAAATCTCCCTCCAGAAACTAGGAAGGTCATGCCATACAGGAAGACCTCAAGGATCCCACCACTGGCACAGACACTGCATATTTTTAGTTGCTCTTTCTGTACTACAGACAGGAAACTGAGGCAGACAGCAAATACAAGCCCAGCTCTATAAAGGATTTCTGGCCTCTAAACTCTGTCTTAAGACAAACCCTGGCTTAGATCTTGCCAGTCACTTCCAAGAGGAGAAACAAGGCAGTGGCAGAGAAAAGCCCTTTCCCTAGGATCTCTCTTCCTCAGTTCTCCTCTCTCCCCTTCTGGGAGAGGCAAGAGTACAGACTTTCCTTAATCATGGGGCTGTTCTCTTAGAAATTAAGATCTCCCCTTTCCTGGCACTTCCCATCCTCTCTCCTTCCCTGAAGCAAGATCTGGCACACCTTAGATGTTCTGGTTTGGCCTGAAGTTTTATTTAGACTGTTCCTTGCTTTGGGGATTCTCTGTTTATATCATTGGAGGGTGTTAATAAGGGCAGAATGGTTTCCAGATCCACACCAGCTGACTGGATTTCCTGAATCCACGCCATCTGTAAAAACAGAAATGTTCCCTTCTCCTCATCCACACAGATAAATGCATTAAGGCTAAACCTCCTGGGGCAGGACTACAGGAGAGGTTTGGACTTCTGGCCAAATGAAACCAAATGAGCTCTGGAACAAGGTACAGAACTACCATTTTTAAGACAGAGGCTCAGCTGAAGACATGGAAGAGCTCATCACTCTGTGGAACAGACAGAAGAGTTTGACATTTTAAAAGAGCACACTAAGGAGTTTCTGGCACCTCTTAGATGCATCTGGCACTGGCCATCCTCAGAGACACAGGAATATGCAATCTCAGGCTCTGGCTGGTATTACAGCATTTGTTTAGCCCTATCATTCAGCTCTTCCATTCCAAGGAAAGCTTCTCTGGAGTTACTGCCTCACCAGCCTCACAGGACACTAATCCAGATGCTTCTCGATTATGCCAAGTGGCACCACAGCAAAAAAAGGTGCTTGGGAGAGGGACACTTGGGGTCCAATGCCTGGGTGTGCAACAGGTGTGCTGATAGACTGAGGTCTGCCAACAGGAAGGGTTTAGTTCTTGTAGGCCTGACACCAGTCTGATAACAAATTCCCAGTTTGGAGTGACCCCTATGCACACCAAAGTGGGAACTGAAAAATCTGATGTCTCAGCCACCAGTCCTGTCTCAAGAAAGGGTGAAGATGCAGCACTTAAACTGGAACAGCAGTGAGCAGCCAATCTACAAGACCTCAGGAATGCTCCACACTTCTGACAGAGGCATGTATCCCCACCCTCTGCATCCCAACTACAGAACCAGGACACTTCTCTTTCCTTTTCCTGTGTCAACAGTGCTCATATCTCAAGTCTGATTTGGGGATGGATCTGGCCTTCACTGACCAGCTCAAAGCCACCTTGCAGGTGAGGGAGCACCTAAGGGAGTGACACCACACACTCAGATGGATTTTTTGATCCCCCAGTACCAACTGCACCATCAACAAGCAGCAGCTCTGACCACTGAATATGACCACAACATATCTGCCTAAATCTTTTAGTTCCCAGACAGGCTTGACAGCACAGACCATTTAATGTCAAGGCTTTTATGTAGCTGCAGTGGAAATGAGGATAATATTCCCCTTTGAAAACTCCCCCCTTGCACCAGCTCACTGAAGCCCAAACACCTGGTTACTGTTCTCATGTGAACAAAAATTCTTCCTACAACATAAGACTCATGCAGCTACAATATTGCAAAAGACACAAAACATGAGCAGTTCAAGTCAGTCAAATTCTCTTTTTGATAAGGTTCAGGTCTCCACACCCAAAAGTGACTCTGCCCAGACATGGAAGCACCTTGTATATGTCATCTACTGCAATCACCCAGCAGCCTGCAAAGCTGCTGGCACTGTGCAGCTCTGTTGCATTTGACCCTGGTTCTGCTGACCTCCTGGGCAACCACAGGACATGAGAGCTGGCTCTGAGCTTGGCTTCCCAGTAGGGACAACCTGTGTGTTTACAACCAATCCAGTCACCAGTATGGTGTTTGAGGACTTGTGCATTGTGCTAGTATAAATGCTGCAGTACAGAGATTTTCAAGGTCTTCAATCCTTGATGTGTTCAGAACTGCAACTCCAACCTTAAAATAGAACAATTACTGCTCACATGATGTCAACACCTTGTTCAGCACATGACAACTATTTACTTCATTTAAAACTGCAATTTGCTATGCATTACTCTTAAAGTCACCAAGCTCCAGAAGAGCAGCCCTGCAAACACTGGCCAGAATCCAAAAGCACTGCATTATAAATAATCTTACTCTAATACAGAACTATACTAATGCATCTACAAGAAGTTTTATACCTTAAATCCACATTCTGTAGCTTCCATCCCATCAAATTAGAGTTCACAAGTGCAATTATTTCAGATTCTGTTGCAATCCATAAACTTCATTATCATTATATCTGTATTTTTCCTTCTTTAACAGAAAATCTGTCCACCTGGTTTGATTTCAAGAACTCTGAAATCCATGACACACCAAAAGCCACTAATTTTTTGATAATTCAGCTCAGTTTCCTGCTCTATATTTTGCATCCATTGTTGGATGATCAGAAGTAATGAACTACATTCAATAGCAATAGAGCATCTAATCCCAAAAACCTCTTTCATACAACAGCTAAGAACAAGCATTCCCATTTTCAACTTCTTTATACTTTAGTCAGCCTCCCAAAACTCAACTTCATATGCTTCATGGCTTATTTGAAGTTTAAAAAACATTCCCTTCTAGGGTTTGTATATGGTGTGGGTTTGGTTTTGTGTTTTTTGTTTTTGCATGTGTCTGAAGCTTCTTTACCACGTTTTTATTTTATACTGAAGAGTTTGTTATCTATAGCAGCATTACTAATCTCTGCCTCAGTTTCCCTCATGCATAGCACTCACTCAGTTGATCCCAGAGTAATTGCAGCGATGGCAGAATCAACACTCCCTGTTTTAGCCGTGAAAGCATTTCATTGTTTCACACCATTGATTTCTCCTCTAAAGTAATTAAGAGCATGAAAGACAGGAATGAGCCTCATTAGCTCCCACAAGCACAGGCATCCTCCAGCTTTCCCATGAACCTTTCCAAGGAGCAACGACTCACGATGCACACGCAGGCACGTAAGGCAGCAGAGGGTTGCTCGCTGCCGACAGTCTGCATTCCCTGCTCAGCCTTTGACACGCCGCACAGCTCGGCGAGCTCACTGATCTCCGCTGGCTGTCTTACACAGCACCCAGCACAACAAGCATTACTTCTGTAGCTGATAGCCTAACAAACCCCTGAGTTCCAGCCTGTACAAATCGGAGAGACCGAAAGAGAAACGTGGTGGGGGGGAGAGCTGCACGGAGCTATCAGCTCTAGCTTCTCTCCCTTTCCCTTAAACCCCATTGACAGTCTCCCAGAATACAGTAAGCCATTTGCTGCATCTCCCTTATCCTATTGTACATCAATTTGCTGAAACATTCATGGGATCACTATGCATTTCATTTACCCTTAAGGCCAACCCCTCTGCTTATTAAATTAAGAAGATGAATGAGAGATTTGCTCTCTTGCTAGCAGCCCAGGGGATTCATTAGTCAAGTAAATGATTGCACTTGCCTCAAGTTATGCTACTGCAATGTTTGTAATGCGTCTTCTGATCTCAGCTCCCCATGCACTTTTTGGAAACAAGGTTGGCTTTCAGACAGGTCACATTTAATTCCAGTCATTTGGCTTCAAATAAAGGCCTCAAATTCACTATCCTAATTCCCTTCTTTTGCTCAGCCTTCCAAACATTTCACAGAACAGACACACAAGGGGAATCAAGAGCTACACGTAAGCTACCAACACTCATCCCATTTATGTCTGTATCAAGCACAGTTAGGATTTTAGCACTGAGATAAAGTACAGGTTTGGGTACATAGTGACACACTGCAGTAACACAACTGCCCTGGGCAGAAGGGAGTATTTCCATCCCACCGAGTTAGGCCATTAATTAAGCATGGAGGGAACTGTTAACAAGCTCCCTTTTGCCTTCCAGAAGGGAGCTGGCTCTAGGTAACTGCATCCAGAAGACATCAGCATTTCTGTATGCAGTGTTAGGAAAGAAGGAAGGAAATGGTGCTTCAGAAAAAAAGGTTAAAAGTCACATGCCAATTAAACTGCACCAAAATGCTGCATACAAATTAATTCAGGGGAATAGCTGTGCCCACTTTTACAGGGCTGTTCCAGAAAAAAGCAGAATTTGGATGAACAAGAACAAGCCCCACTAGCACAGTTGGGTGAGCACTTCAGCAGTGTGATAAGCATTCTAGCAGAGATACCCTCTGACAAGCTGCAACAAGAGAAGCAAATGGAAGACTGCACATCTTTAAGTCACTTAGAGGTTGTGCTATCTTCTGTGACGGCTGCTGGAAATGCAGCCTGCCACCTTTAACACTGGGGAAGTGTTACAGCAAAAGGCACAGTTTCTGAGCAATGCACCTGCAATGAAGCATATTCCATTTTTTAGGAATGAAAATAGCAAGAACCACAGTACTTGTCAACTGATACAATTCCTAGAGATGCCCAGAGATAGACTCTGCACTCTGCTCCAAAGCTACACAATGAATCTGAAACATTAGGCAGTAGGAAGATTGCCCAGTTCTTAAAAGTTTCCCAGCAAATCTGTAACCAACCAGAAATGAAAAATGTTGATGCTGCTCTCCTCCTAGCATTGCACCTAAGCAACACAGCATGCAAACACTCAGAAATGCTCACTCCCATGAAACATATCACAGCTGCAGTAAGAAAGGGATGGTCTCTGCAGACCGGGAAAGGAGAGGGATGTGCACACCAGAGGTACAAACACGAGTGCAAAAGGAAGTGAGTAACCTAATTGCAACAGCAGTGAAAAGGGAATTAAGATGTCTGAGCTAACAGAACTATCTTCCTTCACCTTGCCATTGTCCATGAATCAAGTGCTTATTTACCTCACAACTTCACCATAAAGGTCTCACCTGAGCTTCATCAAATGATTTATATCCTGTCTATAGATAGAGTAACATAACGATTCTGCTGCATCTGCAGAGACTAAAGGCTTCAGCCTGCTGCAACAGGTCCATATCTCTCCCATGACCAGTGCTCCAGAGCTGGACTCAGCACTGAAGCTGAGGTCTTATTTTTGCACACAAGCTGCAAACCCAGGGGGGCTGCAGCTCTGAGCAGACTCCTAGCTTTTTGTTTACATACATTTAATCCTATTTAGGTGCTTCCAGCTCCCCTCAGCAACCCCTGAGGGGGGAGCACAGCGCGGCCAGCCCCGGGGACACCCCTGCTAGCATCCACATACCAAAGCCTCGTCTGAAGTGAGAAGCAATGCACTCGGTAGTGGGTAGAGACACAAGTTTGCACCGTTTGTTAGAGGAACTACACATTTGGGGTCCTTAACCTCCCTCTGCTGTGAAAGGAATCCTCTAAGCAAGTGGTTTTAATTGCACCGACCCTCCCCCACAACCCCCGACGGAGGCTCCGGCGCTAGCCCCACACCACAGCCCGGGCAGATCGGTAACTACATCACCACTGATACTGCTGCAAGGGCTCAGCAGCAGATGAGCCAGGCTCAGGGGCTGGATCCTGGCACTGGATGCAGGAACTTAGGGATCAGCGAAGCACAGGAGAACAATCCAGCAATCTGGGAATCAGGAATCTTGACTCTCGAAAGGGAAGTCTTCAAGGGAATCTCACAAGGGAAATCAGTCTAGCAAGGGGGAGCTGACCCTCAGTTTATACATGGAGTATGAGCTATATGGGATGGAATACTTTAGCTGGTCAGTTTGGGGTCACCTGTCCTGTCTGCTCCCCCCTGAAGGTGCAGCCTTTACCCTGCACCCCCCAACATGAGACACAGGATTTAGCAGCGACCTTGTTTTGCACCCCAATCCCTGGTACTAAAATCTAAACATGAGGTCTTACCACAGCTAGAAGCTGGCAGTGTCTGTGAAAACATGCTGCTAGTTTCAGAAAGTGCAGTTTCTTAGAGGAGCTTCAACTAAAAAGTAAAATCACTGAACAGAATTAGCTCTGCTCTAACCCAAACCAGGACAACCTCCTACTTCCCAGGGGCAAACCTCCCACTTTCCCTGGGTAAGGAGCCCAGGGAGGTGTGAGGTTCACTGCGGCCAAGCCCAGATTTTGTTGTTAACAGTAAGGTTGGAGAAGAAATTTTCTACTGGTGCTAAGGAGGGCTGTTGGGTGATTCTCTATCCTGTTTCAGGATTAAATACTATTAACTTGTTGGAGTGAGTCCAGAAGAGGTCACAGAAATGATCTGAGGACTGATACCCCTCTGCTGGGAGGACAGGCTGAGAGAGTTGGGGTCTTCAGCCTGCAGAGGAGAAAGCTCCAGGGTGACCTTACTGCAGCCTCTCAGTATTTAAAAGAGCCTACAGGAGAGATAGTGACAGAGTTTTTAGCAGGGCCTTTTGGGACAAGACAAGGGGTATGGTTTTAAACTCAAAGAGGGACATTTAGACTAGATAGAAATGATTTTTTTTTTACACTGAGTGTGCTGAGAGCCTGTCCCAGGTTGCCCAGAGAGGTGGGCGATGACCCATCCCTGGAACCATTCTAGGTCAGGTTGTTTGGGGCTCTGAGCAACCTGAACTAGTTGCAGATGTCCCTGCTGACTGGAGGGGAGTTGGACTAGATGACTTTGTAAGATCCCTTCCAACCCAAACCATTCCATGATTCTCTGTGTTCCCAAGCTAATGGCTTGAGGACAATGCACAAGAGGAAAATCTGTTGTCTTAGAAAAAGGCCAGGGAGACAATTATGCTGCTTCTATGTTGTGGGACAACACAGGACCCCCAAGACTGCCTTTGACTTCACAAGAGGAACCTAAACTTCAGGGCTATGTGGGTCACTCCAGCATGTTTGGTTTTCCTGGCTAAAGGGAGACACGAAGTAAAAGGAGGAGCCAGGTCTGTGTGTGGAAATGTAAAGTAAAAGGCAGGTGCCATGGGCAAAAAAGGATGTCATTCAAAGGAGACTACTTTTGGTAATAGGATGTTGGAGGGAGCTGCATAGACACAGACAGTGGAGAGGAAGTCAAAGATAAAAGATAATACATGAGAATTATGACAGCATAAATATGTTACTTCTGCTACAAAAGCACTTATGTGTTATTTCAGACAACAGCCTCTCTCTGTAGTTTGGTACAGAGTACATCTGCAAGGGCTTTTCTGTGTGCCTGAAATCTTCACACTGAGGCTTATTCAAAAAGCTTTTGAGATTACTTCCTTATCCTGAGAACAAACAAGGGATTTGTTCCAGGTCCAGAGCATTAGCTGCAAGTCAGAAAATTCAGGAGCTAATATCACTAGGAATCAAAGTATTTTTAACAGGGTTGATGTTAGTAATTTTAGGGTGGCTTCTGAAGAGAGACATGAAAGGAACTAGAAGGATTTAGACTAAACTCTCCTCTGCAGCTAGTGGAAAATTCCAAGAAATCTTCTCCTGTATTGAATTTAACATCTGCAATACAAAGCTTTGAACATGCCAGACATCACCTGGCCTGGAGCATGCAGTAAGATAATCAGATGCCTTACTGGGTCTCAGATGGGGGACATTCATGGAGTTATCTAAGGAGAGAAGACCTGCAAATTGTGAGGGTGCTCTGCCATGGTCTAATACTGGTTCCTGTGTCTCTTGTGGGCACTGGTACTGGCTGGCAGTGATGGTTTTGCTGCAGGTGTCTGTGCAGTATTGCAGGGCAAGGTTGTCCTTATGGCTTGGTGTCATCTCTGTAATGGAGCAGTGACAACAGTGCCATCAGGTCCTAGTGTCTCAGGAGTGGGCCTGATTCTACCAGACATGAAATTAGCTTCAGGTTTGTGTTGTGGTGATCTAGCAGGGCAAAGGGAAACCTTGATGCAAGGCCATGGCAGGCAGTGAAATTATGAATTGAAGGGCTGATGTTGCTCCAGGTGGCTACACTGCTGCTTTTGCATGTGTTGTACCCTGGGACTGAAGCTTGTTTTGTGGGATAAAACCCCAAAGTTGTCAGCCTTTTGCCTAGGGTTGTATCTTACCTCACAGACCCTCCTAAAAGGTGACTGATAACACCAACTACTTGTGCATTGTTAGCCAGAGAGCAGTTTTGTGATGACAGTCAGAGACCAAGAACTGCACTGGGAGACAGACATGCAATTCCTGGTTACTACAAAAAGGAAAAGCAACCTAGAGCTGATGTAACACTGTGTATGGCAACAGGAGCTGCATACTTCTCCCTAATTCAGGGTGCCCTCTGAGCCTCAGATGAGTTGTAACCAGATCACACACATCTTTACTGCTGCTGGTCTCAGGGCCTTGCAGCATAATGCCTGCTGGTTAATGGGAATCCCCAGTGAGGAAAGGGATGTTCAAACTGTCATTTTGCCTGGGGACTTGATTTTTGGAGGCTGATGCCACCTAACACCTTCAAATTGCCCTTTGAGTTCCCTCTTCTCACAGCTCTTCAAGGTCTTCCTGATGTACCTTCAAGCTTTCCCCTGTGTTTTTGGTGGCCAGTTTGTATGGTCAAAAATCACTGACCACACTGCCATAACACTGCAGACACCAGGATGTGGCTCTTATGTGAAGTCAAGAGCAAAGCAGCAGCACAGCAGGCAGGAGAGGGATGGAATCTCCTTCTGACCTTTTGCTCCTGAGCACAGATGTACCATCCCTGGGGCTGAACACAAACATCTAAAGCAATTTCTGCTACTGCACTGTGCTGTGAGGGTAGCAGAGAGGGAACTGAATTAAGGTGGTTGCCTGAACTGAGCTCAGGCTTAACAGGGCTAGAAAAGAAGTGATTTATAATGTTCAGAGGAGTGAAATCATAATACATTGGAGATACTGTTACATCTTATATGATGCCTATGCTTGCTTTTTAAATGAATGTCTAGGTACCAATGTTTGGGAGAGATGCTGGATGCAGCATATATAGGGCTTTGCAATTTCTGTCCCCAATGTACTCCAGCAAGAAAGTAAAAGGAATATTTGCTGGCAAAAATACAACCACCTTCTTGGTTTGTTTCACTTTCTATTGCATTTGTCTTCTTCAGTAGGAGCTGAAAGCTTTTTGAAGCTTGCAAGAGTATGTAACTCAGACCTTATCTTGGAATAATATCATGTTTATAGCTCCTGTCACAGAATAGACATGATTTCCTCTTCAGTGATACACTGACCTTCAAATGGAGCCTTGTGTTTCATGTGGTATATCTGACAGTCTTTGTTGTAGTCATGTCACTGCTCCCCAGACCTGTAAAGATCCAGTGCATGTACACAAAGTGTCACTGACACCTGAGAGAGCCACAGAAACAAAATCTGTCTGCCTGCAGGGCTTCATCCTGTGTTGAGAGCTGGATGTTGTGAAAAGTCAGTGAAAGGGTAGGATTGAGACCTGTACTGATCATGGGGATTTGGAGAGCTCTTGTTGTCCAATCACACCCTTAAAGCTGCACTGAGACTGCACAAATGTCTGTTCAGACTCTCACCACAAATGATGGACTTGTCTAAAAGCAGGCAAAGAAAGAAAACAAAAATGGTTTACTCTGGGGTTTTTTTTTTGTTCTGCTTTGCTTTTAGGTAAAACAACTGACAGGCTGCCACCATCTGAGCAATATTATTTGCTACTAGGAGTAGAGTTTGTTCATGCTATGGGCTAGTCCAGAGAAAAGAAGCTCTGAACAGCAGGCAGCCTCCTCTAGCTCTGGCACAAGAGCACCCATGGCTTTAGTCCCATGTTGAAGCCCCATGGTTGGAGTCTATTCTTATTAGCACAGGATTTTGTTCTCCTGTACCTATTTATTAAGGGTTGAGATCACAGCTCTCAGTTTAGGATTCCCAGGGCAGGTGCATTTTTACCCAAGGTTGAATCGTGTGGCTTGTGGTTGGTGACAGGTGAATTCTGTGGCCTCCCACCCCCTGAGCCCCAAATTCAAACTGTGGTGGATTACAAATGAAAAGAGGGTTGTGTCTGTGCTTTGTTTTACAGCAGAGGAGGCCTGGGCTTGGTTTATCACAGCCATCAGCACAGTTTATTGCTCTTGGGCAAAGGACACTTCAGGGGGGAGTGTGGCACAGAGGGGTACAGGCTGTGTGGCTGGCAGGGGTTGGTGGTGGGAGAGGACAGGGTGGCAGCACTGTGCAGATGGGCAGGTAGGACTGGGGAAAGAGAAGATTTAAGATGGATGGATGATGGATGGGTACTGGCACACTCTTGCACATGTCATAGCATCCCTTATTTTCACAAGCTCAGCAACATACACAAACATAAAGGGAGAAAATGAGCACTCCAGCCTCTGTGAGGCTGGGCTAGAGTGCTGCACTGTGCAACTGACATTCCTTCTCCATCCAGCTTTTTCATCCCTAAAGCTTGTACACCTACACTGGCACTTACACACCTAACCTGTTACTCCCTGGAGTTCCCTTTTGGTCTCTCCTTCCCTATGGAGCTCACAGTACTCTGCGCTGGCCAGAAGGTGGCAAGCGTTCAATTCACATCTCTCTCTGCTTCCACTCACAGAATCACAGAATTACAGAATCATTACGGTTGGAAAGGACCCTCAAGATCACCACCCCAACCGATAGCCCTACACTACTCTTACCCCTAAATCATCCCCTGAAGGAACACATCTATCCTCTTCTTAAAAACCTCCAGGGGTGGTGACTCCACCACCTCACTCGTCTCCCCAAAGCAAAGAGTTTGAGGAGAGCAGGGACTACAGAGCCCTGGTTGTTCATGGGGTCAAAGCCTGTGTCCAAGTGTCTGTGTGAGGCAGAGGGAGAGTCTCCCGTGACTGCTATCAGTGTCAGTGACAGGAGAAGCAGCATTCTGCTACTGACAGTCACAGATAAACTTTTTGGGATATCATCCTCCAGTGCAAGGCACTAGAGAAACCACTCAGAGAGGGCCTTAAGCTGCAGCATTTCCCCAAGCTTTCTGAATACACTCGTTTTGCCACAGCACTCTGCAGATAAACCAGAATGGGTTAAACCCACTCATATGAAAAGAAAACAAATCCAAGATGGTTTTGGGAAGATCATGGTCTCCCTCTGCATGTTGGCATACCTGCTCCCAGTGTGAGTAGGTGTGGTGGTGGTGGTGGTGGTGGTGGTGGTGGTGGTTCAGGGTTTTTACAGATTCAACCAATTTTTAAGGCTGCTGATAAGAAAGACATGGAGGGCAGCTAAGGTTACTTCAAATGTCTTCAAGAAGAGCACCATGTCAAGCACATCTTTTACACATCCTTGCTCCCTACATCATCCAAAATGAGGAATAAAATTCTATTTCCCTCTTTCTTCCCCCTCTAACCCACTGCAAGCTGCTGGTGACATCACAAAACACAGAAGTGGAGCTATAGAGACTACAGCCTTTATGTGCATAACTGCACATAATAAATACATGAGAGAACTTTCATCAGAGCTGCTTCTGACAGTCTGAGAGCACTGTTACTCATGGCAGCATTGAACTGCCTTCTGTGAATTGTGTCAAACCAGTCAGTAACAGACAAGAGCTTCTCCTGTTCAAGAGCTTTCCTTTGTGGAGAAATCTCTTCTGCTTTTCAGGGCATATATAAGACACTTAGGAGCAGCCCTGGCTACCCTCCAGCAGCTCACAGATTCCCTCCTGTGCCTGGAGGGCTTTGTACTCCTGTCTCTTACCACTGCACACAAGTGTGTGAGCCACAGGGAATGGCATGACTGAGGGTGCTCTCAGACTACCATGGATCCTCTTCTGCTATATGTTCCCAGGAGCAGAAGGTAGGAAGTAATCTCTCATCTCCTAGGCAGCCCTTCCATTGACAGTCACTGACTTGCTCCATACTAGGTAGCCTGTAGAAGGTGGAATTAGCCCAAGCTGGAGAGGTGAAGCCTACATACTCTATAATACAGTGGAGAAACTTGTGAGAGATCTAAGATGAGCCCTGCTTTGCAGAGGAGAGACACAAACCCAAGCTTCTCACAGCCCCATTGCATAGACATTCACTTGCCACTGAGGTATTGGAAAGAAGGTAAAGCACCATGACTTCAGCCATGCCAGTACTGCTCTAGCCAGAGCTCTTCTACCATTCCAGCCTGAATTAACAGCTTGGGGACCACTAAACACATTTTGGTTTGGGGTGTTTTTTTGCAGAAATCACTATTTGACAATGAGGTTATGAGATGATACATGCAAGTCTGATGTATAGCTTCAGGCCTTCTAAGATTCATCCTGACAGCCTAGATAATAAGATAAAGACAGGAAAAAGATGTGAGCAGCTCTAGATTAAACTAGAAGCTGGACTGGTGTCAGCACTGGAGTATAAAAGACACCACTGTGGGTTACCTCTGAATTCACACTGTCCTCAACTTTGCTCTTCAACACTTCCCTGCAGTCCTGAACCTGGGCCAGACCCTTCTGATTTCTGCTTCTAAACTTTTGCCTTAACAACAACAATATAGGAAGGACCTCAGATGTATTGTTGTGAAGAGACTTTAAAAATAATAGCTTCCTTGAGTCATAAAATCAAGTCCAGGAGTTATTCCACACTGACTTCTTTCCCTCCTGCCAGTGCTTTCTACAGTTAGATCTTCCTGAAGGTAAATATCCTCTGAACTACAGTAAAATGGCAGAAGAGTCAATAAAAGGGTGTGGATCTGAGATCAGCCAAGATGTTTGCAGCCATACACTCTGAAACCTTGGGCTCAGTCTCTCAAGCCACCCAAAGAACAGCTTTCATCAGGCCAGTGGTACAGGCTTGGCTTAGGTTTGAAAGCAAACTGTGTTTTCACAGAAATAGAACTTTCTTTCAACCACAGGGTTGCATTTGAAGGAAGGTAAGGCCCAGTGTGGCTGAGGAAGAGGAGTTCTGACTCTTCCATCATCTTATGAGGAAGAAGTGAAACAAACAACAGAAGGTAATTGCCCTTCAAAACCTCTCCCAACCTCACAGGGAGTCCAGCCCCAGATAAACTCACCTTTCTGAGCCTATCAGAAAGGGCTAGGCTGCAAAATTTAAGTTTTAGCTACAAAGGGAGTAAAGATTTTGGAAGAGCTTGTTTGTCCTTTTGGTCTCTCAGTAGTTTCAAAGTCAGATTTCAGGAGAATTCAGACACTGCCCATGAAATGTTACAAGTGGGAGCTGCTGGCCTCTGCCTGCTTGGCCTGGGCTTGAGCTTCTGTTGAAAAATCTGCTCTTCCATGTTAGTTAGAAAAGAATTCAAACACAACCTCTGTCCTTTTGCCTCTAGGTTTCAAGGAAAAGCTTGGCAGCAGGGCTGGAGTTGATCTAACAACTGGCACAGAGCACAGGGTCCTCAACATGCCTTTTGCCTGCAACCAACTGGGAATTGAGGACAGATCTGAAGGAGCAGGACTGATGGGACTCTGGCCTGGTATCACTTGAGAGTGTCTGCACTTATGTTGGTTATTAGGTCTGGCTCTCTGCCTGGAGGAAATGAACTTGAAGCTTTTTCCTAATTGCCATGCAAGCAATCCAAGAACCAGCATCAATTACTGACACACTCATCAGGGCTATCAGCAAATGTGATTGCCCTCAGAATTCATTGTCCTCACAGAGAAAGCAGCTCAGCCAGGCTGTCTGAGGGAAGCCAGCACTGCCTGTTTACTGTTTATAGGGAACCAAGCATTTGGACAGACCCAGACAAGGAACTTTGAATGTGTGGCTTAACTGTAGCAGCTGAAAGGTTACCCTGTGTCTGGGAAAGCCCAGAGAAATATGCTTCCTCTGCCTCAGCATTTGTCCAGTCACAATGGCACTGGCTGACTTTCCAGGAGTTCTCCCTCACTCCCAGTTCAGGCAGGGCAATAGCTCAGAACAGCCTGTGAGTATCTGGAAATCCTGGAGAAATGCCCATGGTGCCTTGTCAGATCAGCCATGGCATCACTGCAAGGGGAGATCATTGCTCTCTGCTCCCTGGACTCACTCTGGAGCTGTTATTCAGATCAATCTGTCTGCAGATTCCAGTGGGAACTCAATAGTGCCCTCAGTGCCTCATTCCTTTGGTTATGGAGATCCAGGCTGCAGACATCTGGTCACTGTCCTTCAGCAAAGTGGCAAGTGGGAATTTCTCTGTTCAATGAACAAAAGGATGTAGTTCCAACAGAGAGGACACCTGACCACAAGCAGAGATTATTGTCACCTTCTCTTCCTGCACATTGCTGGGCCCAGATCCATAGCAATGTAGGGACTGAGAAGCCAAATCCTGACAACGTCTGTCACTGCTTGGAGTGAAAGAAAGGCCCTGAGTCTCTGGAAGCAGGTGAATTTCTGACAGCTGTGACACATAAACATGGAGTTCTCTTCAAAACGAAGATCAGACCCACTTCAGCTCATGTACAACTATTTGCCAGTCTAAAGATTCTATCCAGTAACTGAAATGAATTTCTGCACTGAATTTTATAGACTAAAATCAATGACTTCATGGTAAAGCAGCATTTGATTCCTGGATGAATTATTACAGGATGCCATTTCAGTAATTTCCTCCTCACTTGATCATGATAACACAGTCCCCTAGGCACTGGAAAGCCAGGGAGTATGTGCCAAATGGAGGAGATGGAAATGGGAGAGTTGCCAGTAATAGAAAACACAGTTAAGGAAACAGCATTTGAGAGTTGATTGTTGTGTGATGGGGAACGTTTTGTCTTTTTCTTCACTGATTCTTTCAAGTGGGACCAGATCTATTGTGTAAGGAAAGCTAAGAAGCAGCTGACAGAACTGCTTGGAACCAGCTTCCAGGCAGAGCTTTGCTCCCCCTCTAAATCCCTTCCTTGCTCAAGTTTTAAATGCAGCAGCAACAACAAGAACAAAAGTATCTACCTCCACCTACCCTTGACCCTTCAAAAGATGGTGAGGATGGAGAGCAGAAAGCAAGGCCATGTGGTTTCTATTTAGCTTTAACTCTTTCTCTGCCAGCTGTGAAGCATACCAAGGTATACTGCACTCCTTTCTGCTCTGACCTGTAGGGCTCATTGCCAATCTGTTCTTCTGCAATGAGGCTAACTCATAGTAGGGGAAAAGGGAAGAACTAAGCTAAAAGCTGAGTGAGACAGAAGTCCAAGATGGACTAGCATATTGTATTTCAACAGCTTACAGTGATAAGGGAATCTCAAGGGATTTACAGCTAGTTAAGAAGATGCAAAGTTGCTGCCTGTGAGGATGTTTGTGCATGGTTCTAACACCTTTCCAGAAGAGAAGGAGCAGTCAGTGTGTTTTCAGTACAGAATTACTGCACATGCATTTCTAAGCAGCTAAATGGAAATGTCTGAGGCTGATGCAGTGTTGTTCCTGCATAATCATTTGTGCCAAGCAGAGCATGAGCTGAGAGAACAGTCAGCTCCTGGCATTTCATGGGGCTGTGGAGATACCTTAGTGAATACAGACTTACCTGCACTGGGCCAATCTTATAACTGGAACAGCTCTGCCTTTTGTAGAGATATGTGACTCTGTAGTAGGATAAAATTACATCCTCTATTTTCAAACATGTTACTCTTGCTGAAAGACATCACAGAAAATGAAGCCAGGGCCTGAAATCCTGTGATTTGTACTGTTCCAGGACACCAAAGAATCATAAGGCAAGTTCTTTCTATATTGCAGGATACTGGGATCTGCATTAAAGCCAGGAGGTAGGTGTCATCTGAGTCTTTGAAGAGACCTGTTAGGATGTCTAAGCCTGCAAGCTGGTTCTACCTGATTCTGAGTGAAATCCCCAGCTCACTTATTGTACTTCATGTACTGTACTTCTTCATATTTATCTACAACCTCACAAAGTCTCCAGGTCATCATGAGATTTTACATGCATTCAAACTACAATTTGGAAAACAAAAATATTCTTACAAATGCAACTTCAGTTTGCTGCACACATCCCAGCCTCAAAAGATGCCAGTGATCTTGTGGAAAGGAGTTTCCTGTATGAAAAGAACCTAAACAAAGAGATGGCCATGCTGGGAGACTGGAACATAACCAACCTGACTGCACTCCCCACTTACATGAGTGAGTACATGGGATGTGCTAAAGCATGGAGCACTCTCAAGTTTGACCCTTAAGAAAGCTCCAAGGCTTTAGCCAAAGTGCTGGTAAACAGCATGGAGAGAAGGTATGTGAGGATTTAAAACCAGGCTCAGACTCAAAGGGACAGTGCAAATTTATGCCCTTTGCATTTTGATTCCTTCTGGCTAGGACATTTTTCTGCATTATTTCCCACTATGTAAGCAAGCAACTACCTCTGTGTAATGTCACATGTTGGAATTGGCTTGACTGATACAAGGAACTTGCCAGGAATGAGCATATAGCCAGGGGTCAGCCTATTCTTAAATTATTAATAAAGACTTTCCAATTAATCTGCCTCTGCACATGCAGTGATTCAGGCCTGGAGGACTCTGGGGAGCTCAGAGGGTGAATCACATAAGCTTATTCTTTGTTTTCTTTGTTGCTTCTCTTTCAGTAAGTCTTCCTGAGAAGGTGGCTGTCCTCCTTCACCTCTGACAGGGCTTGTTTGTGCTCCTGTTGATGGCAGAGGAAGTTCTGCAACTGACTTTAACAGGGCGGGAAAACTTACTCTATGAGTTTTTACTTCTTCAGCTTTGTGACATGATCACCTCTAGCATCTTCAGAAAGGTTTCTGGACTTGAGAACAAATTTGTATCAAGTAAAGAAGTCATCATTTATCTGACATGGGCCTTGGTGCTTCCCCAGCATGTGTCTGTCTTGGTGATAATCTCCGGTCTGGGAATGTCAACAAATACCTATAGCCTCCTAGGGCAGACCAGAGCTGCTCTTAGCAGTTAAGAGCTGTACACCAGGTGTGGCATTAAGATCAGGGAAGGATATGGTATTTTATAGCCAAAGGAAGCCAAGGCTATTGCAGATACACATAAATTTCCCCCTATGTGGAGAAAGCATTAACCTCCAGCCTTTTTAGCAAATATACTGAAGAACAGAGACATTTTCATGAAGCTTGTCTAATGCCTTTTCAGATGGAGTAAAGATGCTGTAGTAGTAAGAGACAATTCTGGAATGGAAATATGGCCAAAGACCCAAACAACAACCATTTGAAGTGAAAGATGTCAAAACCAAAAGTGAGAGTTCATAGTTCCTGGCATTTTGAGTGTGAAGGGAATTGAGGATTGGATGTGAACACCAGGATCCCCTGCACAATTTTGTTTCCTGGCCCCATAAGTTGAAATGAGAGTTCTCTGGCACTGTTGGAAGCTATGGGCACAGTGCTCATCAGGAGCCTGTCTCCTTCCAGGGAGGGAAATGTGCTCCCAGTGGGCAGTGAGTGCAATAGATACACAGCCCACCCTTTCAGCCTTTGTTAGGACTGGAAAAAATAAAACCCCCTAATTTTAACTTATACATGTAGACAGTTAAGGATTTTTGCTTCTAGTCTGCAATGTCTACCACTAACAATTTAGATCTTTACATTATTTCTTAAGTTAAGGTGGTTTTTTATATATTTAACTCATGAACTCATGCTGCAATCTGTAATCAGGAATTCAATATCCAGTTCTTGAGAGGCTATTTCTTTCAATCTCACTCACTGCTCACAACCTACTTGAATAATAAAAACATCAGAGGGATTTTTGTTTTAATTAACTGTTAATCCAAAAATGCACATTGACAAAATCTTACAAATCTCCAAATCTCTTAGTCTTTGACTTCCCATGAAGTTAACATTGGATAATCCAGCCTCAATCTATACTGCTTGAAGAGCAGGTCTTTAAACTGTACAAATCCCATATCCAAAGACAATAACATAGAGGCTGGATATACAACATGGTGCTTGTGTGCACACTTTAACAAAACATTTGTGTCCAGAGAAGGGCAAGGAAGCTGGTGAAGGGTCTAGAGCACAAGTGTTGTGAGGAGCAGCTGAGGGATCTGGGCTTGGTTAGCCTGAAGAAAAGGAGGCTCAGGGGAGACCTCACTCTCTACAACTCCCTGAAAGGAGGTTGGAGTGAAGTGGGGGTTGGCATCTTTTCCCAGGTAACAAGTGATAGGAAAAGAGGAAATGGCCTCAAGTTTTGCCAGGGGAGGTTTAGGTTGGATATCAGGAACAATTTCCTCCCTGAAAGAGTGATTAAACATTGGCCCAGGCTGCCCAGGGCAGTATCCAGAAAACCATGTAGCTATGGCACCTTGCAACATGGTTTAGCAGCATGGTGGTGTTGGGTCATGGTTGTACTTGATCTCAGAGGTCTTTTCTAACCTTAATGATTCTATGTTAGAAAGTATGGCATGACTTATTCAGGTTCTGGCTGCACCATCTTCTCTTCTACTGCAGCAACTTCTGAAGCCAATCAGGAACTAATTTAGCAATGTCAAGTCTGAGTTTTAGTGAAATGTAGCTGATGGATTAAAGTGCTACTTTACAGGCAACCAGTTAGAAGCATCTGGGGTACTGCTGTTGAGGGACTTGGCTTCAGTTCTCTTCCATGAGCATAGTGATTTCTGTGGCCTCTGTGCTAACTTTACAGTAAGAGACTGGCTGGGAAGCTGAAATGCAGGAGGGCAACAACTAAGTCTACAGCAGAGCTTCCCACAGATCTGGGCTTGACTTGGAAGTCTTCCATGAGAAAACAAAATGTGGTGAGATCACATCCCAAGCTGAACTGATAGAGAAAAGGGAATCCTTCCACAGCTGGAGGCTGATCTATACATATAAATATGTGAAGTCACAGCTTCCATTAAAGTCTCTCCATCACAAGCATCTTGGCAGGCAGTGGCTCCTCCTGCTCTGAGTGAATCACAGCCATGATCCTGTTTGCAACAGCAAGGGAGAATTTGCAAGATCTTAGCTTGGCAACTGGTAACATCAAGAGTTTAGCAGAATGATGGAAATAATGTACCAAGGAGAAAAAAATGTGGGGGGAGGATGTGTGCACCAAACAGCTTAGGAGTGTAGGAAAATATCCAGCCTCCCACTAAGTTGCTATGGGGTAATTAATAACATGTCTCATTCTCTCCAACTTTTCTTCCAACCTTTTCCTCCCCAGGGGCATGAGCTATCATCAAAGAACATTTTTCTTTGGCTTAGTAGGGTAATAATGATGGATAATTTAAAAGGAGCAGGTTTGGAAGCTATCTCACCTCCCCCTATTGACAATTAATCAGAGCATAATTGGCCAGAGTGTAGGTGGCAAGCAACATAAGGCTTCTTTGGTCTCTTGGTGTCAGCTGGCTCACCAGGATACAATACAACTTAGTAGAAACATTAACAGATAGTAGATGTAATGGGAGCTGATGACATAGAGTCATCAGCTTCTATTTTATATCCCCTTATTGTATTGTATGAGCTGACAGATCACCTGCCAGTCTCCTCACACCACCAGACTCCAGCTGGCAGACTACTATTCAGTTTGAAGCACCACACATCAAGAAAGACTAGAAGATCAGCTGGAAGAAGGCCAAAGAAAAGCAAGAGGAATGATCAGAGCTCTAGAGTATGTGACCTGTGATGAGAGATTGGAAAGGTTTGGTCTAGTTAAGCCTGGAGAAGAGAAGACAAAAGAAAGACATGATAACAGTGGCCAAATATGTGGAAAGTGACCTCAAAAAGGAAGAGAACAAAACATTTACTGTATCCATTGTGGTAAGGACACTAAGTCAGCTTAATGCATAGCTGAGGCAGTTTTGATGCAACTGTAGAGGATGCACAGGAACAGTGAAGCCTCTGAATAATTTGTGTAAGGAAGCTACAGACTTGCCAGGGTTGCAGGTTTCTGAGGGCAGGCAGGTGACTGTTATCTGTAGGCAACAGTTCAGACATAGTCAATCCAGCCTTGGGCATGGAGCTGGCTAAACAATTTCTGAAGGTACCTTTCAGAAGCTTTTTATGATCTATGATTAAAAAAATTCTTCTATCACTCCAAGTGAAGGACATAAACCAAACTCAGCAACAAGGGTTAATGGAGGGAGACAAAATAACTAGATACTGAAGTCTGTAGGTTAGCAATACCCAGAATATCTTCACAAAACCATATTTGGCACTGGAACCTGCAACTTAACCCTCAGATAAGTCTTACAAACAGGCAGAGGATTATTTGTGGGGTGACTAGAAACTGGGGCTAAGGGGAAGTTGTTGTTTTACACTCATTCATTTTGGAAATATCCTCATTTGTAATTGCCCCATTTATAGTAAAGAGCAAAACAGAACCTTCAAATTCCTGGCAGCAAAGCACTTCCCTACTGCAGATAAATATTGATATTGGCTTTAAGTCAGTTTACAGAAAGAAATGAAAAGAAAACAGCAGCTCCAGTGATGCCTGTTGAGCCTTGAAGCATCTTTTGAGAAACTGTTTGGTCAATGTCATTGTCCAGGAGATGAAGTCAAAACCATTCCCTATTAATAGTCTGCTCAGAGGAATTCAGAAGAAAGACCCCGTGGAGCTGGACTGCTCCTGCTGGCAGTGCTCAGCCCCTTGCCCATCACAAGCAGCACCAGCATTTGTACAAACTCCCACAAAAGGCTCAGTTCCCCAGGGCTGCACACAGAGTGCTTCCACGCTGTGGGATTAAAGTCTGTGATTGCTCTGGCCCTTTGATGGGGACTGAGAATGGAAATAGAAATACCTGAGGGCATGCACTCCTCCAGACCCTCTGTGGGATCACCCCAGATCCAGTCATGCAGCAGCTGTGTCCTAACACACCATCCCTGGGAGCTTAGTGGTGTGAAATGGCATGGAGAGACCTGGAAAGAAATACCAAACTACTCTAGGCTATGCTCCTTCATTTGTGCCTAGACATCTGTGCTGTGGCTTATGTGGGTTTGGATTCCAGACTGCCATTAAATTGAAGGTAAGAAGGTGGGCAGAGCCTCATTAAGAAGTTTTACATAGGTTTGTGATCTTTTTTCTCTCCTTTCTCACCCATAACCTAGATAGCAGCTTCCCAAGAGCCACTTTCTTCCTGCAAGCTGTGTAGTGCATAACCATTCCAACACACACTCTCCCTTCCTTTCATGCCTACAAGAGTCTTCTGCCCTGAGATGAGAAGCCAGAAGATCCTGCACAGTCTCAAGGGCAAACAAGCCATAGCTCTCAGCAGAAGGCAATGCATCTCCTAAACTTGATAGCTGCCAGTCTGCCAATGTGCTGGCTGAACCACCCTGGCCCCAAGCCTCTCACAAGAGATGGGGTGCACCTTTGAAGATGCTGGCCCACCAAAAAATTAAAAGAGACAATCTTTAGCATCACTTAACTCTAAAGGAGCTAAGGAAAAAGCTATGAAAGTGCCTTTCAGCCAAAGGGGACAAAGAATTATTAATCCCAAGGTGATTATTTACTGGCACTTTATCTAGCAGGAATATCTGGCAGGTTTCTTTTGTAAGGTAGAGGAAACAGCTGCAAAGAAAGTGGAATTGGCTTAAGTCATTCACAAACTAGTTGCTAACTAATCCCAAATCCTCAGTCAGTGATGTCTTGTAGAAGTTTGACTAATCTGTTCTCATCTTTCTGTTGGGAGAGTCCCAGATTTCCTGCCAGGGTCAGATGTCAAGGTCCATTTGCCAGGTACAAAGCTACTGTACACAGATCTGCTAGGGACTTGCTGTAACATCTTCACCAATTCAGTTGCCACCCTATGCCTCAGTTTCCCCATTGTCTGTATGGCAATAAAACCACATGACTACCCCTGGAAACCAGCATATGTTGGCCTGACATCTATTCTGTCAAAACCAGTGGGCAACTGGGCCTCTCTGAGGGTCAGCTGGTGCTGTTGGTAGTGCCACCTGACCTGTGGGTGTCTCAGCTAACCTTCCAGACACCAATACACAGATGATCTGTCCTGATCTGCTTACTCAGAATTTTCCATTCATTACCATGATGAAGGTAGGATCCAGCCCCATTAGCTCAGGAAGTCATTATGTGAACTGGAAACTATCTCAGACCTTCTGGCTAATCTCCTCAACTGCTTTATTCCTTTAGTCTCCCAACAGGATGTGTGGAGGAGAAGCCATGGTTTGGAAAGACAGAGCAGGAGAGCACACAGGGGAGAGGAGGGCAGTCAGGAGACTGCCCACTGCCCTGCTCCACTCTGTGACCTCAGCCAAGTCACTTAACCTCTTGCCTCCACTCCCACTCCTTGGTTGCATAGCTATGGGAGAGCTCTTTGTGGTGTGGGCAGCCACAAAGCAGACTCAGGGATGTTGTGATCTGGAGGACTGCTAGATGACCAACTCTAACATTTCATGGGGGCCAGGCCATTACATTTCACTTACCTCTCCAGAACCAAATAGTTTGTGTTTGCCTAAGATGTCTCTTCCAGAAAGGCTTTGTATGAAACCATTCAGCAACACAGAATTCCTCACACTAATTTATTCAGCTTCAGCTCTATCTGCTGCTGCTTACTTTGCTGGGTAACTGAGGAGCTCAGCATGGTTCAGTATTTTATGGTTTTCCCCAGGAATGTACTCACACAACATATTTACTTCATGTCTCAATATTTTCTTTTACCAACAAACACACTTCATCAGTTTATACTCATGTTCTGAAGCATTTTCTCCACCTTCATGTAACTTCTGTACTTTCCTTTACAAGTTTTCCCAGTCCCTACAGTGCCAGAGTGACATCTCACAGTAGAACAGGTTTGCAGGAGATGTGTTGACCCAAGACATCAGTGAGGCAAGTTTTGTGGGAAGAAATCATGTCATTTATACTTTAGTAGATCAACTGATGGAGTTGGAAGGAACAGGTTTCATGCATATGCTTCTCTTTGGTTTCCAAATTCCAGAGCAGTGCCATAGAAAGGAACCAAACCACCCTTTTAGTCCTACTGTTGCTCCATTTCTGCACAACCAACAGTATCACTTTTCTTTGTCTCACTGGGAGTTCCACTCAGAGGAATGGTCACTGGCTTAGCTGCTCTGCCTCTCACCTTCTGCCAGTCACTCTTGATCCAACAGAAGTCAAGGGCACAGTACCTTGGGTGATGTGTAAATCAATCATAACAACCAAATGATGGGAGAAAGGCTCTGATAACTTTCTGCTTTTCAAAGGGAGAAGGTTTGTCTTGGCAGGAAAGTCAGAGTTGTGTGAAAGATTTTAAAATGTGTGCTGAAGATTTTGGAGAGTTGATGTTTTCTGAAGGATGAGATGAAATTCTGCCATCCATAAGCTGCCATTCATCTGTGCTCCTTAAACTCTTCTGCAGCTCCTTGAAACAGTTTAATCTCTGGCATATCCAGTATTCCCTGGTGTTATTCTCCTTCTGATTCAACCCTTGTCCTCTAGTTGAGGCCAAAAATGGTTGTTCCTTGCATGAGACAAGCTGCTGTACAGTGTGGAACAAGTCCCAGGTGTTGATTGAAATGTCCAAACAAACTGAAGCAAACAGTGATGTTGGGAGCAGGCAGGAAAGGAGGGAGGGCACCCATCAGCCCTGGCCAGAGCCCTCTGGGCTTTTCTCCTTCACCTTGTATTGCTGAATAGGTATTTGTGGGCTATTTGCTTGAGGAGAATTTTCCCCATTTAAGAACCACAGAAAGAAACTGAGGAGTTCTCCCACTTGCTTAGTGGTTTGGATCCTGTTGGTGGTTTGTTTGTTTTTAATTCAGCCTCTGTCAGGAGGGTATAACTGTTATAACTGTGCTGCTCAGGTATGTGTGGGCACCACAGCACCATGGTCTGGCTAACAAACTCTCCCAAAACTGTAAGCCCTAAGGATTTGCTGCTCAGAGTCTCAGAGAACTGATTTGCAGCTGAAAAAGTAAGGAATCTCACAAGAATTATGCCAGAGGCATCCAGCACTTTGGCAAACATCAGATTGTGCAGGTTCTTAGGGGAAGCGTTTTTCTTGCAGTGAATGCAAAATGCAATGAGGGTGGGAAAAAAAGAGCAGATTTGGGCTTTTGTCAGTTTGCTTTTGTTGTGTTCTCAATCTAAGGGTAATTTTTCTGATCTGTCTGAACCTGTTGATTTATTTCTGCTATGAAGATGAACTGAAAGATTTTCTCTCTTTCCTAGGCTACCTTGGCATGTATCTTCTCTGACACTGGGCATGCTGCATGTAATTGCCACATCAATCCATGTCTGCACATCTGACTGCTCAGAACTGTGTCCCAAGCCCTGGAAAACTACTGCAGCCTGAGAAGCAGAGCTAATAGGATCCATCTGCTTTGGAGACAGTTTTAATTCCTGGGATTTACTCATTAATTTTCTCTTCTCTAATTACACACAAATGTCGGTGGAGGGAACTGGGAAAAAAAGAGAAACAAGAAGAAAAAAGAGCCAGCTGTCAGGGAGGGACTGCAGTTCATGTGGCAGTCGCTAGCCGGCATGATCCCCACAGCCATTGCCATGCCTCCTGCTCCCCAGCTCCTCAGAGATAGGCTGGGAAGCGAGGAAACAAGGGGAAGAATCCTGATGGATGACTGAAGTGTGTCTGAAGAGAAGATCCAGAGGTGCCATCGGTAGGTTAGATGGACTGACTACTTATCCTGGTTTGAGCTGGAACAGAGCTAATTCTGTTCAATGATTTCACTTCCCAGCTGAGTCCCTTCTCAGTCACTCACTCTCTGCAGCTCACAGCATGTTCTCACAGTGCCTGCTCCTAGCAGAGACAACACTTGATGCTTATGCTCAGTACCAAGGGCTGGGGTGCAGACCAAGGGCACTGCTAGAGCTTGTGTCCCATGTTGGGGTGCAGTGAGTCAGAGGTGGCACCTGCAGGGAGGAGGGGACAGGAGAGGTGACCCTGAAGTGACCAACAAGGGATTCCATCCCATGGGTGTCATGGTCAGGATAAAGCTGAGGGATAACCAGGGTGAAGCCTCTTCTTCACTGGCCAGTTCCTCAGGAGGACTCTGTCTGTTCTGCCTTCCATCCCAATCCATGAGTTCCTGAATCCTGGCTCCACCAGTGAGGAACCCTCACAGCTCCCTGAAGGCTTGGGGTCATCCACAGCTGCTGCCACCCCAAGGGGCTGTTTGAAACCAGGAATGGGGGAAGAGCCAAACTCCCCAAACCAAAGCCTGTTGCTGCCTTTCCTGGAGCTGGAGCTGGTTCCTGAGGGCATCACTCCATCCCATAAAACCTTTACTAACCAGGACAGAACAAGGTGGAGAAGGAAAACAGCAATTCTTTGTTTTCCATTCATATAAAGGAATTATTCATACATTTCCAAAAGGTGCTGGGCAGCTCTGAGAACCTCAAAATACTAACAATTAAGAAGGAATACTTTCCCCTCCAGGTGAATTTGTGGACCCAGCATTTAGCACCCTTCACCAGCAACTGATCAACAACTCACACAAAACAGACATCCAGTTTCATGCTATATTACTGGCATTTTTCAGGTATGCCAGTATCATCCTAACATAGGTCAACCTTTTGAATACAAATGTGCTCCTCTTCAAACCCTTGAGGAAAAAAATACTGCACTCTTCATTTTGCCAATAGGAAACAGAGAAATAACCAACCTAAGGGCTCAGAAGCACCAAGAAGTTGCTGTGTTGGCTGATTTGCAGCCCTCTGAGAAAGGGAAACCCACAGAAGGTTTTGTCAGATCACTCTCACGTTACAGCATGCAGAGGTCAGGCACACTCCTGTAACTTGCTCTCCTGCAAGGGATTCAGGCACCTCATTCCCATGGAAATCAATCACAGCTAAGCACTGAAATACATCTGAGAATTTATTGAGGTCACCTGAGAAGTCTCCAGTGAAGCCTAGACTTGAGCAGACTCTTGCAAAACACCATGGCCAGTGAAACATCCTCCCTCCTTCCTTTGCTAGTTCTGAAACTTTTACAGCAGCATCTAGAAAAGAAAGGTGAGCATCTGAGGATCTTTGCATGATTTTAGGTTACTAATAAAGGTGTGACAAGTTAAGTGCAGATTATTAGCCACAGTGCTTATGTGAGATAACATCAACAAAGAGAAAAACTAGATATTTGGTTTTATTTCACACTGTCCACTGTCTTTATTTTGTTTAGATTTTAAATGTTATTTTGTAGAATTTAGTTGTTAATTTTGTTATTTCCCATTTAAAAGTTTCCATCAGCAGCAACACCAAGTTGGACCACAAAGAGTGCACTTCTGCTGCCTCCACAGAAACTGCTCTGCCTCCAGTTGTGGAACCCAAAAGGCTGACCAACTCCTCTCAGAGCCTTCCTCTTGATTTTTAACAATCTCACCACGATGCAGGTGTGAACTAAGAAGGTGTTTGATGTAAGCAGGTTTATGAGGCCATGATTAACAAGCCAGGCAATACTGTAGGACCCAGGAATGTTTCCTGGCTCCCAGGCCTAGGTGTAAGTCCTGGCAAAGCTCCAGCTCTGTGACAGGACTAAGTCTCAAGCCTGCTCAGCTCTTCCTGCACTTCAGTTTCCATGAGAAGAAACCCAAGCCCACAAGCTAAACCAGCTCTAGACTGTGCCTGAACAGGCCCCTGGGGAGGACAAGAAGTGCAGGTTGTTGCAGGGCACTGAGCAGATGGAGCCACACAGTGACATGGTCAGGGTAGAAGTGACATTAACACCATCTCCCTGGGTCTGCTTTTCAACACTTCCTCTGCCCTCTGAAACAGTGCATAAAAGGCAGCATGTGAGTGCCAGGGAAAGCCAGGGGAGAGGTGGGGGCAGGCTGTCTAGACACAAGTTAGCACATGCTCATGGCTCTACCTCAGCGGCACAGTACTCTCCTACTGTTGCAGAAAACATGGGCCAGGGAAGACAGCATGAGCCAGATGATGACCTCCCTCCTGTCATTTCTTACCCAAATAAATGATTAAGGATCTCTGTGCAGGTCCTGGTGTGGTGCACAACAGGAATTGGAGTTCTGGAGTCATTGGTGGCTTTGATGTGTAGCTGGCAGCAGATGCCAGTGAGGAGTTCTTGCTTGCTAGCCTTGGTTTGACCCCAACCAGCAACCCAGCCCCACACAGCAACTTGTTTGCTCCCCCCTGCTGGGATGGGGGAGAGAATTGGAAGAGTAGAAGTGTGAAAACACATGGCTTGAGAGAAAGACAGTGCAAAAGGTGGAACAAGAGCTGTTTGTGCAAGCAAAGCAAAACAAGGAATTGATTCACCACTTCCCCTTGGCAGACTGGTGCTCCTGATGTTCACGATGTCCATGACAGCAGGGCTCCACCACATCTCATGGTGACTTGGGAGGCCAAATGCCATCACTCTGAATGCTCTCCCTTCTCCTTCTTCCCCAGCCTTACCTACTGAGCATGATGTCATATGGTATGGAATAGCCCTTTTGGGGTCAGCCAGGTGAGTCCCCTCTCAACTCCTTGTGCACCCTCAGCCTACTCACTGGTGAGGTGAGGAGCAGGAAAAGCCCTTGACTCTGGTGAGCACTGCTCAGCAGTAACTACAACATCCCAACGTCCCTGAATGGTGTCATGAGGAGGGGGCCAGGCTTTTTACAGTGCCCATTAACAGGACAAGAGGCAATGGGCACAAACTGGAACATAGGAAGTTCCACCTGAACATAAGGACCAACTTCTTTGCTTTGAGAGTGGTGGAGCACTGGAACAGGCTGCCTAGGGAGGTAGTGGAGTCTCCATCTCTGGAGACATTTAAAAGCTGCCTGGACACCATCCTGTGCAAGATGCTTTAGGAGTACCTGCTCTGGCAGTGGGGTTGGACTAGATGATCTTCAGAGTTCCCTTCCAACCCCTAATATTCTGTGATTCTGTTTCCAGCACCAATCCAAAACATATCCCATACAAGCTCCTGTGAAAAAAATTAACCCTCTCCCAGCCAACACCAGCATACAACCTCTGCCTGGATGATTCCCTGATTGCTAGGGTAAAAAATGCCAAACATTTCCCACTTTCTTTTACAGAAATCTCCTGCTCAGAGGTCTCATAACATTTTCTGTACTAGGCACTGAAAATATCTTGGCTCTGTCCACACTAGTAGCCAGTATGTTTTCAATCCTGCATGAGGGAGAAGGGGCTTATTTTTGACAAGTGTTGTTAGTAATGAGTCATTTTCTAGCACAGAGTCTCCTGGGGTTTAACCTATAGGTTTGGTTTGTTTTTTCACCCCACTTAGTTCTTCCAATGTGCAAAGTCATTTGGCTCTGCAGAGGACCTCTCATGGTTATTTTTACATTCTTGACCTCTGTTTGTTCCTCATCTCTCTCCTGTCACAGCTTGGTTTTGCACCAGTATCTCCAGGCAGAGAACAAAACACTTCAAAGACAAGACACCATTATCTTCCTCCTCCTCCTCCTGTGCAAGTTCCCTGGGTGGACTTCACAAAGTCTGCACAGCTCCTGGCAAAACACCAGCTCAGTAGGAATGGAAACCCCTACTGGCTTCAGAGTTCCTGCATCTCTGACACAAAATCACTTGATTTTCAAGATCATATTTTCTCTTCTTATTTTCATTCTCCTCTTTGTGCACAGAGAATTGGAGCTTAGAGGAGAACCTGAAACTTGTGTCATCTGTAACCACTGTAAGAAATAAAACAGTTTCTGTCAAGCGAGCACATTCACACCCTGCATCACCCAGCCAGATACCAACATCTCTGCAGAACACACAGTTGGTTTAGTGTCCTCACAAGGAGCATTTCCAATGATAGTTCACTGCCCTAATAGCTAAGGCAAATGGATGATTACATCTCCCATTCCAAGCACACCTCAGGTCTGAAGGCTATCTTATCATAGAATCAAAGAACCATCATGGTTAGAAAAGGCCTCTGAGATCATCCAGTTCACCCACCCACCCAACACTCCCATGCTCACCACTAAACCATGACTCTGAGCACAACATCTCCACACTTTTTGAACTCTTCCAGGGATGGTGACTCCATCACCTCCCTGGGCAGCCTGTTCCAGCCCTTGATAACCCTCTCAGTGAGGAAATCCTCCCTAATATGTAAGGTTGCATGTCAAGACAAAGGCTGTGTTAGACACTTTGTGTGGGTACAGTGCCTACAACAACACAGCTGTGACTTGTGATGGGATTTAGGAGTTACTACACTACAAAAAATAAATAGCAATTATAACAGAGACTTTTACAGAAATACATACCCTGAGATATATACTTTCTTTCCTCTAACATTATTTATTTGTTATGTTCAGGCAGTGAGCCCAGCAATGAAAAGCACAATTAGATATCCCTTGTATTTTGCCAAGAATATCAAACAGTGCAATGGGTTTCTTTGTGTATGTGTGCATTTCATTGCTGTTCCTCACTGAATTAAAGGACTTGACTGATACTTTCACACCAGTTCTTACAGGCAAGGCTAGTCCATTCACTCTCTGAGTAGCACTTGGATTTTAAGAGTTAGAAGACTCCAACACTAGGTATTAAGAGCCCACCTGTGGTTAGGTACCTGTGGGTTGAAGCAACATAATTCCTTCTGCTTTTGAATGAAACATCTGTGACTGCTGCAGCCTTCACTGTGATCTCAAACAGTTGTATCTTCTGCAGAAGACAGAGAACAGCACCATATTTGTACCTGCTATGGGCAAGCAGGGCACTAAAGAGCAAACAACACTCACCCAGAGCAGGTACCACAGGTACTTTATTGCATTGTGTGACAGAATGAACGTGGTCCTCATGAAGCTGGGGGAGGACTACATTGCACTGGAGATAGCTCATGGTTCAGAAGTGCCTGCAGCTTCAGGCAGGCTTTCCCTTGCTGACTGGGGTTTGAAGACTGCAGTGAAAATGAATGTAGATCATTCATAGGAACTTACCTTGCACACAAGTGATGGTGTGGATCCAACTGTGAACATGATGTATTTCTGCACCTCAGAGTACCCTCCAACAAGAGGAGACCCCATACACTGTGGCTACCTCTTATGCTGTGGAATCATGAGAGAAGAAGACATTAGTGCTGTATGTCCCTGGCTTGGAGATGAGAGTGTCTGCTGGGACTTCTTCATACCCCTCCAGCCTCAGGAGAGGATGTATTGCCTAGCCTAGGGATGCACAGCCTGTCCATGGGATGCATAACCCATCCTATGGATACATATCTATCCTAGGGATGCACAGCCTGTCCATGGGATGCATAATCTAACCTATGGATGCATAACTTATCCTATGGATGCATAGCCTACCCTACAGATGCCTGTGCTCAGATTTATTCTAAGCTGCTTTTATGGTATCCTTTGTATAGACACTGAACTCACTCCTCTATCATGTTGAGTGCCTCCTCAGAGGTGCTGATAGCTCCCTTGTTTCCCTCTCTGCAATGGGAGGAAAATGATGCAGCCAAATGTTTATGGTGCCATAAAACCCAACAACAGTAATGGGGTGGTGACATGAGCAATGAAGTATCTGCATGGCTCCCAAACTCTGCCTCTGTCCTGCTGATCTATCAGCACTGCCTTGCTGACATGGCACTGCCCCAACTCTCTGGAAGGAAATCCTCAACAATCATTTTATTATTAAGGGCCCAAGTACCAGCTTAGAGATGAAGGTGCTAACTGTGGCACATCAGCAGCCAAAAGAAACCATTTCTCTAGGATCACACATGTTAATCTCCTGTGGCTGCTGGTCAGAGTGAGAGGCATTCCCTTAATGGTGCTGACAGCTGCTAATCAGACAGCAAAACACTCTGCAAGCATGACCATTAATGCTGTCAGCCAGGAAGCTGGGGATCCACATCTCTGGCAGACCTCAGTCTCCAACATTTGCTTATTGGATAAACTCAAGGGGATATACTGGAGTTCCTTGCAGGCAGGCAAAGGGATGAAATGGTTTTCCATGAATGATCTGCTTCACTGGTAAAGGAAGGCTTGGTTAAGCAGCACAGCTCTGAATGGGTCATACTTTCTGGCCCAAAGCAACTCTGTGACACTCTCTTGAGGCTTATTGATAGTGCTGTTGGAGATAAAAGGTAAGGAGCAGCCATCACTATTTTTATGATCAGGTTGTTGGAACAGTTGGATACCTCAGTAGTGAATATTTTCAGGGAAAGAGCTCTGGTTACTTGTGTTTACATCCTGCCCTCACCAACTGTCATCTGAACATCACAGAAGTGGTGGTTGGAAAGGATTTCTAGAGGTTCCTAGTCTGATCTCCCACCTGACTATTGCCAGTACTAGATCAAAGCAGCCAAGCCTTTGAGAGTCCCTGGGGACAAAGATGGCACAGGGTCTCTGGTAATCTGCTCAGTGCTGCAGTGTCTTCCTAGGGAAGAATTTTCCCCCATGCCCAATACCTATATCACCAATATCCTATGTCACAGCTTGTGGCTCCAGCAGACTTACAAAGAAGTGAAGGAAGAAAGCAGATTTGATCCCCCAGCTGTGCACATGTATTTACCTGAAACTAAGGACCTCAGGCCCAAATCCCTGCACCTCCAGTGTTTCCACATTCACAGCAACCCCAGCAAAAGACAGGTAAGTTGGAGACTTGACCCTGCATGCTGGCAGAAATATGTGCCTGGGAGCACAGCAGTTTCCAATTCCACTCAAATGTCATGAATCTTTCTAGGGACAATTACCTCCCCTCCTCTACATCCCAGGCCCTGCTACTGCTTCTTAAACTCATGACAATATTTGGGATTATGTCAGCACTTTTCTAAGCTCTACCAGCAAAACCAACACCATGGCTATCCTCTGCCTTTGCAAAACTACCAGTTAGGAATATTCTGTCACAAGGAGCTGGTATGAAGGGAGGAAGAAGCCCTGACTGCTATGCCAGGTGCCAGGGAGCATTAAGGATGCAGAAGTAGTTCAGGCACAGTGTGCAAAATGCAGCTACATGTCTGGCTGGAATCAAAGCACATTCCTTCCCTAAGATGGCAGCTTACCTCCATCTCCTTCTGCAAGACCCTGACTGACCTCAATGCTGAAGGAGCCCCCATCCCATCTCCCTCTTTGCCTCTGCCCATCTATTATTTTGAAACACAAGTAGGCTGTCTTGAGAATTAAAGGCTCCAAGAAGAAAACAAATTTGCTGCATCAGTCAAATTCCTGCACTTTTCTTTCCCTAAGTTGTAGCTGGGCAAACATCCATAGAGTCCAGGAGCTAGACAGTAAAAAGAAACAGGGAAGGAAAAAGAGGAAAAAGAGGGGAAAAAGAAGACAAAAAAGTTATGAATTAAGCATATGACATGGAGAATAAAGGGTGAAGTCTGGGGAAGTAGGAAAGGGAATAAGAATAAAGAGGGAAGATGAGTGGACAAGAGAAACTTGGAGAAAAGTGGCACATAGTCTCTGCCCAGAGAGTTACCATACATTTAGATTTCCCTATTAAGAAAGGGAATCAATGGCTGGCCCTGAGCCTCATGCTGGCAGCTTCTGCTGTTCTGATCTCAGGACCAGCATCTGTCAGCAATTTTCAAGAGGAACCATTAGAAATCACAACCTTCAACAGTTTGTCTTGGCCTCCTGGAATTTTTACCACCCCCATCAGCTACTGAAAACTAAAGCAGGGGATTGGAAGGAGGAGAGGGGAGGAGGGTGGAAGAGAAGAAGGAAGGGAAAACAAAATGGTACTTGTAAGATTTAATGTGTGCCTCCCCCTTTTTCCCCTGCTTCTATGCCACATCCGCAGAGGTGATATATAGATGGTGGTTTTGGCCTCATTCCTACATGCTCTAAGAAGACAGATGCTGGTTTAGAGGAGAGCCTTGGGCTGGCTGGAAATCCCCTGTGAGCAGGGCTCCAGGCATCTCTGCTGGGGAACCTTCCTGGAAGCAGAACAGACTCCGAGATTTACAGCGCTTTGCAAAGCAAATTGTTCCTGATGCTCCTGACACAAGAGTGACTCCTGGGCATCTCACCTATAAATCCCACAGAAAGAGAGATGTAGCATTTCCCAGAAGTGGTTCAGTCACTTGGCTACCACCAGACAATTTATTCCATCTGTTCCTCTCTCCAGCTCTCTAAATAGCAAACCACAAAAGGCAGCCTGGGGAGTGGGGAAAGGGGAGAGCTGTTTCTCAGAGCCTTTTGGCAAGCCTGGCCATGTGTGGTGCTTGGTGGTCAGCTCTGGAGGAGACACCCAATGCTCACAATAAGCAAGGTTTTTAAATGAAGTCTTCAAAGAGCTGGTTCTGCTTGGCACCACTAAAACTGGTGAAACAAAACTGAATGAAGGAAAACAAATCACTGCAATGAGGTTTGAATGTGTTCTCTACAGTGCCAGCAGTGTGAATCAAAGCCACTGTGCTGAAGGAGAGACTGAGGTGGCAGCTAAAGGATGAGCTGCCACAGTGGTAACTAACACTGTGCCAAGTGACTTAGAAGGACCAGAATCTGGTGTCTGCTGCCTAAAATTAGCCCCAAAGCAACAACTGCTAGGGGGTTTTAAAAGTACACTGAAGGCTGAGTGGGGTTTGAGATCCAGATCTGAACTTTGATGCTTCCTCAACTTCTATGTGAGCTCAATGTAAGTTGCATGTTTCCAAGGGGGTGAGATCTGTTTTGTGTCCATCAGGTTTGTGCAGTACTAACCTCACACTTGGATCTTCTGTTAGGTGTATAATGTAGATAGGAAGCATTTCCCTTCTGCTTTGTAGAGAATTCACCCTTTCTCTGCACTCCTGGAGCCAGCAAGACCTAAGGCCAGGTTGTACAGAGGATACCCCAGTAACCCTGACATGCACATCCCAAGCTGTTCATTTTATCTACCTACAACCACAGCTGGAGGCAGGATGTATTTTTCTTTTTTTCACTCTCAGATGATTAGGGAGGGAGCACCAAGGAGTGTTTGCTTTCTTCAGTGACATGGGACAAAGCCCAACCTTGGAGCCACATAGAGGTTTTATCTGATAAATTCCCTTTGGAATTTGGATGGCCCTTGACCATCCTCCCTTGTGCTGTCTCCTGTGCCATGGGCTGGGTTTGACTTGGTCTTTATTGGTCTTTAACTATGTGATTTATGTTTCATGGCTTTGGGAGATACTTTGTGGTTTATACAGACTCGAAGACCAAGCAGTCTTTGCCAGACCAGTGCCTTGCTAGGCTGTGGAGAGAGCAGACTAGCAAGAGTTAAGCCAAGCCTTAACAGATGGACTCAATGACCTTAAAGGTCCTTTCTAACCTAAATGATTCTATGACACAAAATCAGCTGTAAGTTATGGAGGAGAATCTGGATTTTGACTTACCCTCCCCAGAGACTAGGGAACTGTACCCTGAGTGACTGTTCCTCTCTAGCAATGAAATGCTTTCGCTCACAAACTCCCTGGATTTGCACTGATACTTTGCTAGGAAATGGCTAGAGTTAAATACAGAGATTTGAAAAGACAGTCCTGGGCAGAAAGCCACATTATCAGTGCAATCATTTGATTTGCTGCACAGAGAGTCCTGCTGCAGGTTCCAGAGCAAGCCCAGGACCCCTATCTAGCATCTCGCAACCTCAGAAGAGGTGAACACCTTTATCACCTAGATAGGAGACTGAACAAGAAGTGAAAGGCAGACTCAGGGGAGAGATGTCTCTCAGACTATGCTTAGTTTACAGTAACTTAAAAATCATCCAAAGAGAAATGCCAAATGAGTGCTAAAGCCTTCCAAAGACAGAAGAGCTAAATGAGTTTTGCAGATCCCTTGGACACTCGAAGCGTGTGCAAACACAATGTGACTTGCAACATTTCATAGCCTGAATTCCAACAACACCAGATAACCCAATGCAGTTTCTGGAGTGTTCTTCACACCAGGAGCAGGGTGGCAGACAAGGAAATGCATCAGATGAGTTTAATAAGACTAATATTAAGCAGTCAGCATGGTCTTGGCTATTAGATCTGGATTTGTCCAGACATGACATCTGGAGTCTAGTCAAGTTTTAGAGAATATCTATGGTGAGTTAAACTAAGCTTGGCTACCTTTAACCTTGGACTAGATTACCAGGCAGAGAGGAAGGGAAGCTGTAGATAACAGCCTGGCTTAGATTAATGGATAGATAACCCTCTATTTTATAGATTTCCTTCATAGTTGAAAGACTCCACCAACTTTTATTACTTCATTCTGTCTATTTTCATAGTCAATTAGCTAAACAAATTGTCTTTTAATAATTTTTGGATTGTTTTTTTTATTACTAAAACTAAAAATGTTTCCTGGTTAATAAAACATAATTCAGGATTTTAGAAAGGGAGAGAGGAAACTCAGCATTCATTTTCACATTGCCTTGACAGGAGCAGACCTCAGTTAAGCATCTTATTAAAAGTCTCTCCTCCTGCATTATGTCAAGTCCCAGTGCTTTTGCTGAAAATTAAAAATGTGCACAGATGCTAACCACAGACTTGCAGTCCAAAGGTGAGGGAGCTGATAAAATTAAGTAGTATGTACTAGATTATTTGCAAAGGAGGTGGGTCATAGAAACTAAAAAAGACTGTGGCAGCTTGGCTAGTATCTAGGAACACTTTAGATCCAAGTGTATTTGGCCATTTGCTGGGGAAGCTACCTAGTACAAAATATTCTCAAAATCAGAGCCAACAATTCTGAAACTCATTTGATGTTTTTTCCATGTTTAATTTGCCATTAACTCTTCACTTGATTGATGATACCCTTTTAGTTCTCTTCTGGGTATCTGACAACCCAGGTTCTTCCCACTGCTACAGTTAGAATAGTTGAAGTTACCTCTGAGAATCAGGCAGCCTGTTTGGATGCATGGAAAAGCCAAGAATTAACAAGTAAATACTAATAACACTACCAATGCTAATACTACTAATAATAAGCTCTTGAATTTTCCAGCATTATTTTTTCTCTTCAAAAGTCTTTGAAAACATTTGCAAAAGGTTTGTACAAACAGAGAGCTTGTTAGACCAGATCTAGACCAGATCCCTGTACCTCCTACAGGTCACTGATCACCTTCCAACCAGACCCTCAGCAGTCATGAACCAGCTTGCAGCGAGGCAGTGAAGTAAGCAACACTGCTTCACACCAGGCAAAGACTTGGACCACCACATCCTTCCTCTACAAACATCTTTGTTCAGAGTGTTTATAGATCATAAATACTTGCCTCCTCTGGCAGAAGTGTGCAGTACCTGAAGTGTTTGCAGTTTCTTACCGTACATAAACTTCCCTCTCCCTTTAGAGCTGTGAATGTTTGATAGCTTCCAGCAACTCATCTCTGTAATCAGCTCAGAAGAGAACATTTCTAGCTAATGTTGTCATATTTCCTAAAGCAAAACAAGTAATTCAGATCAGCAGATAAATTAATTCACTTTGGAAGTTTAAGTATGTCTTGATTTCAACACAGCAGTGTCCCCCAGTGTGAGCCCAGGGATGAAGTGACTGTGCCCAACATTCCTTGCTGGGAATAACTGAGTGGTGTCTTTGGGATCTCTTTAATTTTCCTTCCTTGGAACCACCTACTAAAACTTTTGGGTTTTGTAGATCTGGTTCTGCAAGATTAAAGCAGAGACCTTAAAGAACAGAAACAAACTGGGAGCAGGAGTCAGCAGATGGAAGATGTATTCTCACATGTGTGCTGAGTTGCTGAGAGGAGTCCAGGGAAAATTGTGTATCTCTTCATGAGTGTTCAGCTAAATTATAACCACACTCAGGAACCAAAAGACTGTTCCACATGGCTGCAACTGATGCCTGCAGAGTGTCATGAGCTGAGGTTTTGACCTCCCTGTATCACTAAGACCAAATATTTATTTGAGCCTACGGAAATTAAGCTGCAGAATAGCACTGGAAACCAGGGGTGTTGGTTAAATTCAATGGGATATTTCTAGCCCATTTAAACTCCTGGCTCTAGAAGATAATCTATTTGCTCATTGCTTCCAACTGTGTGTACAGCTAAAGGTTTCAAACAGCATACTCCATTTTCTACCCCAGAGATAAGCAAACTGCAGTGGGAAGATCCTCTCTTTTCCTACCTCAGGTAGAGGAGGATGAAAAGAGCAGCATAGACACCACCACCAGCTGGGACTGCTGGGTAAGGAGAAGGCTACATGCAGCAGTGGCAGTTGCTTGACATATTTCAGTCCTGCTTCAACACTGTGTTTTAGCCATCTGGGAGACCTAAGGCAAAGCAAGTTCAAGCTCTGAGTAGTCTTCTCTGCAACTCATCTGTTGGTGAATGGTGCTGATACCAGCAAAGGGCTTTAGGGAGAGATTTTGGCATAGATCCACCAAGAACTAGCTCAGGAAGGATGGCCCCATGTTACTGAAAACAGCTGGAGTGCTAACTGCTCTCTGCTGCTCAGGGCTGGCTCCAGCAGCTGCTTCCCAAACCAGACCCTTCAAATCCTTCCTGATCCACCTCTGTGCAGAGCCAGCTGTCAGCAGGGGCTCAAGTGGTCCAAAACACAGCAGGAGCATCCAGAGGCCACTGGCAAACTTCAGACAGAGGGGTAGCATCCTGTGGATCTATCACTAGATGCAAATGAGGAGAGTGAAGAAACTTAAAAAACAAAAAAAAAAATAGAAAAGAAAGGAAAAAGAAAGAGAGATCTGTAGCTGTACTGCAGACACAATGTTCTCAGGCATTTCCAAAGCTTTTACAGGTGGATTTTAACCGTTCTGAGAAGTAACCAGAGTGGTCAGTGACCAAGTGTCTATGCAGAGTGGGAAGGATCCTTGCAAGCTTTCATTTATGATCCAGAAACAAAAATGAAAGTCACTGCTGATCAAAATTTCCAGGCCACAAAGTCTGTGTAAGTGCCACAGAAATGCAGTGCAAGATCCATCACATGAGAAGTCAGCCACATTCAACAGAAGTGCTTTGATATGGGCACCTCATCCAAGGCCAAGCTTGGCATAGTAGAACATCAGTTTGGTAGACAGTGGTGACAGGCAAAAGCTGCAGAGACCTCTAGATCACCTTGTGACCTTTGAGGAGCTCTCTGAAGTTTTTTTAAATCAGGAGTATGAAAATACTCTCATCTGTGCTGACATATCTGTGCAGACTTATCTTCATTGTGTGGTTAACATAGGTGAGCAGCACTAAAGTTAATTAATAAAAAGAATTACCCTGACAAACAGCTTATAGATCCCCATTCATGTGTTGCTGGGATAACTGGAGGCATTTCCTGGAGGTCTCCACCCTGCAGCCAGCTGGTGCTCCTGGATTCCTTCCCCATAGGCTTTAATGCTGCTGTGCAGATGCAAATAAACACCACAGTTAGGCTAAGTCCTGCTGAAGAACAGCCAGTCACACCATTGCATCAAGTGACATTTGGAAAATATGCCTTTTAGATCACATGGTTTTGCAGTGCCCAACTCTCCCTTCTCTCCTATGGATGCAACTGCTTCTGCAAGTGTGTTGAATCACCAAGTGACATCTCTCAGATGATTTAGAATTTGCCTAGAACACTCTGTAAGAAGGAGGACAGCATCATGACAGTCTGAACAACAGCTTAAGTGATTCCTTTTCCCAGGACATTGTGGGTCAGATTCTGTTTCCCAGACTGGCTCATGGCAGCTACTCTCTTGCTCTTCATAAAAGCACCATGCAGTTCTCTGTACAGCAGAGACTTGCAATGTTCATGAAAGCATAAGCAGAGGCAGCAAGGTGGAGAGGACAGTGCAGTAAAGCAGCATCTCTTTCCTCACAGGACCAGCCCCATTCTGAGGAGCACAGTCTGAACCACAGAGTTCTCTTAGCCCTGGCACTGCAGCATGATTGCCTCACCCTGTGATCTCTCTTCATTAAGTTCTCTGAAAAAGCACCACCTGAAAAAGCCATTTTGCACAAAGACCATTTAAAACTCATCTCCTTTTGCCTCCTTCTTTGCAAGCTCCATGAAAGTGCCTGACCCCTCATCTCTCTGAGAGCAAGCTGCTGCAGAAATAGATACTCTACATATCCCAGAAGATGCCATTTCAGATCAAGTAACCTTTCTGGAGCTGCACTAGCTTACAGCAGCTGAGGGTACAAAGCTATCAACATTTGGCAGTTACATCAACTTTTCACAGATTGCCTGGCCTTTGACCTAAGGGTAGTCCAAAGAGCTTGCAAAAGGTCTGTTCAGAAGGCAAATATGGGTGAAGCTATAATGTAATTATTTCCACCAAATAGGGGTCTTCTGCACATGGAGCAGGGGCCAAGGGCTCTTTGGCTGTTGGAGTCTGCATGGAAAATTTTCTTTTCCCCCTCCATTGCAGGTGGCAGAAGCACACTTCTTAGATCTGAAGGGACCTGAGGTTTGAAAAATGCTGAACTGTGCACTTTTATGCATCTGCTATGAGATCACCAGAGATATTTGATCCATAGGTCATGAAGCTGTCTTCTGCAGGAGAGTCTCTGGGAAAATCCAGAAAGGAGAGGAAGAGGAAAAGGCAGCTCTGCAGCTTGTGGTTTGGGAGCCCCCCCTGAGGCAGCAGCAGTGTCACCCAATAGTCCATGTGTTTCATGTTATTAGTTTTCACTGCTGCATAATGATGGTGTAAAGAGCATTAAGAAAAGAAAACCTCATCCCATTTGTATAATACTGTGTCTGTTTTAACTCAATGTGCTGCAGTTCAGCAGCAGGGCACAGACAGGGTCTTCTGGCCTCTGGCATTTTCCTTTTGTCTTATAAGAAATGAGAGCTGTGTTCTGGGAAGAGCCAAGGACATGCTCTGGCTTGGGAGACAACAGCTATAAAAAGTCTCCATTAGAAATCCTTTGACATTGGGCAGCATGGCAACACCTTGTCATCTGCAGGAGGAAGAGAGAGTCAGGGCTAAATTTGTCTTAGTCAGCAAAAAATGTAATTCCAACAGAACTGGGAAATCACATGCACAAAGTGGCTAAAAGGACAATGCAATTTTTAACAGAGAAACAGACTTTGAATTTGATAAAATGGAAGAAAATGTTTCTAATCAGAATATTTTATTTGGGCTTCAATACTGATCACTGCACTCTTTGCTTTCTCAACCAAAACAAAAGTGAAGATGCTCTAGTCACCTTTGCTATCAGTTTTGAGGGCAAGCAGCACTGATTAGGGGTTGCCAAACCATGCACTAAAATGAAGAAAACTCTCCTTTTCTTGGGAAAATAACCAAAAAGTGGCTGCTGGGGTTGTGCTTAACCTCTTCTCCTGGTCTGACTTTTGTGTCCCTCATTTCTCCACAGTCACCCCCTGCTCACCATACATCCATCCCTTCCTCCCTCCCTTTAATATATTGTCCTGTCTAAAAACATAGATGTGAATAATCAGATTCCTCTTTTTCAAGCTGAACTCATGATTTCCCTGTTGTGGTCACAAAGATAAGCATCTCCAAGAAAACAGTTACAGATTTAGCTTCAGACTTGGGGCTGAATTGAATGAACTGGGAGTCCAGAGAGGTGCTGGCCAAAGTCAACCAAGACAAGAGGGAGGGAAGGAATGTAAGAGAGACTGGAAAAGTTTAGTTGGATAGAGCTTAGAGTCCAGAAAGTGCTGGGAATGCAAAGGCAGGGATCACTTATACATCAGAGACACGACAGTGAAAGCTTCAGTTTTATCCTCCAAGACTTTTTGCCCATCTCTCTGATGAGGAAAGGCTGAGATAGCTGGGTCTAGATAGCCTGGAGAAGACTGAGGGGGCATCTGATCAATGCTTATCAATACTTCATGGGTGGGTGTCAGGAGAATGGGACCAGGCTTTGTTCAGTGGTGCCAAGGGACAAGACAAGAGGGAACAGGCACAAACTGGAACATAGGAAGTTCCACCTCAACAGAAGGAGGAACTTCACTTTGAGGATGGTGAAGCTCTGGCCCAAGCTGCCCAGAGAGGTGGTGGTGTCTCTGAAGACATTCCAAACCCACCTGGACACCATCCTGTACAACCTGCTCTAGATGAACCTGCTCTGACAAGGGGCTTGGACTAGGTGATCTCCCGAGATCCATTCTGTGAGTCTGTGGCCAACACTAGCACTCTGAACAAGTGAAGCACCTTATTTGGAAGCTACCCTAAAGTATGTCCCACATCAGTTCCCAAAGTTTGAGTTGCTCCATTTCTGAGAACTGTCCACCACACTTTGGCCCCCAGTAGCACAAAGAGGATGGACACTGCTTTGTCAGCATACCCTCACCTCTGAGACCTTGCCACCACCTACACACAGCATTTCTTGGAAGCAGAGAACACCACTGCATGTACCTAAGGCTGTCATTAAAGAAATCCACCAGCACCCTGCTGGCAGCTAAGAACACAAACCAAAACTCACAGGCTTTAATTTGAAGGAGACCACTCTGGTGAGACATGAAAACCAGCTGATTCCTGCAGAGGGGGAAGCTATAGATAGATCTGACCAGATAGACACATTCAGCAGCACTGGGTTAGACAGCCTGGCAGTGGGGAGAAGAGTGTAATGATGGGAAACTGCTGCCAAAGAGAGACACCATGGGAAATGGAACAGGGGAGCTCTTGATCACTTCAGATCTACCTCCCTCAGAAGTTATGCTCCATAAGCCTCTCAGAAAAACTTCCTGTGGAATGCTTTGCACTTTGGCACTGCAGGATCTCATAATGCTGCTGGTTCCAGACAAACTGGCTTCAGAGAGAAGAGCCCTTGTGAAAGGGAGCTTCAGCAGGAATTCCTTCCCAAAGAAGTGGAAGAGGGCAGTGGAAAAAGTTGCCTATAGAAGGACTAAAATAGGCTAAAATAGTAACAGTCTTTCCAAGAGGTTGGAAAGGAAAATGTGCAAGTCAATGAGAGGCTTCACACCTATAAATAGAAAAAGGCAGATGCTAAGGAGTCATCACTCAACAAGAGAAAGAAGCCATTTGCCTTCTCTTTGAGTCACTAGCACATCCTGCAGCAGCAGCAGTGACCTCTTGACATGAACTGGTTTTAACCATTCATTACTCATAAAGTCTTCCAGCCCTTTAAAAGGATTGAAACCCATGACATCAGCTCTTGCCCGTGCCATTCCCTACTTGATATGCACACTGGCTGCTGGGGGGGAGCTAGCTCTTGGGTGTGAGCAGAAAGAAGCAGAGGCTGTGAAAGGGCAGGTTTGGGGCTTGACAAGTAGCCAGGGGTTCCCCTGCTAGCAGTCCTTGGTGGGTGCTCTGGGACTGCAGTTCTTTATTCTCAATCTATTGAATGACCCTACAACTTTCATCAGCAAAGACCTCCAAAAAAGTGGGAAGGTATTGTCAGCTCCACCTTAAAATATCAGCTCCTCACTTTAAGTCTGTTGGAGTAGTTCTGAACAAAGCTGTTAAAAATCTGTTTGGTGTGCAAACAGGCAACCAGAGGTGCTCTGTGGTCCAGAGGTGAAGCTAAAGTGATGATATAACTGTGGAGGTGAGAAGCACCAGGAGATAACATGAAATTTCACAAAGTCCTTCCCAACTTCCAGCCATGGTGCTCTGGCCTAGCAGTATGGTGCTATGTCCTTAATCTGTTCACTGAAGTTGCATCTGTAGAGTAGTTTTTGTTTGTGGTTTTTGGGTTTTTTTCCACCCCAGTAGTATTTCTGGCTGCAGGATAAGTTATGTATAGCATGTGGAACATAGAACACACTGTATATACTGCTGAATAAACAGGCATTTAAAGAATGCAGTCAGGAGAACTAATCTATTGAAATCATAGGTTATTTTTAGACAGTATATTTCCAGGCCAGCTTCCACTGGCTCCTCTCCCTTAGTTTTTGGTCTGGTTATCACAGGCTATCTCGAAGTTCCTTTGCCAGATTCCTGCGTGAGCATTTCCCTCAAAGGCTTGCAATAAAGGACAGTCAGTCCTGGGGAATATTTGGCCCACAACCTTGGCTTTAACCTCAAACCAAAGTAATTTTTCTTTCAGTGCTTTTTTTCCTACCCTGCAATCATGCTTAGTTTCTTTCCCAGGACCATGATGCAGTGATGTCAGAGAGAGGAGTGTTTGCTGATTCCCAAGGGCAGGCACTGATACCTACCAGTTCTCATACAGCCATCTTCTAAGGAACAGCCACCAAAACCTGAGTCAGAACCAGGCTCAAATCCTGAGTGCAGATCCTCTCCATCCCAGCAGTCACTCCAATGCTTGTGAGAAACGAATGGTGAATGTCATAGGGAATTAGGACAGGGGAGAGAATTGTTCAGTTATACATTTCATGTTGATTTGAAGAATGAAGAGCTATGAGAGGCAAAAGATGTTTTGTTGCTAGTTTGTTGAGTTGGAGGTTGCTTTGGAAAGGAGAGGACTTCAATCTCAAGGCTTGTTGAAATGAGGCATTTCTGTCATGAATTGATCAAAGTTGCCCTGCAGAGTGAAGCAGTAACAGCTCCTTTCTGTTGTGCACTAGGGTCGGCTTATGGAGAAGCCTTGAGGGAAAGAAAAGGTGACTTTAAAAATGACTTTTAAAGGTGACTTTAAAAAGATGACTTCAAAAGGGAGGGCTAATAGAATAAAAGTTATGAATTATTTCTTCCACACTTTCAACCTCTCTACCCATCCAAACCCAGTTCTGGCTGTCCCAGGCATAAATTTAAGGATGCTGCTGTGTGAGGAGGGTGAGGGTCACTTCTTGGGCAAAAATGTTGTCTGGGCACTTGTCAGGGAATGCAATTACTGTTTCAGAAAAAGGAGTATTTAAGGTTAGGCAGAGATTTCTAGGGATGTTCTGAATCTGTGTGAAGGATTCTGGAAGAAAAAACATGAGAGAGAAGTTGGGAAAAATAGGTTCTTTCCACCTCAGAACTGCACCCAAACTGGTTCTGGCACTTACATTATATGAACAATTTAACCCAGAGAAAAGGGTCTTCTCCCAACACACTCTTTCAGGCAGAGAAAGTGAATTGTTTTTGAGTGTCAGCACTTAGTTACTCCCTCCTACAAACTTGACAAACATCAGCCCAGACTTGTAATTGCTTTCAAACTGTAGCCAGCTGCCACGGGGAAGAGGTTGGAAGACCATAAATATTGGCTGACAAAGTAATGGAATGGATTCAAGCTCCTACGCAAAGGAACATGTTGGGTAAGATCTCCCTGGGACTTGCTTCTCACTAGAAATGAGTTTTATTCTGATTATTCAAGCTATTCACATCCTTGGGTGCTGAAGAAAACAGAATAGGTTAGAAATCTTCCAAAGAATCAAAATGCAAACATCTCTGGGGAATCAGACACGTTTGCCCAGTCAGCTTTCTCAGAACTAATAGATTCAGCCCTGGCAGACTCTACAGCTGACTGAACATGGGCATTCTCTCTGTTCAGCAGGAGCCAGAAACTCACTTAAGACTAAGCCTAGACAGCATATAACAGGTGCTGCTACATGTCAAATACCTGTATTTAAACATCTAACAATCTAAAGATGAATAAAAACCGATCAAAGAAACAACAAAAAAAGAGAGACCAAAAAGTAAGGGCAAAGGAAGGAATGAAAGGCAAGGGAGGGAATGAAAGGCAAAGGAAGCTGAGATAGAAACAATTTCCAAAAAAACCACACAAAGCAAATTTCTCCAAAGGACAGGAGCTTTAATTATGTCATCACCTTAAGCCCACCCTCCCTCCATTCTCCTGGTGTACAGTTTTGCATGGAAAGTGGAGATGAAACTCTGTGACCCATACAACAAAGCCTTGTACAAGTCATTGATACTGTCAGCCTTGCTGAGAGCTGGAAGTTTTCTACCAGACCATATCATCTTCTAAATGGAGGCAGCATCTAGAAGATACAGATTTCACCACAAGTCAACCCACTTGTGAAGTTGGATATTTTGGACATGGAAATATAAATATAAACAAACTAGAAAGGCTTGACCTGGAAATGTGGTTGGAATACCTGGTTATAAAAGCAGCTTTGCAAGCATCAAAGCTGTGATTTGGAAAGCAGTGTGTGCTTGTTAAAGTACTCTCTGGAGACAAATCTCTCCATGACAGTATTATCTCTGACAAATACCTATTGTTTGTGGAAGCAATAGATTGCAGGAGGGACAGGTAGTAAGACACAATTTTCACTTCTAGGTAGCTGCACAGACTCTGCCTTTGAATGTGTTTGCTGAACAGGAATAAACCAAAGGTCTGTGCTGAGCTGTTTGTGGGAAAAATGTCCAAGTCAGCCCAAACACCTTAATAACAGTCTCAGAAAAGAGAAGTACTCTTATTAATTGCTGCTCAAGATGTTACCTCGAGGCCAGCATGGAACTGAACCTCCTGGGCTAGGCAATCTTTTATTAATACCTAGTGACCTACTCCTTCTGCAAACAGGCAGAGCTTTTCATCTCCAGGACTAGTCCAGCACCTTTGAGGTCACCCAAGTGCAAAGCCAACAAAATACTTCCCTGGATTTGCCTTGCCTTTGAAGAAGGGAGTGCCTGAGGCTACAGCTGTGGCTGAGAGCAGTGATTGCCATCTTTAGTCTGCCCACAATTTAATTGCTGTTTAAGTTAAAGCAGATCTGTAGCAAAAGTGAGTTTGAGTTAAGGTTATCAGTGAGACAATCTACCACAGTAACTGGTAACTGATTAAACAGATTAATTGCTTCATTGTTAGAACAATGCAGAACATTTTTAGTCTGCTCTTGCCTCACTGTGATTCCTATTGACTGGCAGCTGTAAACTCAGCAACAAAACAGGTTCCCTGAAGAGCTCTTCAGGCTCTGCTCCTTCACCCTTCGAGTGTTTTCTTTCCAGTTTCCATGGCCACCACTATCTCTTCAAGTAATTGTGACTAATCATTGCTTTTCCAGACAGGAGTCAAAACTGCAGGAGAGGCAAGCACTAAAGAAAGAGGTGGGATAGTTGTTGGTTTAGAGGCCCAGGAACAAAACTATATCCAAAGACCAGACAGCAAAACATATATGGGAGTGGTATTGTAGAGGTAAGGAGTGTGGGCTGGCATCAGATACCTGGAAGCAGACATTTCAGGACACAGAACCATAGTTAGTAGTTTTACCTTTCTGCCTCTGTGTTTTGTTATCCAAAGTCTGCAAACTGAATATTGAGATGACTCAGAGTGACCTTTGCTGGATAAGAATAAGACAGACATCTCAAAGAACCTTATTCATAAGCCACTTGAAAGTGGACATGCAAATGAGTGTGAATTCAAGCTTCTGAGAATATTCTGAAAGTGGGTGACAAACACAACCCCTTCAAGTAAGCACAGCCCTCCCAGGTACTGCAGAAGCTCATACTCTGTACAGATACCAAAACTTATAGACTCCCATCAGCTTCACAATTCAAACTTAATAAGTTGAAAAAGACCTCCTCTGAGAATCCTTGTCACACAGTCTGAAAAGAGCTGAGTCAGACTTGAGGACCCTGAAGCTTTTCAGTGTCTGAAATTAGGATCTGTAGCAAAACTGAAAGCCAATACCATCCAGATACTCAGACACTACATGTTCTCCTGGTGTGTCTTCACAACAGATCTATAAATAATAACCTATATAGTAAGTTTTGTTTGACTGATCACTTGACTTTAATTCTAGCCTTTCACAGACTCATGCACATCTGAAGCAACCATCACCAAGAGATAAGGCAATGGCATGAAGACAAGCATATTAATTCTAAATCCTTCTGATAACACTCTCATTTAAAAGAGATGTTAATACATAGGCAGCTCTAGTTAGCTTTCCAAAAGCAGAATTCCAGAACACTTCCTTGCCAAAGCAGACCCCCTGACCTCAGGTCACTGCATCCCCAGACAAATCCCATGATCTCAGTGCAAGCAAGTCTTCTTAAGGAGACTCCAGGGAAGGCTTTCTAGATTGGTACTTTCCATTGGAAATACTCTCTCTTTTCTCTAAAGATCTAGGGAGAAAATGCCTTTGCTTGCTCTCTCACTCAGAGTTACAAAAGCTTATCACAGCATTCAGTGGAGCACCAGAAGTTTGTTGGTCACATAGCTTGCCAATTTTTGGTTGTTTTTTGAGGGGGATTTTTTGTTTAATTTGTTGCTTTGTATGCAAAATCAAAATGAAGTAAGTCTGAATACACACACACACTCATTTTCTAAGCTGGCAGAATTATTTGCTCATGCTTGTGACCTCCTTTTGTTTGCTGATGTCTCAGTGCCTCTGTATTGGGAGGCACAACGGGGATGTCGGCACTGCGGAGAGAGGGGTGGTTGTCTGAGTGACTACATCAGCCTGGCTCATCTGTCATCTGTCACCATACAGAAGCCAACAAGGCAACTGACAGATGAAAGTGCAAATCCTTGGTTCAGAAATGGATCTGGGAAGGATAGTAAAGGTACCACTGTAACCATGGTCTGCCTCATCCTCTTGGTTATCTGTTACTGGTGAAGGAAAACACTGACCTTCCAAAAGAGCTGCAGCTTGGCTACAGTAGGAATATGATCTTTGGAGTGTTGGCCAATGTGAAGTCTTCTTCACTGGCTCCTGAGGCTACCCATTTTTAGTTTGAAAGAGTGCAGAGTACAGCATCTCAGACATATCTGATGCCAGCCAGTTTAGCAGCCATAGATCTCCCCTCATACATTTACAGAATCCCTGCAGGCCTTATGCATCTCTGCAATCACACCAAGTCCTTAACTTCGACTAGAACAAGCATAAGGATAGCCACATGCATGAAAAACCACCTCTCCACCTTTCAGAGAGATAGAGCACAAGGTAAATATTAACTAATGAGGAGCAAATGGAGATGTAGGAAGACAATGTCATTAATAAGATGGTACATGGTGCTAACACAAACTTAGGAAGTAAAATATTGGGCAAGTCTTTTAGGTAGACTCTGTCTGTACTGGTCACATTCTGATCTTTCTCATACACTCTCTTACTTGTAGACATTTTTCTCTCAGCCTTGAGAAGAGACCATTTTCTTTGTTGGTAACATATCCACTCCTGTGGATTTATGCAGGGAGTGCATTTGGATCACTCTGTGGAAAACAAACTGCTTCCCCTGAGTAAATATCATAAAAAGGTTGGCAGGAAGGAATTCCCTCTGAAAGGCCCTGGAAACGCAGTGCATCTAGGAAGAGGATTTTAAACTTGACAAAATATCCTGCAGTAAACATTTCCTTGTGCCAGACTTTATGCAATCAATTCAGTAAGACAAACCAAAGTTAGTTGGATTTGTTTTCCTTGTACCTTTTGTGAAAATCAGAATGTCTAAGGAGAAAATGCAACAAGCTAGGTCCCACTCCCCTTGTTTCAAGAACAATTTCAAGGCTAGTGACATTTCCACTGGCTGCAGCTGCAGGTTGCTGTGGGAAGCAGACTATCCTTGTCCCTTCTGCAGCACACAGTTAACACCCACATCACTGGGAGAGCTACTGCTGAGAAAGATTAGGATATGGCTCTTGGTGATTACCTACCCCATAGCCTTTACTGCAGGCTGGGCTACTCCTGCTTTATGCAGATTATCCAGAAGATGTCATCTTTCTGAGAGTGGATTCAAGGCACATTATACAGTCATATACTTCTAAATGAGACCTTCTTAATGGTATTTTAGGTGCTCCTTCAAAGACACCTTCCATTTGTCTACATGAATGGGGTCTGCTTGCATACTGCCTTTGGGAACTGACATCCAGCTCAGCTCCAGCTGTGCATTAAGCAATTGGCATTGGCTTCAGATGGCACCAAAGCCTTTCCTCATAGCAGCCACTTGGTATGTGATCTGCAAAATGCCAGAAGACCCAAGGTCCTCTTAGTCCTCTTGAAATGAATAATCCAACCATTTGTTAGTGGTTCCTCACTGCCTCTTAATGCTTCAGCTGCCAAATGAACAGCTATCATGTTAGGAAAAACATTGAGTTTACTGCTTTCTGGCACCACAGCTGTTACAAAGTTTTAAATATAACAAAGAACATTAAAGACTGCATGACACAGCTTGTGGTAGCTAAACCCCCATGTAGGTGAGCACCAGGAGAATGTGGTACAGAACAAATGTAATCCTAAAATCCTTTAAGTCTTAATTGTATCTGCAAACTCCCCATGTAACATTCTGGGAGGGGGAAACAGAGACTGGATTTGCTCAGTTACCAAGAAATTTCCTTGGATTTGCCCAGGAATTTCTAGGAGCACCTAGAAAATTTGACATGCTTAGGTTTCCAGGTACCTGCAAAATTGCAGTAGATATCTTCTCAGTGAGCTTCATAGCCACCAAAGCTGGAAAGACAAAAACTTACTGGGTAGGTTATTCTGTGTTAAAAGGAAAAAAAAGAGTAGGTACAGCTCAGAAAGGACTACTGAAGCCTTGAAATCTTTTGACATTTACTTTGGGATAAGAGGTGAAAACTTCAGCCACTCAGGTGAAATATGAATAAGCTGCCAAAATTTGTCTTGTAACATAATCCACTGCTAAAGACAGAGGAGTTTTTCCTATCTATGTCCTTTCTCCATTGTTCTTGAGTCCAGGGAAACCTGCAGTAGCAAGATCCTGAAGAGAGAATTCCATCTCTTTCAGAAAGTGCCATTTGCCATTTTTTTAATACATGACTGGTAAGACTTTTTATTAAGCTTTTATAATCTGTCCTAGCTCTTCATCTGTTCAAGGATTTTAAAGATGCTTCCCACTGTTGTGTTCAAGCAATCTGCACAGCATTAGAGAGCTCTTCAGTGAACTGTATCCATCCATTTGCACTGAGAGCTAATAGTTAGCTTTGGTTTTCCTCTGCTTGTGTTAATCGATTGCTAAGCTTTAATATCTTCTTGATGACTCTCAGTTCTTGGTGCAGTGGACAACTACAAGTCCTTTTTTTGTAGGCAGGCTTGCTTACAATTTTTCAATGGAGAAACAGGTTGCTTTTCAAAAGAATTCCAGCTTCTTTCATCTTGAAGAGTGTTGGTCTTGAAATTAAAGCTAGTAAGAACTTCTGGATAAATATTTAATGAACATTTTGGCAGATTGCAGCTGAAAAAAGCTCTTTAGTTATTTGCACCCTTTGCTGATGTGTCTTCCTCAAAGAAAATCTTTCCTCTAAAACAGTGTTTTGCACAAAAAGACATCCCCTTCATCCTGCTCTTTGCTTGGGTCTCATCACTCATGTCAGCTTGTTATGGAGGAAGAGCTCTGTAAAACAACAGTTTTGCCATGTTATTTAAAGGTGCTGGAGTCACATCATCTCCCATGGAAGTCTATTTCCCAGCTGGCTCTTGGCAGTCAAGGACATCCTAGAGTCCATGATCACTGGAATTTTCTATTCTATACTAACCTCACCCTCCCACACATTTTTCCCTTTTCCATTTTGTAACCTAGCTCTGACAAGAACATATTTGTTTGCAGGCAAACAACTGGTCACTGAACTGGTTCCCTTTAGGCAAAAATGTCTTTACTTTAGAAACCTGTTTCCTTGTGCTCTATTCATTTTTCCATGTCCTGCTCATGATCTGCTCACCTGAGTGACAAAGGAGCCTCTCTTGTGCACACACACACAGACCTCTGCAACAAAGGCCCATGTTTACATGCAGAGCTTCAGCTTCTGGGGAGAGGATACACCCTGACTTTGTTTCTCTTCTGTCTGGAGTAACATCAGGCACGTTCCAGTTGAAGAAATAATAACCCCAGAAAATCCCTGAAACTTCAGACTTTCTGGAAGACTTTTGGAACATCCCCAAAGGCAAACAGAGGGATTCTGCAAAGCATTCCAATACTCATCTGAAAATGATTTGGGGGAAATAAGCACAATGCAAAGCACTCTAGGGATCACAAGTCTTCCAGCAAAGAATTCCTTCAGCTTTGCATTCCTTGGATAAAAGATTTCAAAAATCAGAAAGTATTAGAGTCTGATTTCAGCCTTTTATGTTCTGGGTGACAGGAGTTTTGATGCACTGGCAGGTGATGCAGGTACCATGTGGTCTCTTCACAAGTATATAATAGAGAATTGCCTTCCACAGTTCTCCACGTGTGTTTTCATGCCTCTTTCTTCTCCCTCCATGTGTCTCCATTTAGCTAGCAAAATATCCACCACCTTGATCCTCCCCTCAAAAATAGCAGGATAAATTGGGGATAATCCTAGTGAAATACCACTGACTTAAGGCAGTTTAAACAGAGAATCAGGCCTCAAAAACCAGCAGTGAGCTTTGAATTTGCCTTTCCCATCACAAGGCACATACAAAGGGGATGTGATACACTGCTGGATCAGAAGGGGCTGGAAGTCTCTTTTTACTGCAAGTAATTAGGGTGCAGAAAAAGCAGACCCCAACATTTTCACAAAGAAGAATATCTTAATTTGGCCCCAGAAGAATCTTCCTGTCCAACTAGAGAGCTCTGTGCACACATTGCAAGAGAAGCATTAACAAAATGAGGCATGTTTTTAATGAATTTGTAACAGGCAAACAACATATGAATGCTGAAATGAGCCAACAGTTCTTTGGTGGCCTATAGGAAACAAACTGTTGGGGTTGCTCCATTTTCTGAGTAGATTGGTATCCACACTAAGTATGTGCAAAATACTCACACAGGAATGGGTGTAGGTTCATAATTGCAGGAGTTTTTTTCTTATTTTGGGTGTTATTTTGAAAACCAGTCCAGCTTGGCAAAACCAATCCATTCTCTAGAAAAATCTGTTGAACAGAAATGGATTTCTCTCACTGGAAACCCTGTGATTCTCCCACAGCCCAACTGCATGTCACAGTGTCACCTTCAGCCTTGGCTTAACTGCTCTGGATTCCTAGTTTAGTAGGAGGCTGGAATTTTTAAGCAGTGTTTGGGAGATAACTGAGGCTAAATAATGACATGCTTCCTAGATTAGACCATGCATAGTCTTTCTGCCAAGCACCTTATCTAAAACAATTATTCTTTTTGGGGGAAAAACAACATATCATGGTTTGGGTTTGTTTTTTTTTTACTTTCTAATCTATTGTTTGTCTCATTCCTTCCTGCACACTAAATAATGAGACTTGATCTATTTTCTACTGAAAGAAGACTTAGTGACTTTAATCTGACTTCTGTTCCCAAATTGAATTTCTTCACTTCAGGAATCTGAACAGGAGAGCTCTCACACTGTAGGACAGTGCCTGAAACAACTGGAGGCTATCCACAGGTGAGGGGCAAGGAGGCTTTACTTTCCTTCTGCTTGAAGGTGTTCCACTTTGAAAACACATCTACAGCTCTTCAATTACACAAATGAGGAGGTGAGGATGAGCTGTTGCCTTGTGGCTAGAGAAGGAAATCAGATCTTGATTACACTGTCTAACCTGAGGACACTTTCATTGAAGAAGAGAACAAGGCAAACACACAGCCCCCCAAACAAGCACACAGCCCCCCAAAACAAGAACACAGCCCCCCCAAACAAGCACACAGCCCCAAATCAACCACACAGCCCCCAAAACAAGCACTCTAAAGCCCAGCACAGCTCATTTTCACTGAAAATAAAGTTTTTCAAGATACTGAAGGGAATGAGGTGTAGAGCACAGAGTGTAGTCAGTATTTCCTGGCTTATTGGAGGTGACAGCTCCCTGCTCAGAGCTTTGCTCTACCGTCTCATCAAAGCTTTTCCATGTAATGTATATTTAAAAGAAGAGTGTTTAATTTTGCATTCCTCAGTCCCTTCTGGATCTTGGGTCATGGTGACAACCCACAGAAATGACTTAAGAGCACACAGTTGGCAGAAGCAACTAGCAAGAAGCAGAGGTAAGCTGCCTTTAAAGTGTAACTGGAGTCCTTATGATGTAACTAAAAGTCTGCTCTGACTCCTGAAAGTCATGAAACACCTCATCCTCACAGTGCTGAGACATGACACACATTATCCAAAGCCTCATTTAATCAGCTTAGCAACCTGAATAAGGCTAACAGCAAAAACAGCTCCTGCCAATCTACTCTCCAGAGTTCTTGCTTTCTAAGCAAACCAAAAAAGTTATTCCCCAAAACCTCATAATCTCAGAAGAAGAATTTATCAAGCAGACACTTTTGCAGGTGTACTTCTCAGTGGTGAGTGCCATATGGTCAGTCCTCTCATTTCACTAGGCTTTCTAGGTCATTTAGGATTTACCTTCACTACATCTGCATCCTGTTCCCATGTTACTTTGCAGCATGCAACTGGGAGGCATCACCTGGGTCCTCAAGGCTGGTTCCCTGGTACAGCAATCAAATCCATAATGGAGTTCCTTTCAGAAGTTCATGTCCAACAATCTCATGGGCATGCTGGCACAGATATCCAGATGCTTTCATAGTCCCCTTTGTCAGGGCACAGTAGTGCCAGTTGCTTCCAAAGGGTCAGGGAGCCAGGAGTGATCCTGGAGCCAGCAGAGCAGGAGCCTCACCAGCCCCTAAGCAAGGTAAGCAGAACAGGCCAGGGGGTGGTGTCCAGGTTCAAGCTTGTGGAGAGGACATTGCCCTGGAGAGACCTTCTCAAACTGGTGGGTGGATCTTGCACTGAGAGCTGAAAGGGGCCAAAAGTAGACACTAACTAATGTCCACAAGGAAGAGCCTGAGTGCTGGTGGCCTTACACCATCACACTTTGCTTGCTGGGCTTGAGGGCTCAGGTCCAAGCTAGTCAATGGAGCACAGCCTTTGAGGTAATCCAAGCCCAGGCTTTCAGCTACCTTAGCTCAAGGATAGGACACATCATGGGTCCTGCTGAGTATCAGCTGTAGCATTGCTGAGTTACTCTGCTCAGTAAGCAGGTGACAATCTGCCTCATAAGCAACAGCTTCCCAGGGCAATGTCTCCCAGGCAGGTTGCCTGCTCTTGCTACAGCATCACTGTTGTGCAGGGCAGTGGAAGAAATTAAGTGAGGTTCAGTAATGTGAAAGGAACATCACAGTCTTGCTTTCCTCAGCTTGTGTGAGAAACAAAACTCTTGTGGGGTTAGCATACTGATAACTTGTTACTATGCAATTCATATACTAAATGCAACACAACAAGCCTCCATGCTCTGCCAGAGCAGAAGTCAAGCATCCACATCTGGACAAGATCATGTTGCCTCAGCAGTGACAAGACCAGAGCATGCATATGTGCTGGAGGGCAAAGGGGACTGCAATGGGGTTTGTTTACAAAACAGAGCCTGGACCTAGGGTAACCAAGTCCCAACGAATCCTCATGGAATTTAGGATCCTAATACCCTTCTGCTTTTTTGAGAACACCAAACATTAACAGATTATGTGAGATGACAGCAGCAGCATTCTTAGCCCGTGAGTATTCCCTGTAGGATGTTGCCTGTACTGGAATTCACTCATGGATTTCCCTCTGAAGCAAAATACTTCATTAACATTTTGTATTCTTAAAAACTCCATTAAAGCTGAGTCCTAAAACAAAATAGAAGGAACAGCAAACCACAGAGACAGGATATTTGTAAGCAGGGCTCACAAAGGAGATTAGCTGAAGAAGCTGGCTCAGACTGGCCAACCTCCACTCTTGGGACAAGACACTTTTCCTTAAGGCTTTAATACTCTGTGAATATATTTCTTCTTTACAAAGGGATGATTTAATGGTTAATCGAGTTCTATTGAGCTTGTATAAAGAAATCATAATCCCATCCTTAGTTTTCTTACTGGAGATCTAGCTGAACATACCCCTCCAACCTATGTCACTAGTAAAGGTAGAATTTCCCAGGATAAAGAAAATGAAGACATCCCCATGGGAAACACAGAACATAGTCCACTGTTTTATGACAAGTCTGTGAGAAATCACTTGCTCAGAGCTGCCTAAGAATCATAAGTTTACAGTGTCATCTGCTGATGTGGTTTCCCTGGAGGGTTTGGGAAGGTCTCATGTACACCAGCCTGCTCCCTGCTGCCACCCACACCCCATTCCCATGGCTGTCTGCACAATGCCTTCTGCAGCCACACACTGACCTGGCTAAAAAACCTCCTTAAACAAAAATCAGTTCTTTCTAGGCAAGATCACTTCAGCAATCTTGTTCAGAACCATGTGTGGACAGTGGCTTCTCTGTTGCTGGTGGCAAGTAAACTGCAGTGTGCAAGTTGAAATTCCTTCAAGGAGCTTTGCTGCTGCAGAAGATGTGTCTGCTTATTTTCTCCCCTTTCCAGCACTGAATGGGAGCTGGTGCCCTGTCTTTCTGTCCCCATGCCTCCTTGCATCATTAAGATGAACAAACATCTTAGTTTCCTCAAAACTAGACAAATTCCATGCTTATCCTATTGAAAAATCAGAAGGAAAAGTGCACATGCTACTTAATTTTTGGAGCTTGCAGTCTGAAACAGCCCCAAAGAGCCAAGGCAATCAGCTTTATAAAATGGCAAGTGCTGTTCTGGGTTCATTTAATATTTGGGGTTACATTTTCAAGCCTAGAAGAGAGGATTAAAATCCCATAATGAAGCAGTATTCTTAAACTTCAAAAATCAGGGGGCATGGTGGTTTTCTGCTCTTTCAGAGGTGACTTCTGTCCACAAACTGCACGAAAATTTATCCTGCACTACCTGCTAATATGTGATGGTTTGTAGCACTTCTACCATATGTTAGTTCTTTAGTTCTTTTGTTATAATTCAAGTTTCAGTCAGACTTTCAGATGCTTTCAAAAGAGCACTTAGTTAACCCAGAGAAGTTTTTTAGGGACACTAAGGCACATTCAGCACTTTTACAGTTTCATCTTGGCTCCACATTAACCTGACCTTGCACACATAAAGACTCTACATCAGATGACAGATGGTCCACAGCCCCTGTCAAACCTTGGGCATCATTCACAACCTATTATTTCTGAAGTGCTGTTAGCAAGCAAATTCAAACACTCTTTTTCCCAAGCTGTCCTTTCACCCATGGCCTTGGCAAGCTTCAAGTGCAGAGCAATCTGAAAGCTCTTCAGTTAAAATGACAAACTCCAAATGGATTTTCAACTGTTTATTTCAGTGTGAAGGCTCCCTTCTCCTGGATCTTATTTGGGATCTTTTTTTCTGATACAATTTGTGGTGCCCAGATGGTTTCTAAATTGAAACAGGTTTCCTCCCCCTGTTGTGTCTCCCTTTAATTCTCCCCCCTTTTTGAACATACTGAGGGATTGAGAGAGTTGCAAGTGCTAGCTAAGACAAGGAGATAGAAGTCTCTTGGGTGGGATGAGCATGAGCCAAGGCACCCAGTTTACTTCTGGGAGACTGGCCTCTGCAGTCAGACACCAGGAGGATGCCAAATAATGAAGTCAGAAGTTGTACAGATGCCTTGGGTTTGGGGTCATGCTCAACATACCAAATCTAACTAGAAGGTTTACAGAAGACTCCTCAGAAGGGGACCAAATGGTGCTTACTGTACTGTCTAGCTACAGCCCTTGCTCTCTGACCAGACTGGCATAGTGCCTGTTGCTTAGGAGACTGTTACTATTGCTACAGCAACATTTTTCCTCCCACAATGAAAGTCACTCTTTTAATGGTTATTTGGAGTAAAGAATAGTTATCTCCACATAGGATTCTAGGAGGAACCTATGATCCACCAACCCCCAAACACCACATTCTCTTCCCAAAGCACTTCTGTTAGGGAGAGAAGTATTAACCTGCATGGAGAATAATCACAAAGGATATTCCTGTTCTGAAGCTGTTTAGCCAGGGTTGCACAAGAAGTCTCTGTCTGTCTTGGGTTGCAGTCTAGCATCCAGCAGCTTCAGCTCTTCTCTTTGTTGTGGTGAGATGGAATATCTGCTGCTCATTTCTAAGAAGTCTAATCTTAGGGATTAAAAGAAATGGAGTTTGACCTTTTTTTTCTCTCCACATTAAAACCTTGTTACTGACTACTGAATCTTCTGAGAGCTGTGCTGGCAAAGTTGCCTTTTCTAAAGATGTGAAGCAAACTTGTCAGAAGAAGGAGGGCTCCTTCACTGTGTGAGAGTGAGGGAAGTTTTTAAAGGCAGGCAAATTTGCAGGGCCACCCTGAGGCTAAACAGTCAGAGGTAGATATCTAGCAGGTTGGATTTACAGCACTGAGTGAACCAGGAAGAAATGGGCATTCTCCAGCTTTTTCCTGAAGGGTTAAATCTGGACAAGACTCATGAGGACTGCTCTTTCCCAGGATGAATTTTAAAGGAAACTTTGACACTCTCAGATCAGAGTTCCAGTTCTTCAGGTCCCCTTACACCAACATTTCTCAACTTCATCTTAAGAGCATGTAAAGAAAGACTCACAAATACTGGTCTTATGCTTCCCTGGAAGGAGAAGGTGCTGCCTGTTTCAGAGCTGCTTCTTTCCCTCATGCTGATAGAAGCAAAAATGTAAGGAGAAATTCACACAATTTTGGTATATATAGTTCTGATTTGCTCTCACCATCCTCACTGACATAGTGAATTACATCTCAATCTTTCAGGCTGCTGCTGCTTGCCTCTGGGAGGGAGCATGACCTCTGTGAGCTCCTGACACCTGGCTGCTCAGGCTCAGTTATATTTCCTTGGGCTAAATCACAGATATTCTATTTCTACCTGTTTCCAGCTGATCAGAGTGGAAGTTGCAGGGTTGTTGCTGTGCCCTTGCTATTTGTTTTAACATACCAGCTGCAGTCTTCAGGATATGTCCAGAATTGTCAGGTTTTCTGTTAAGGTACAACCCTGGCAATGTTGTTCTGCTCTAGGACAACCTGCACTGGCCTGGCTACCTCTGTGGAAGCTTTTGGTACCACTGCTACCTCTTCCTCTCTGGTTCTGTGGCACACAGCAGGTTCATGTCTGGCTTAAAAGTAGTGCAGGAAGACAGAGAATTGGGAGCAGTGTGAATCTGTGAACTGATGGGATGTCTTATTGGAGGATAATAGGCCACTGAACACATTCTTCCATTTCTCTGGCCAATTTCAATTTGAAACATGAAAGGTGATTGGCAGACACAAAGAGACAGGCAAGGTAAATAAGGTTGTCATGCCTTGGCTAATTAACTACCCAAAGTACCACCCATGAAGCAGATACATTGGACTATTCTTCTGAGTCCTGACTGAAACAAGGTTAAAGGAACCTTTTTAACATTTCCATAACCTAATATGTGAACAAATGTACAGACACTCCATTCAGGAGAGCTGTAACAAAATAACTGTACTGCTGTGAGGAGGCTGACTGGATAAATGCCAGCATGTTCACTGCCCTGAAAACAGAAGACTAGAAAATACACATATCAAGTTAAATTAACAATTTATGTGTCCCAGAGGCAGGTATCTGTAGAAGGAAACCCCTGGAAGACACAAATAATGAATACATTGCCTGTAAGAGAAGTGTTTATTTCTCCTTCTAGTAGGAGGCTATTTCATAACAGAGAGCATGAGAATTTGATATTCCTCCCAACATTTACAGAGGCTTATTGCTGCTCCCCAGAGGACTGCCTGCCTGCAAGGAAGGCACTCAGTGAGGGCAGCAGGTACTCCCAAAGGCATCTGTAAGTGGGTGGGCTGGCTAGGAGCAGAAATCAGGCAAATGTGAGAAAATGGTGACTGGCAGCATGTCCTGGAAAGCAGAATAGTCTGGTGGAAAATATGGCTGGAGAGAGATGAGAATAAGGTGACTTGCTAGAGAAAGGTCATAGCAAAGTATAGAACAGAGAAGGATTTGGCACAGTGCTAATGAGGGAGCTTTTCTACACAAGACAGTCCACCCTTCCCAAGCAAAACATACTGACTGGTCTTATGAGGAGCAGCTGAGGGAACTGGGGTTGGTTACCCTGAGGAAGAGGAGGCTCAGGGCAAACCTTATCTCTCTCTGAAACTCCCTGAAAGGAGGCTGGAGCCAGGTGGGGGTTGGTCTCTTCTCCCAGGTTACCAGTGAGAGGACAAGAGAAAATGGCCTCAAGTTGCACCAGGAGAGGTTTAGATTGGAGATCAGGAAAAATTAATTCACTGAAAGAGTTGTTAGACACTGGCCCAGGCTGCCCAGGGCAGTGGTGCAGTCACCATCCCTGAAGGGGTTCCAAATCATCTAGATGTGGTGCTTAGGGACATGGTTTAGTGGCATGGGGGGGATAGGTTGCTGGTTGGACTTGATGATCTTAGAGGTCTCTTCCAACCTTGATGATTCTGTGACTGGCTTGCTACAGCTGAGTCAGGCAGCCCTGGTGAAGAAAAGTAACCCAAGTGGAACAATATACCATCTTGGCAACCTTTTATTAAGCTCAGGGCTACTCCCTTTGCATGCCACTGTACTATGCCATTCAACCAGCCAGCAATTATCTGCAGCTCATAAATGTAGCCCACAGCTGAAGTGTACCCCAGTGGACAATGTAACTCCAGCTTCAGGAAATTCCTCTGTAGTCACACAGGTTGTGGCCATGTTGCTAAATGGAACAGGGTGAGTAGCATTTTTCAGGACAACACTCAGATTCAGTGCTGGGAAAAAGAAGTTCCAAGACTTATTAGGTAATGTAGGTAAGAGTGCACCAGGTTGATTTCCTTCCCCTACACTGCTCCAGGAGACCTTGCACCCTCAGGAATTCCCTGTGGTCCCTCATGGCACATGTAGCATCCTTATGTTCATACTGTGAAAACACCAATCTGATTGGCTAGAGCTCAATTCTCACACTACTTCCAGCATCTAGAACTGAAAAATAAAACCATGCAAAACCTAAGACCTATGTGTTAAGAGTCACACACCCACAACAGAAAGCCCAGCTGTGCTGGGTGAATGTAACCAGCCTGTGCCCTTTGACATCTGGACAAGCAAGCTGCCCATGATTTGCTTAGCAAGGAAGAACAGGCCCAAAATGCAGGAGCTTACACTTGTACAGGCTGTGTGCTGGATCTACAGTCTGGTACTACAGCAAGATTTTTAGGACCCTGAATCAACAGGCAAGGTTCTATCCAGGTGTCCTGTGCCACAATCCCATGGTGCTTCCTCAAGGGGCTTCTTCAATCAGTCAGAACAAAACAGAGCCTCATCCAATTTTCAGCTGTGATCATGTGAGGTTAGGGACAGAGTGGTCATGGATCACTCTCACCCCATTCCTAGGCCATCTCTCCATTTCCATCCCATCTGTAATTTCTTCATGTAAACAGCTGCCCAGAAGGAAAGACTCTGCCCACCAGCAAATTTCTTTCCTGCAGTGCCCACAAGGAATGGTTTCTGATACCTCTGTTCCAAGCAAATTTGGAATCTAACCCTGTATTTACATTGGTAGCATGCAACCATGCCTAAAAATGCATTCAGAATATCCAACAGCCTATAGCTGTCAGCAGAGCTCTTAACAGAGACATATGACTAACATAATCCCAAGTAGACATATGCCAGACTCACATGATGACCCTGAAATCCCATTAGGAGCAGCTTACTGCCTTGACAAGAAGTACAGGGAGAGTAATGTTCTTTACACATGTAAAAGAGATGCTAGAAACCCAGCATGTATGTGGGTTGGAAAAAGGAGAGGGGAATAAAAGAACTCTTTGAATAGATATCAACCAGCTAATAATAGCAGTATTAGTTCACAGGAAAGAACACTTATGATATCAGAAACCACCAAGACATCTGTTTATTTTAACTTTAAAGAAGATCATCCCTAAAGGACATGTGAATGTGCTGTGAGGACTCCCAGGCCAGCTCCAGCCAGAAGGGGAGGTGGCAGCAAGCTATAGTTACTCAACCACAGATTTCCTGCAGGCAGTGAATCAGACCCTGCAGAGATGCCCCCTCAGCAACTCATGTCACAATGAGTGTCAGATCTGCTGCCTGCAATCTGACCATTTGTGAGAAAGCATTTGGGGTCTCTGCAGGCTGGGCATGTCTGGGCTGTGACCATGGAGCCATGCACACTAATTCTGATGCCAGAGCCTTTCTTGCTCATGCTAAATGAGGACAAATGGAGGAGAGTTGTAGATTATTCTGCTGCAAGCTGGCCTGTGGTGTTAAATGTACTGGTACCCACACAGATCCATGCCATACTGTAGTCTGAAGTACTGAAGAACAGAGGGGGTCTGGCAGGGTGTAAAGTCACCTCCAAGCTTATGGTACATTAACATCCACATTCCTCTGACCTGTTCATTCATCTAGCCTTAGCCAAAAGCAAGCCAGTTTATTCCTGGCATGGCTTGAATTCAGTTAGCCTCTTCCATGAATGAGTTTAGCCCATGACCTACAACAGACACTGGTGCAAACACTTCCTTCAGGTCTACAGATATTACTGCTGTTAAAGCCCTCAGATCATGGATATTTTAACAAGCTGGAAGGAGAAGGGTTTTAAATCTATGTCATTTAGGCAGAAAATCAGCTTTCAGATATAAAACTGCCTGTGCTGGCAGTGAATGGTTTTCATGGGCATGTGGCCAGCTGCAGTGAAATCCATGCAGTTCTGAATGGGCCAAACTTGCACAGCAGGAGGACAAGCAGTTTGTGCTTCAAGCATACACTGATGTGAAGGTGTATCCAGAAAGCTGTTTCTCTGTATGGGAGATTATGAAAACATCTTCCTTATGATCCCAAACAAGAAAATAGTTTAAAGAGAGAGAAAGACCAGTGGCAGTACCAATTATTGTTCCTGCTTCACCCCCTGGACATTTCAGACTAACTGTGGTCACGCTCGTGCTGCAAGGCAGATGGATTCAGTGTGATCAGTCTTCTGCTCTGGTTCCAGCACTGCTCCATAGACAGCTGGGGACAGAAAAGGAAAAATGTTTTAAGCAACTTTTGCTCCTTTATGCATGAACTGGAACAGGAAGGAAATATTTAACAATAAAAGACAGAGGAGCTCTGCTTTGGCCACTGCTGTTCTGTTTTGCTGTTATTGCACTTTCATTTTAAAAACCAGTTACTAAAAGCAAAACTTACTGAAAGGATTGCAGTTTGGGGTTTGGTCTCTGGAAATTGGGAAAATTTACTTTCAAAAGAAGAGCCAAAATGAAGAGAGAACAGCACAGAACAGATGTTAGTCAAGCCAGTTAATAGGCTTAGATTCTATGGCTACGAGTATGGTACAAGAAAGTCTATAATTTCCAGGCTAAGTTCATTTGCTTTTGATGTTTCCCAAAGGCAAATGAGCAGAATGAGGCTCACTGATGATATAACTTGACTTCAAGTTGTCTTTTGGATTCTGGAAAAAAACTTATTTTCCTATGAGAGAACACACCTTCCTGAGCCAGCTGTTGTGAGATGTGTGAGGCTGAAGCTTCAAAAAGTACTTTTTAATAAAAAAAAAAGAGTCAAGATCCTCAAAATAACCCTGTGGAGTCATAGCTCTCTGGCACATATCCCTTTGCAAGTAACCAGCACCCACCACTGGCATTGGCTTACAGATAGGACATTTTATCAGATATTTCTTGTGTTTGTGACACTTCAAAACACCCTGTAAAGTGCAGAGAGCAAGTTAGGTCACAAAGGGAGCAGGTCTTCTCATGACTCCTTAGTGTCCATCCAGTTTCCTCTTGTAAAGCACTAAACCTGCTCACTCACCAACAAAAAAACCCAGTGGAACAAGTTCTATTTTAACCTGGGATACTTAAGGCAGGAGTGAGATTAGTATGCACTGGGCTGAGGGTGCTCAGTGTGTTTCCATTTCATGAAAGATGTGGTCACATTTCTGTTTGCTGAAATAAGCTAGATCCAGCTCCTCACTGAATTCACAGATCTATGATAGATGAGCAGCTAGGACAGCACTGAGGCCTCTGATACAGAAAGACTTACAAACAGCACTTCATTAAAATTCAAGAGGAAGCCAAGGTGAAACATATCACTATTGCATAATAACATCCTGGGGAAGAGCTATTTGCTATCTTAGAATCTAGAACCACCTAAAATAAAGGTAAGTATGCCAAAAGCATTCAGATATTGACTTCTATCACAGCATTTTTTAGAAACTTCATTAGCACTTGGAGCCTCCATTCATTCAAAATTCATTCAAAAACCATCTCCTGTGTCATGAAAGCTAAAAAGCCTTGTCTTGGAAGGCCAAGGCAGTTGCTGTGAAGGCTGGGGAATGAAGGCTACTTTGAAAGCTGACTGGGAAAGAAGTCAAAAGAGAAAATTTGTCAATAAATTGTTGGATATGAAATGACATCAGAAGGAGAGAGCCTAGGGAAACAAAAAGAAATCTGTAAGGAAATATCTCCACATAAACTTTATAGAAGTTTTTGACTAGCAGGAAATGTAAATCAGTTGCTGTCAAGCATAAATGAGAACAGCTCCTCTGACTGCAGAGAGCTCCCGACATACTACCTGGGTTTAATAAATGAAAATGAGGTGAAAATTCTTGAAATTCTGGCTTGATTCATGTCAGTAGACTTCTTTACATTGCCTTATCCTTAGATCCAGAATTTCACATGAAGGTTTCTTGTATTTGCAGTCACAGAATGTTAGGAGCTGGAAGGGACCTCGAAAGATCATCTAGTCCAACCCCCCTGCCACAGCAGGATTCCCTAGACCAGGTCACACAGAAGCATGTCCAGATGGGTCTTGAATCTCTCCAGAGAAGGAAACTCCCCAGCCTCTCTGGGCAGCATGTGCCAGTGCTCTGGCACCTCAACTGGGAAAACATTTTTCCTGCACCAGTAGAAGGGAAAAGGTGGCAGCAGAATGCATGATCTGAGTATCCCATGGCCTGATATAAATCATCCACTTCCTTTACAGCTTTGACAGAAAAGCTTGGAGAGGACATGTTTGAATAGAGCACAACATTTTACTCATTAAGAAGGTGACAGACCCTTTGGGGCTTGTTGAAGTAGTTGCCACTTGGAGCACTGTAGACATAATCTATCAATGCTTACCAACACTTAATGAGTGGGTGTCAGGAGGCTGGGGCCAGGGTTTGTTCAGTGGTGCCAAGGGACAGGCCAAGAGGGAACAGGCACAAATTTGAACATAAGAAGTTCCATCTAAACATAAGGAGGAACTTCTTTACTTTGGGGGTGGTGGAGCACTGGCCCAGGCTGCCCAGAGAGGTTGTGGAGTCTCCATCTCTGGAGATATTCAAAACCTGCCTGAATGCCATCCTGTGTATACCTGCACTAGGTGAAACTGCTCTGACAGTGAAATAGATTTTAGCTGTGGAATATATATCCAGGATATCATGGAGAGTGTTATGGTTGTCACTAGGACAGCTTTTTATCTTGGACACCTCTACCTGGGTTACAGCTCAGCTGCTGCATTTGTCTGTTCTCGCTGCAGTGGAAGCAGCTGCCATGTCCTACAACCCAAACTACACTGGCTTCATGGCTGCAGCAGCAGCAGAAGCTTGTAAAGATTCAACCATAAAGAAAAGTCACTTTCCATTGGAATTGTGTCTTATTAGAACAGGAATTAAAAGGAGAAAAGAACTAAACAAGAAAGTAGTAAACAAGCAAGAGCAGGCAGTGAGTTTGTCATAGCAATCGGAAGCAACTTGGAGCAAGCACTCAGCAGGACTCACACGCAGGGCTCTGGAACACAAAGCTGCAAGAGTATCACAAAGACCAGAGAAGCAGAGTGATTTTCAAAAGACACATGATGAAACATTGCCTTTTATTTGCCTGCCAGCTTTACTAACTTCCCAAAGGCACTTTTTTGCTAGCCTGGCTTGATCAAATGTTTCCCAGCATCAGACAGGACTTCTCCAGACAGATGGATCATCCAAGACCTTATGTACAAAATGAGGATAATAACTCCCAGAACTACCACAAACTTAAAAATAATAAAGGTTGTTTATAGTACTAGAGTGAGGGAATGCAAAGGAAAGGCTCTGTAGGCAACTCTCCCGTTTTCCAGTCCTGGTGATTTCTCTCAGGCACGCACCCTGTATCTCATTCACCTCAGAGCACTTTGCTTTACAGGTTCTTATCATGAATATTTTTTGCAGAGGCTGTTCAGTCTGTTTTTTGCCCCAAAAAGCAGAGCAATTGCCCATGCTGCTTCTGGATATGTATAATGGTTTGGTCCATGCCTTTTTCCTGGCTAGCACAACAGGGCTGCTGGAGTGACCACTCTATCAGATTTAATTAAAAACTCCAGGCTAGCAAGCAAAACAGCAATGAGGAATGCTCCCAACTGCAGACACAATGTTTGGCACATCAAGCTTTGTTACCAAACCTTTTCATCTTTCTAGGCTGGTAAATAACTTGATTTCCAACCTGTATTTATGAATTACTGCAGAGAATTCAAAGGCAAGGAGGGAGTGGAGAGATGGGGTAAGAAAAGAGAATGGCAAGTGGTTTTGTGTTAAGTAAGAGAGTGTTTTGAATTGATATCTTGAGTACAAAAACAAATGGCCTTGAGATGTGGCTTTACAAATTACAGTATCAGTAGAAAAAAAGGGCTTCTTAAATGTTAAGTTTTCCCTCAAGATTCAAGCAAGGATTCATGCTGGCTTCATTCCTTCCCCTAACTTCCAAGCTGAAATGTCAGCTCGAACTCTGCTCACAGTCCTCCACTTTAGACTTTCCTATGGCACTATCAAACTAACATTTGAATTTCCATTTCATCAACTCAAAGAAAAACAGCCCCAAACTTTGGATCTAGTGGATGCAGAGATTAAAACTAGTTGTTTTGTCTAGAACAAAGGGGCTGGTTCTGTGCATGATTCTGTTGTGTGTAATACCTAAGCTATAAAGTAACTCTAGCAGGACTAAAGCATGATGAGAAAAACTTATCAAGTTGTTGGGTTTTGTTGTTGTTGTTGGGGGATTTTTCTGTAGCATATTTGACTACAACCATGGCACTGCCTTTACAAGCTCCACTCCTTTCTGATTATGGTATAAGCCACTTAGTAAAGCTAAAGCACTAAAGTAAGTGTTTTGTACCTCCTTTCCACAAATATTCAAGGTGCATACATTCATGTGCCACAACATTAACAATGTTTTAAGAGGTTATGGCCCTCTTAGACACTCCAGCTGTGCATGTTTCTCCTCCTCCCTGTTGTTGCACTAAGAGTTAGGTATGGCAGTCATGTGCTCCAAAGCAAATAGATGAAATTGTCTGGCTTAAGAGCATTTTTAATAACTTTTATTTAAAGTCTGACCACATCCCTGGCTCACTTTAGAGAACTTGTATTGATTTGACTGGGATAGCATAACATCAAGTCTTTATCATTAACCGTCTTAGGCTTAGTCTTGCTAAGACAGCTCAAACTGCTTAGCTTAAACTGCTGAGTTTAAAAGATGCTATCTCTAAGTATGTCAGAACAGTGAAAAATCAAGTATAGTTTGCAAGCACAAGGATTTCAGAACAGGCACCACAGACAACCCAAAAATCAGCTGCATTTAAAGTCTTCTCCTGAAAAGACCTGTGCCCTGTTTCCTTTCTTTGCTGAGCTCAGACTCCTTTTGTGACTTTTGGGCTTCCCTCATAGACTGAATGATCAGACATCATATCTTGATCCATTTATCTGCTCTTTCCTGTACTCCGCTATCATTTTGTGCCAAGTGAAGGCAGAGGGAGAGAGAGAGGAAAGAAGGGAAACTCTAAACATCACTTCTTTGCAATACTTGCAATATCTTCCTTTGTTTCTCTCCTTCCCTTAGCACAATGCTAACTTCTCCCCAGCGAAGAGCTAGGAACCCTTGGGGAATTCGTGAGGAGCTCTGTAGAGCTGGGAACTAGATGTCATCACAAGCAGACTGTTGCAGCATTTAGCAGAGAGAGCTGACTTACTGTTGTACCTAGCTTGTCACCATGTCTGGTGGAGTTTCCTCTCCTGTGGCAAGATCTCCAACACCCTGTGAAAGCCAGCACGTGTTGTTGTGTGGACAGTGTGCTGCAGAGGACAAACCTCTCAACGCTGTTTCAGGTCAGCTCAAACTGCCATCAAAGGGCTGCTTCTGCTTGCAAATACACAGGACTGATGCTCAGCCATAAATGATGTTTTTTTCCACCCCCCTGCTGTTTCCTTCCTCTGCCTTCACATCTGTGGTATTATCTGGGACCCTGCACTTGCACCATGCTGTGATAAAAGGTTAACATGATAAGTAACTGGCCAACCTCCTTCACTGGCAGCATCTGATGAGTGACTCATTCTTGCTATAGGAGCCATTTCCTTTAAAGTGGAAAGAAAAAGAATATAATACAGAAGTAAGGAACCAGTCACTGAGCTTTCCATAAATAACCTTTCCTGTTCATTTTCTTTCACCAATTGACTTGCACTCCTTCCTTTCTCCCTTCTCTGCTTAAGTTCCCAGCTCCTGGTCCCAGCAATTTGTCAATGAACTGCAAAAGGAGCAGTGTGAGTCATACCCAGCCCAGACAAACAGCAGCCTATGGGGAAGCTTCTCCTACTCCAGAGGGGAAGATTTTATTCTCTGGCTTTAAAACTCAGTGCAATTAGAAGGGGAAAGGGGAAAATAAAGTTGTTCCAAACATGATGTCAGTGTTTCCACTACTTCAGAGGGAAACCATGTCCTCTTCTTATTTTAAACATGACATATTAGTGCTTATATTCTTGTCAGTCGTGTGTGTGTGAGGAAAGGGGAGGCAAAAGGGATAAGGATTTGCTGGCTTCTTTTATCTAACCATGAAAATATCAAGAGCCTACATCAGCTGAGAGGTGGGAAGCAGCTGGAATATATCTGGAGAGAACACAGCAGCCAAACAAGCTCCATAATGGAAAGCTCCCTTCACTGAAGAAATCCTGACATAGTCACCGCCACCTTCAACCACAACCTGCACTTTCCACCCCTTCTCTCATCCTGTGCCTCCAGAGCTGCTTCCCATTATGTTCCACTTTTGCATGTGTTACTGTGTTTGTGTAGCACCTGCCTTCTGACTGGCAGCTTGGCTACATCCAAGGGCAAGCAGTTAGCTCCATGGATAATCCCTCTGTGCTGTTCCTCTCTTCTGTGCATATATTACAGGCAAAGTGCAATAGTGCAAATATACATTAGCTACTCTAGTGCCCAGGCAAAGGCAGAAGTGCCTGCAGAAGTGTCACCTTGAGAACATCTTCCTTCCCTTTTTAATTTGTTTTTAACAGTGGAATGCCCAAATTCCTACCCCCATCTCTTCCCTCTCATCATGCAAAGTTCAGCAAGAAATGTGGTGTGGGGTTTTGTTTTGTTTTAATAGAGGGAAGGGATTCAATCCATGTCTCAGCTTGACCCTGGCTGCCCTATATTATTAAATACCATTCCTCAGACATTAGAAACAGAACAGAAGGATCAAGTCTCTCTCAAACACACACCCCAAAGAGCAATTTGTGTTCAGCATCTGTGCACTTGTACATTACTGTTCCTCACTTTGATAGTGACTTTGCTGCTTCCATATAATCAATAATCACTAATCCTCTCTTTCATTTCAAATGGCTTCTGAAATCAGATCTAAGTCCTGCTGCCCAGGGAAGCAGCTGTGTTGCCTTGTTCACTCTAACATATGACTTTCTCTTTTATGCTGCAAACTCTAAAGACATGGAAGACTGTCAGAGGATGAGACACATGTCCTTGCAATGTAAAACTGCCTTCACAGCCATCCCAGTGGCCACTGTGCTACAGGAAAAGACTAGGGAAGAGGTGGAAAAATGCCTTTCCCATCAGCAGCTGGATTCAAACACTACCTGTGGCTGTCTGCTGGCTGATTCAGCTTTCTCTTGTGCTTATAGTGAAGTAACCCTGGCTAAGATAGTACACAGGGGACATGAAACCATTTGCTCAGAGAATTTAAACAGGCACAATATGATCCATTATCCTCTGCTTGCTTTATATTAAGGAAAATCAAAACCAGCTTGTGGCAGAGGTTAAAGAGACATCTTGCTCATGCAGGTAGCCATCATCATCACTCAACAAAATGTAACAGCCACATGGAAAATGGCAGAAAATCTGTGGAAAATATTTGCAGCTCTAGTCTTGTAGCAAAGGGAAGGATCTGTTTGTGGGGTGCAGTACTTTACCATGCTGAGGTGCCATGTCACTTAGCATTTCCAGGCCAATTATGTCTCTAGGAAGAGAAACAAGCTTGGAGTTTCAAACTCTTCAAATGGGGAATCATATCTTACAGGAGACAAATTCTATACTAGAAGATCACCTCTGCTCTCATTTACTAGCAACAGACATCCCAGGGCAACTATTGCAGTGCCACAGTAATATTGAGACAGCTTTTTTTCATTTAGCTCTCATCTAATTTAGCATATCCTAAAGAGAAAACAGATTTTAAATATGCTCTAAGAGATCTGCCAGAAAGGTCACTAAAAGTACAAGACTGAGTAGAAAAAGCCAAGAGGACTTGCTGGCACTAGAAGAGGGGAGTTGGGGTGCAGGGCACAGGGTGTACAGTGGAAGTACTCACAAAAAGGATGAGGCAAAACCAGGAATGGAAGAAAATTGTAGCTCTAGGAGAGAAAGAAAAATGAAGACACAGGGTAGATAATGGAATTACTCATGAATTCCAAACACTGAAACCTCTCATGTTTTCTCCTTTCCAACAAATGAGCCAGAAATCTTGTATTTCATTAACCTTTTTGTTTACTGCCACTCTCAGTTATCTCCCAAACAATGTTTTTTTGCTACAACTTCAAAGAGTCATCAAAAGGAACACTCCCAGAAATCTAGTGATTTTACTCTATACTATTTCTTATCCAGAACAAATGAGATGTTTTGATCCTGTTGTTTTCTTTCCAGAGGACCTGCAGGTTCAAAGAACAACTTACAGAATGCAGGAACTGGTGTGGCACAGAAGATAGGCATTCAAATTCTGCAGGGTCTGAGTTCCTAACCATGTGCTCAGTTCAGATCCTCTGACCCTGGCCTGGGAACTATTGTATTCCCAGTTCTTCAGGGACACCACTCAGGTTTGTTTTCTCCAGGAAATCTATTTCTCTCTCACACACATATGTGTCCTTGTGACTGCTGCCTCTGATCCTCCATCCTTCCAGTGCTCTGTGTTACATCCACCAAGTTCCTGAGAACACCCCAAGCCTCTGTGGCCCACTAGAAGCTGAAGCCTTCCAGCTGATCTGGGGGAAGCTGTTCATGCATAAGGGCAAACTTGTTCACTAAGAAACCTCTTGTTGAACCATTAACAGCAGATCAGTTCCATGCAGAAGTGTGGGGTTAGTCTGGATAACTAAGACTGGAAGCTGTTTCCCCAGCAGTTTGGGAGGTTTTGAAAGCCATAACAAAGTTATAAAGTATGAAAAGACAAAGATGCTGTTTCAGATTAACTCTCCTTGAGAGTGAGTACAAGAGAATGGCAATGGATTCAGAAACAAGAACCTGCTGAGTTGAAACCAAACTCAAATCCTGTGACTTCTCACTCAACAGTGGTGATTACATGACTGTTGTTCCCTTATATAAGTAGACAGACCATGTTGCCTGCAAATAATCAAGTTAAAATCATGAAGGTCCAGAGCTGTAAACATCTTCCCCATTGGGAGTCCAAGGCTCTTTTTGAAAGAAGCATGGATCTCATTATACCAAAAATATCTCAAGTGATTAGATTTTGTTCTGGGTGACATCTCTGCCAAATCTCCTTTATAAACCTAATTTTGCTTTTAATGGTAAATAAAAGCCCAAAATACCAATGTGCTAAACATTATTGCTTTCAGAAAGAAAGGCACTATGGTGAAAAGCTTTTTTTCCTGAGTTAGGACAGTTTAATTTTTGCAAGGATTTACTGCTTTAAATCATTAGAGACTTTCTGTTATTCTGTGTTCTTCCCTACAAAATGAACAAAACATATCCTGTCCAGCTTCATCTTTACAAGAGTGGCATAAAAGAAAAGGGAGGATAAAGTTCACTAGTCCTAAGAAAACTCAGTGTTTTCATCTCCTTTGTTACAGTTCAGAAAGGATCTTTAAGAATGAGGTGACTGCTGAACTGTGGATTCAGGGAGCCTTTACACAGTGTGACCTCAGTGCATGTGTATTCAAATCAGTCTGGAGAGCTAAGATGCATAAAAGTGCAACAGACATCAAAAGAAGTAATATTTTCATTTCCTAGACAAAATATCATGATTCTGACCTTGCATATGACTGAGATTCAAATAAATGAAAGCATCTCTCTGTAACAGCTGGCCTTAATTCAACAGCTTTTTCTTCAGAGCAATCCCCAAATCCTTAAATAGCCCTGCTAATCCTGGTGATAAGGAAGCACTTCAGCAATCTTTAACACTTCTCTGGTGTCCCAAAGCAGTAGATCTTCCCTGCTGATCTGAAGCAAAGAGGTGACATCTTTGGCTTGTGTTTCCTTAACTTTATCCCTGCACACTAGACCACCCCAGAACCCTTTTGACCAGCTGGAATCTGAAATAAGCTCCCTATGTCTCTATGCAGAGAAGCAATAACACGGATTGCAGACTCCCTGGTAGCACAGGCTTAGCAGCTACACACTGCAAAACTGAGCTTCAGCTCAGCAGCCATCATGAAATCATTGTTGACATGGGCTCAGAAAGTAATGAGCCAACCCTCACCAGGTTTTTCTTACCTCTGATTAAATCAACAGCAACTTGATAGCTACATAGCTTTTAGGAGTTACACAGCCAGCTTAAAACTCAGAGAAGCCTGTGGGACAGCAAGAAATCAGTGTTCTCATTCCTCAATATTCTGTCTTCTCTTACCTGAGTAAAGTCAAAAATAAAATCCAACCTGGATCATCTTTCCAAGGAACCTTATTCAGAACTTGTTAGACTCTGTGATCCCAGGTTTGCTGCTGAGAGCAGATTCCAGGCTTTTGAGATTCAAGCTGAATGATTAGTGCAGTTCTTCTAAAAAGATCCCTAGAGTTTTATAAAATCTACAATAAGGCTCACAGGAGGAGTAAAGCCCAGGCTGACATAAATCCCACTTATCCCAAAGCTCTAGCCTCAGACCCCCAGCCTTGGGAGATGAAAGGGGTTGAAAAGGTGAGAGGCTGGGCTGTGGTCCTTGCTACTGCTTGAGCTGGGCTGGGCTGAGCTGCCTGCTACTGCTTGGACTGGGTTGTACTATGCTCCCTTCAAGTGCATGGGCTGGGCTGGGCTCCCTACTAGCAGGATTCCCTAAAGTGTCTAGAAGACATTCCTCCCTCACCAGCTTCCCACCCTCTTTGGGCCTCCCAGATGCTTTTGGGCATTCTACTAGCAGGGAGCCCATCCCAGCCCAAGAACTTGAAGGGAGCCCCATCCCAGCCCAAGATCTTGAAGGGAGCCCCAGCCCAGCCCAAGAACTGAAAGGGAGCCCCAGCCCAGCCCAGTCCAAGCACTAGCAGGGCTAGTCCTCTCTTGTCAGTGTAATATCCACTAATGAATTTGTCTTCCAACTTTGTAGGGTACTCCTGCTTACATGCTTCCTTCCCCAGTGTCCCATGTCACTTAGCCATCTCTGAGGAGCCACCCTGGAACTGCTTGACAACTCAAGAGCAGCAGAGCAGCAACTTCCCACAGCAAGAACCTCTTTTTCAGCAGCATGAGTGCCTTGTGACTTTGAAGTAAATAGTCTCACTGCAATTCTGTGGTGCCCATTGACTGATCTGGCCCAGATGCCTGCTAATGCAAAGGGCTTGCTGCTGCTTCTGTGAAGTCCAAAAACTGAGTGGCAGGAGGAATTCCTGCCAATTCTGGATCTAACTCTAGGAAAGCTGCATTTTCCAACCCCATCAAAAGAAATGCCTGTCACATTATTCATACATGTGGTCTCACCATATGAGGAGGCAGGCTGAGAAAGGAAAAAGCCAATGTTAATATTTGCACAAACCAATCTAGGCCAGAATCAGAACAAGGGAGACAGTATGTCCTTGAACCTTGTAGCAGAGACTCTGCAATGAGAGGGCATCCTTCAGCCAGCAGCTGAGGGGCTCCCAGGGAGGATTGCTTGTGAGCCTTAATGGATCCTTTGAACTCTGATTTCTGTGCCCCTAGTGCCCAGGGTATGTGATAGCAGTGACATGAGGATGCCTCAGCAGCACCAGGATTATATGCTGTACCAAACAACAAGGTGCTAGTATAACACAGCATCATAAATATACCTGATGCTTGTCTTTTACCACCAGGTCCTGCTGCACCTCTGTGTTCTGTGCCCTACCCTTATCTCATCTAGTTCATGGCAATGGGAAGAGGGAGTAGATGGAAACAGACTGTTGTTCCCTGTGCCTTCCCCAAGGACGTGTCTCCCTCTCTGGGGCAGAGCTTCCCTGCATGCAGGCTCAGAAGGAGGTGGCAGATATGGTGGTATAGAGAGGTGCAATAGGATAGAGAATAGGCCTCCTTGTTCTCACTGCTCCTCTGTGAGTATAGATTGCATTCATGTTCTTCTCAATTTCTTTCTCTGAAACTGAAAAGTGCAGTCAAAAGCAAGGTGATGTCCTAACATATAGCAGTGTTCTGACCTGTGGAACTCCTCTTTGTTAATAAAGGCCCACATCAGAAGCATGTTGCTCATCTTAGCATGAGTGATCCAGTATTAAAGGGAATGTTTTGGAGAAAAACAGGAGAAATTACATGTGTCTTACAAAAAGGAAAAATATCATCCAAAAGAAACCATTTTATCCAGAGAAGCTCCAGCATATCCATAGGATATTCTAGGGATTCCAAATAAGATCTGAAACTAGAAGCAATAGAGCAGTTACTCCTCTGGCCTAGATGAAAAATACCTACTCCAGCTTGATTTAACAGAGGGAAAGAACTCTAGAAGCAAATCCATGAAATGAAAGTCTAGAATTTCCCAAGAGCCAAGATGCTGGCAAAGAACATCACAAAATTCTACCTCTGGTGCCAAAGGAATGTTCCATTTAATGAAATGTGCAGCTTGGAAAAGTCAGCTGGATTTTGTAAAAGATGCTTTGAAAAAATTGTCCCTTCTAGCAATATTTCTAGTATTAATAAGAATTAAACAATCTTTACTGAGCAGAAGACCATTTGACATTGGAAAACTTTTACCCATCCAAGAGAAGTCCTGAAGAGGAATCCAGAAAATACTGCAAACAAGTGACTCAGAACCAGGAGGAGTTTGGTCTGGCCAAGCAAAAACTAAAAGAATGTGACAGGAAGAATGGACTGGGACAGATCAAGTGAGGGAAATGTGGGTCAGGTAAAGGCAGAAGGAGAAACTTAGGAAATCTTAGAGGAGGGTTAAAAACAATTTCAGATGAAAAGGCAGGGGAAAGGGTTTGCTTTTATATTAATCTCATTCTCTAGCACAGCATGTCATTTGGCAATGTAACATGCTGGCATGGTATCTGGAGTGGCATTCATGACTATGGGTGTTAGGATGGGAGACAAGCAGGTAAAAAAAGGCTATTGGCACAAGACCTTCATCTTGATGAAGTTAGCAGCCTTGCTTAAAGCTTTTGTCAATAAATGGGCATAAACTGGGCAGTAAGATGCTAAGGTTGGACATAAGGATTTTAACCATCATAAATAAGGTTTTGAAGCAGCCTTCTGACAGAAGTAATGGGACTCAGGCTTGATTTGAAAATCCACCTTGGTACACTCATGAATACCATCATGATATGGATGCCTGACAGAGCCAAAGGCTAGATAGGACTTTGAAGACCTTCCCAGCCCCTGTTCCCAGTTCCTCCAACAGCCTCATGCCAGTCAGTCCATGTCTATGGACACTTTAGCACAGGACTGCAATGCTTCCTCCCCAACTCCCCAGACTGAAGCCATTTCACAAGCACCAGCTAAATAAAAAGCAAAAGCATTTTCACAGCAAAGGCACCAGCTCTCCTTCCATGTTTGGACTGCAGTACCTAAAGGTCTAGCACCTAGCAAGGCTTGGTTTGAAACCTTCAACAAAACAAACTTCAGCAACACTTTGGAAAGGTTTCACTGAAAGGAAGGGCAGAGTTTCAGATGTTGCACTGTTTCCACAACTAGATTTCAACTGCCTCTTTCTGCAAAGGTCAGAAATGTTTAGTTTGACAGCCTTGCTCCTGCCCATCCCAGAAACTAGGATGATTTGTAAAATTTGGATCCATAACTCCCTTTGGGCTCCAGCATTCCTCAGAAGGACTCCAGTGGAAGCTAAGTGCCTCATCAAGAGAGTGCATAAACAAACCTTGCTTTTCTGGAGTGTTTTTACCATGAGCAGGCAGGGAATTGGTTTTCTCTTAGTTGTGTAGATTTTAAATACTTGATAAGTTTTTCATTGCTAGCACTATGCTTTCATCAGGGCCTTGTAGTTGGTACTTCATGACCCAAACATTGGTCAGGCAGATACCATTTATTTCCATTGTGGCTAAGCCAACAGTCAGACTTTCTACCACTGTGACATGCAACAAAGTAAACTGCTCCTGGGCTTTCCATAGCTATGGGAGCAGACTGGGAGTGGACAACTGCTCACCAACCTTCCTCTTGATGGGTGAACATTTCTCCTTTGTTGAAGAGTTGCCTAGGGCAAGCATAACCAACATACTCACTTGTCCCAACACAAAAGTGGGGTGTATCCAAAACAAGGATTCAGGAGCAGTGTCCTCATCAACATGAACATAAACCATTAAAGGAAGATGGTTATTTGGGCTCATGCTATTGTTTGTATATTCCCAGTGCTGCACAACTCTCCAGTCAGAGATTACTTTACAAAACTCCCTTCCTTGCTTTAAAGAACTACCTATGTGAAGGAAGAACTCAGTAAGTCTCTGAGGCTGTGATCATGAATAGATGAGTAACTTCACTACAGCAAGCAGCTGCAGAGGCAGAAAGTTGGACTCTTTCAAATACAAAGGGCAATGATTGTCCTTCCATACTCAGCCTCTACTGGTGTGGTCACACCTCAAATCCTAGATTCATTTTTGGGCTCCTCACTCCAAGACACTGAGGTGTTGGACTGTGTCCAAAGAAGGGCAACAAAGCTGGTGAAGGGTCTAGAGCACAAGTGTTGTGAAGAGCAGCTGAGGCAACTGGGCTTGTTTAACCTTGAGACAAGGAGGCTTAAGGGAGACCTTCTCACTCTCTCCACCTCCCCAAAAGGAGGCTGTTGCAAAGTGGGGTCTGGTCTCTTCTCCTGGGTAACAAGGGATAGGACAAGAGTAAATGACCTCAAGCTGTACCAGGGGAGGTTTAGCTTGACTATTATGGACCATTTCTTCACTGAAGGAATGATTAAACGTTTGAAAAGGCTGCCCAGGGCAGTGGTAGAATTGTCATCCCTGGAAGCATTCAAAAACCATGAAGATGTGGTGCTGAATGACATGGTTTAGTGGCATGGAGGTGTTGGGGTGATGGTTGGACTCAGTGATCTTGGAGCTCTTCTCCAACCTGAAGGATTCTGTGACCAGTAAGCCTCAGCTCAGAAAGACTTAAAAGCAATCAACAAACAGATACAAAAGAATGCTTTGCTTAAAATCAGATTAGCCATAGACAGAGCTGAACCTCCTGTAGCCCAGCCCACAGCACTCCCAAAGTCTGTTTTTCCTGAGCCAGTCACTGGTGGTTTTAGGTAAAACTACTGCCAGGACAACATTTATTCATGGAGGGAGGAAAAGAAGTTCTTTCTCTTGGTCTTGGAGAGCTTCAGATCATCCCAAGCCAAGTGATATTTTGATGGAAGTTTGTCAGTAGCTCATGCTGCAAGATCAAAGCTTCAGCCATTGGAGCTACTGGTATAACCAAAAGCTTCTTCAGGCCTGAGGTTGGATTTGCTAGGAAGATGACCAACATGTGGTAGGATGAAGGTCTAATTTGGGTCTCCTCAGTAAAACATTGGGGTTTATTCACCAGCATAAAAAAAAAAATGAGGACTTGTTTAGATTCTAATGCTGTTCTAAACATGAAGAGAACTGGAAAGAAAGTATAAGTTTCCATTTGGGGTATAAGACCATCATCTATTTCAGGAAAGAATAAAAGGGCAATTCAATTATCACCAACAGCTGAAGAAAACACAGAACATCATCTTTGCAAAAGATGGGATATGATTTGTCAATATTTTAAAGGGCTTTTCACTGTTAATGTTTTTATTATAGTAAATTCTTCTAAGAGGGGAATCCTGGAAAAGAAGCCCACATATGGATGTCCTTCATCATTTCCCACTGATTTGAAAGGATCAGATTTTCTCCCCTCCAGATTTGGTACTGGCATTAATTAACATCATTTCCAATAAATGTTTGACTCTTCTGTTCTTCAAACTCTCCAGTGACAGCAACTCCACACACCCTTAGGCAATTCAGTGCCTCAGTCTCCTCAGAACATCTTTCTAACATATTCCCTAAAATTTCCTTTCCTGTAATTTAAGTCTGACTGCTATTCTTATTCACATTGCACATGGAGAACAGTTTAATATTCTGCAGCTAACTTTATATACTTAAAGAACACTATGTCTCTCAGTCCTCTCCACATTTAATGAACTCTGTTCTTTCAGTCATATACCAAAGGTCATGCTTGTTTTGAAACCTTTGATCACTCTTGTTTTGCTCCTCCAGGGTTCCTCCAATTGCTCTTCATCTTTCCTCAAGTGCCTTGCCATTTGTGAAGCCCTGCCCACCTGGAAGCCAGGAGCCCAGGATACAGGAGATCTGAAGACAGGGAGCAATGGGACAACCAAAACTTCAGAGCAAAACTCTAGTGTCAGGAAGGATGTTTGCTCAATACTTACTCTAGTACAACTTCAAAACCTCAAATGATGAGAGAAAAGCTCAGGGTGCTTATCTTATCCAAATGTTTGCACATTCTTAGCATCTAGTCAAAGCTTCTTTAACCAGGGTCCAGCTTTGGGAGTTTAAGTTCTTTGAAGTCAGCAGTAGATGAGGCCTGGCTAAGTCCACCTTTTACTCTGGAAGCAAGTCTGTCCTATCACCATTTCCCCTCTTTTCCACTGCTTTAACAGTGCAATTAGCCTTTCCTGATTTCTCTTTCCTTAAAAGAATAGAGAAGAACAGGCTTCAGAGGTTTTCTTTGCTATAATGGAGGAAGGAGAGGCAAAAAAATGATGCAAAATATAGCATCAAGGTTTATAAGCAAGTTGGAGAAGGCAGAATGATGAAGAGACCCAAGTAGGAAGGAAGATGGAACAAGCACAGTGCAAGTGATGTGGTCATTTGGTTTCTACTCAGTTTTATGAGAGTTAGGCAGACCAGAAGAGCTACAAAGTCACAACCCACTATGCTTGTCTAGAGCTAATACCACCAGATTTCAGAGAAGCAGCAAAATGCTAAGGGACTCCACTGTGACCACAGGATGAGTTTCCTCTCATTGCTTCCTATTTGTTCCTCTTCTGAAAACAAACCATTCTTCCTCCAAGGAGGCAGATGAAGATTAGACAATGGAAAATGAGATATTGTTTAGGGATGAGGAAAACCTAGGCATCATTTCACAGCAGTGACTTCTCTATTTACATGAGAGATTGGTCAAATTGGACAACATGACCACAAGGCTACCATCCTGCTCCACAGGCACGTTGGAGAGCAAGCCCCATAACATTGAAGCACCACATCAATCATACTGAGCTTGCACCATGAAAAAGAAGGAAGAGGGGACAGAAAATCGTACTTTTGACATCCAGTTCTGCTTTCCTTCTGCTAAAGCCATTCAGAGAGGTATCATTCACAGGCTTAGATCTGATTTTGTTTGGTTTTTAACATGATTCTTTCATAGAAAAGAATTTCACTTGACATGACTATGACTGTTAAGTGGAGTGTGTGTGCAATCCTAGGGGCATGTTACTTACAGAGGAGGATTAATATAAGCAGTTATTCAGGCTCTGTTAAGCAGTCATTCACCTGGACTAACCAAGGAGCCTAAACAGATCCATCTCCACCAGTCTGAGCTGTCTGAGCTCCCTGTGCTTTGCTCCTTATTTCTAACTTTCCATCCACTCTTTCCAAAATGTTGATACCTTGGCTAGAACTGCAAGAACTGTTTTCAGTTCTTTTTCTGAGTCAGAGTGAAACTTGCCTTCAAACTAGCTACTTTTTTTCTTCTTCTTTCCTCCTCTGTTCCAGCACCCTGACCACAGGAGACCTTTCCAAGCTTTTTTCCTGAAGATGCTTAATGCCAATTTTACCAGGCTCCTGTTCCTAGCCTCAAGCCAGGGCTAGGCCACTCAAAGTGTTCTGCTTTTTCTCTCTGTGCTTTTGTTTGCCCAAGCTACTGAACAAAAAGACCAGCCCCGTTTATCAACAGAGTTTCCCCCCCCACACCCCTTTTCAGCTTTCCAGAGTGACATGTTGCATTTCAGCTTTTCCTGAGCTAACTGAAAGGAGTTCAGAGAAAGAGTTGTGATTTGCTAGCTCTTGTGCCTGAGCTTGGCAGGCAGCAGCTTTGCATAGCTCCTTTCTGAACTTCCCTATATACCAGGGGTTTACATTGTCTGTTAAAGAGTCAACATGCAATTCTATTGTGCAAGGAAAAAAATTACATATGGATTAACTAATTACATCTTCCAGGCTTGTACACTGATGTGGTCAGGTTTCACATCCATTTGCACTTCCTTCTGCATAGGAAAAAGAAAATGGGTACCAGGCAGGAGAAAATTAAGTCAATGGTGTTATTTCTTTGCATATTTATATAATCATTAGCAAAATTAACTTGTCATTAATGAGACAATCACAGTAATAAAGAGGACTAGGACTGGCTATTATAAGCCATTTGATGGAAATAGGACATCCCTCAGTTCCAAATAAAATGTCATTAACATGAAAATGAAAGCAGCAATAATTCTCTTTAGAAAGCAAAGCTCTCACCTCCTCTTTCCTTCTACAGTATCATCACACCATTTATTACTTGTAGCTGTGCACCAGAGGTACAGAGGCAGCTCCATTACATTGAGTTGTTGCAACCCAGGTGGAAGGAAAATGTCTTCACTCCATGAATCCTTCCAGCATGATCATCCAGCAAGACATGTACAGAAACCTCCCCCTGCATTCCATCCAGGGGAGCCTACTCTGCTTTTCCCTCCTCCTGGAGAAAACAACAGTTCAATCCCAATACAAGACCAGCCCTGAGGCAGCCCCTGAGCAAGGCACAGTCTGCATCCCAGCAGCCCTAGGGGATCCCTGCAGGAATTCCACTCCACTTCCCCCAGTCCAAGGTACAGCAACAGCTAGGCAGAGCACATCCTTAGATGGACAAAGCATCAAAGGCTCCACTGCTAGCTCTGTACAAGGTTCCCTGCCATCCTGCCCACCCATCTTCCTGCAAAAGCTCCCCACACAGCCCCCACACATCCTGATACATGGGGGATCCTGCCCACTCCCAGGAGTGCTCATGACAAGGGCAGTGGGGTAACACCAGGACAGGCTGGCATTGGAAACTGGATCCATATTCTGTGTTTTAGTGAAGTTATACTTCACATATGGATAATGAAGTGCTGTGTACCAGGGAGCAGAAGGTCAGGGAAAGCCCTGGGGGTAAGGATTTACCCAGGTTGCCCTCACAGCTTGGAGTAATTGGGAAGGGATTTAGGAAGACACAGGAGGAAGGATGCCCTTCAGATGTATTTTCTGGGGAAGAACTAGCCCCTCGTACTCTTCTCAATGTGGTTTAGGTCATGAAGCCCAATGAAGCCTCTGCTGGGACTGCTCTAAGCAGAGCTAGCCTTGTGAAGGCATCATGGTGAACCTTCTCCCATACTACTGTATTCTGCCTTTCATCTTCCAAAATACAAGAATTTGAGGATTCTCTTCATTTCCCTCAGCAGTCTGCTGTATATCAGATTTTTTACACATTCACAGGCACTCGAGTGTGTCCCTGAAATACAACATTTATAGCACATATGTAGGCCATCTGTGCATGCACACACATTCCTGACAGAGAAACCACATGGAGAGATAAGATAGCCCTAGGTAAGAGCATCTGCAGCTCACACTGGTCCTGAAATCACTTCAGCTATGATAAAGCTGCTACAGCTCCTTCATTGTACATCTTCACAGGCAAGAAATGCACCTCCAGAAATTAGACTTAATCAGCTTTACATTTCCTTGGGGAACCCCAGAGTATTTGGTTCTGAGCCTTTTGTGCAGCCAACAGGTCCTGGCATGAACTTTGCCTGCAGAGAGATCTAGGTCTTTGCTCAGCTTTTTGTTTTACTCAGTCTGCCCCAGATCTTTCTCTCCAAACTGTAGCACCCCTGAAAATGTTCTGCATTAGGAGAACTCTCCAGTTTTAAATATAGCTTTACTTGTGGTTTACACAGAATGTAATTAAACCAAAAGTGGGACCCTTCAGATAAATACAAGCCAGAAAAACTGTTGCTATGAACATGCTGTGGGCTTTCTGCCTGCTATTCTCTCAAGCCAAGCTGCTTTATTTGCACATGGGATTCTGAACTGTGGATCCCTGTGGTATCAGCCAGTGATCCTTAAAGAGGGGTTTACCTTTGTCTGTACATATGGAAAGGGCAAAGTAAACCACTGTGCCCTCCCAATTCTTTCTGGGTAAGCTATGGCAGAAATCTGCTTTTTGATTCACTCTATAGGCATCTGAACACCCTCTCTATCTAAGGATATCCTCACTGCTTACTCAAAGTAGTTGTGTGAGTTCAATGTAATAGGTCACTACTCTAAAGTGCCTGTTTCTTAATTGAATATAATAGAAGCCAGACATTCCACTTAGATTAATTACTTCAAGACAACAAACTGAGTTTAATCCTTTCTTGGGTGTCAAATATCTGCAGTTCAGAGCTTAAGCATCTGTAAAGAACCTATTGTAGATTGAGGTGAGATAGGACAGCTTGTGCAAAGTGCACAGCTAGTGTAAAGCAAATGAGCATGCAAAGGCATGGATGAGCAAACCTGGAGCAAATTCCAAAGATAACTCATTGGATTTTGAGCAAATATCCATTTGGGAAATCAAAATATTGTGGAGATGCAGCAATTTCTTAATGATTACAATGACTGTGCTTATCTTAGTTTCTCTGCCTTTCTCTATGCTGTATCTGCTGTTGTAAGTGGAATTAATCATAGAATGGCCCAGGTTGGAAGGGATTTAAAGATCACCTAGTTCCAACCCCCCTGCCATGGGCAGGGATGCCACAAGCACTAGACCAGGTCATCCAGGGCCACATCCAGCCTGGCCTTAAACACTGCCAGGGATGGGGCCTCCACAACCTCTCTGGGCAACCTGTTCTAGAGCCTCACCACCCTTTGGGTAAAGAACCTCCTTCTATTCTCCAGCCTAAATTTCCCCTCCTTCAGCTAAAACCAGACTGAAAAAAAGAAAACCTGTATTGCATTTTCTTTCCTTAGGAGTTGTCCCCTTGGTTTTAATGTTCTGAGCAGAGCACAAATGAAAGTTCTGCAAGGTGTTGCTAGCCTGCAGTTACTGACCAGAGAGTTCCATAGATGGGCACAGAGGCAACTGTGATAAAACCCCAATATTACTCCTATTTCCTTAGGCTACCCCTAGGACACCCAAGTGACTTCCATAGCTGAAGGTGCAGAAAGATTTCAGTTCTAACCATGAATTTCATTGAGAATTGGCCTTGTTTAGTTCCTGCCCACAGTTAGTTTTCTCACTTATTTTGAGGAATTTGTAGGAAAATCCTTCCAACCATTTTTCAAATTGTAGAAACACAATTATTGCCACATACTTCCCCCACACAGATACCTCATAAACAGCTGCAACTTTTAAACACAGCTTTGGCCAACCAATAGCCATGTCAGGGGTGTTTGGAGATGTTAGACATGGCTACAGTGAGTCAGTGTTGCTTTGCCCAAGTATTAAATATTAATCATAAGAGTGCCTTAAGTTCTGGAATTTGTTTCTTTTAGCTTCTGAAATCTTAGGACTCAGATGTTCAAGACTTTCTCTACAGTTATAATGACTAAAATCATGGAAGCAAAAGATGTTCATGTTCAAATCCCACACTCCAACTGTTGGAGTAATGTAATGCAAAACTCAAATATTCAATCTGTGGTAAGTTCTGAGAGCTCAGAACCCAGATGAATAGAGTTGGTAGAAGGAAAAATCCACCACAGTCAAAAGATGAACTTCAGAATGTCACTCATGTGACATATCCAGAAGTTTGCTTATTTAATGGGTTAGTAATAACCTGTCACACCCATTCTGCCACACAGCCCACACTCAAAACTTGTGAAGGACAGAGGGAAGAGTTACAGGAAATCCTTCTACAAGAAAAACAGAGCAGTGTTTATATCTGGCTAGGACAAGGACACTTGGCAACACCATAAAGGGTCCCCCAACCAGCAAAGGAAAAAATAGAGTAATGATCCTACTGGCATAGCTGCAGTGTGGAGAGGTTTCCAGAACAAAGTGCATTTTCATAGTCATTCAGATAAATGGCTTTGGGTTTGTTTTGTTTTTCAGATAACAAGAAAACTTTTGCCTTGTTATCTTTTGCTAAGCATAAATTCAATAAGATTTTTGCTGTCTTCCTCTCTAATTAGTGATTTAGGAGCAAAATGCTTTGAGAGGGTTTCAAATGTCCATTTGCAGTGGTTGAACTGGAGTTAGTTCTTTGAAGTTGGTTACATGAGGGGACCAAGAGTAAAAAAGAGAAGGATTTTCAGGGGATGCTGAAACTCTGTCAATGCACCCCAACTTCACCAGGTAGTTTGGGGCAGAGTAGTTAGGGAAAATCCTTTGACAAGATCAAAGTGCTGTCATGTGATGCCTTCACCCTGGTTTGCTTTGTTTCCCAAATTACATTTTCTCTATCTTCTGGTTTAAAAAATGAATGTATGTTAACTCAAAAGAAATGCTTTAAGTGCTTGGGTTTGGGTTTTTTTGCATTCAAAAGATAAAATAACTAAATGAAGCAAAAGGAGTGCAGCCCAAGAGAACAGTGACAGGCTGATGCAAAGTGAATTTTCTTCAGCTGGTGGGAAGAAAACAAAGAAATATTTTTTCTTATCTCTTTTTCCCTTTGAGCTGCAACTGAATAAAACTAAGATTTTTGTTGTTATTGTTCTCTCATTTCTTCAGTTATACTGTACCTAGAAAATCAGTCCACCTCATCTTTTGTACTTCTACTGATTCCAGCCTGATTGAGCCTCTCTTCTGGAAAGCACACTTAGGACACAGTGATTTAGGAGCATGGAGATTCCTTTTACTTCCTACTATTTCCCTCCCTCCTCAGAGTCCCCCTTGCTACCAGCAGGTCCCAAGCACAACCTCTTAACCCAGAGCACCCACAAAATATCCCTTACCTGTTGGAAAGGGAAGATGATCTTCTGCTTGCCCACGGTGCAGTAGATGCAGCAAGGAAGGAGGATGGAGGCTGCTAAGCCTGAGGCAGAGCTAGAGACCAGCCACCTGACAGCATTGCTGGAACAAGGACTGGGATGGGGTCTGGGAGGTCCAAGGTGGTTGTTTAGGGCTGGTGAGGTCAGTTGGTGCCCTCAGGGCCTCCCCCACACCCCACCAAGGCCTGGGCTCTGGAACAGGTTAAGGGCTGTAGGATGTTAGGGGCTACCTCAGGGGACAGAGCCAGGACTATGACACAGGGCAGGGGCTCCAGCTGCCCATGGGGAAGCCAGATGGTTCTCAGGAACCCAGGACCAGGCAAGCATGGGTGCAACAAGGAAGCCATAGCCCAGGGCCAGGCTGGTCCCACCAGGGAGCAGCACGACCAAAGCTTTAGCATGCTCAGCTCAAATCTCCATGTGTTTTGAGCTTGTTGAGCAGGATACAAGGCAAAGACCTCACCAGGCAGGGTCCATCCCACCATACCTGACCAAGGCAGCAGAGCTAGCCCTGGAAGGGAAGCTGGGAGATACAGCATCAGTGAAGGTCACAGCAATGAAACAGCTCCAAAGTCCATCCAGGCAGGTTTGCAGGGCAGAAGTAATAAGAACAAAGCAACATGCATCCCCAATAATACTAACACCACTAGAGACAACTCTACAAAGCCCCAAAAAAGGATCAGTGCCCTCACCTGGGCTTAAATACAGCCCTGCATGGCTGTGCTCAGGTGGGGCCAGTTAGGGTCACTACTGCTCTCCTGCCCTAGCAGGTTTTTCTGCTAATAGCTCTGATAACAGTGTGAATATCTGATAACATTTCAGAGTGTGGGTGTTTTTTTTCATAGCACTCCAACTCTCAGTTCTGATGAGTGCATGAGAGCTTCAGCTACTGTTAGTATGAATCTGTGCTTTCTGACCTGTGTGCACCTGGAAGAGAAATTAAATATGTTCTCTGAGTGCATCTGAAAGGCAGAGGTACCTAAATAGAAAGTTAGCAATTTTTTTTCTTTTTAAAACAACCTTATGATTTTGTTTGGAGCTTCAGACTGGCAACATTTGCAGTACATTAAACTCCTCAATGTTTTTTCCTCTCTTTTGTTTTTGTGATATTCCAGTACCTGAAACTCTGTGCTCCAGTAGATGTCAGAGCTTGACATTAACTGGGAATCTGAAAAACCTAAATGCATTGAGTTTGCATATCTGTGATTCTATTTATGTCTAACTTGTGGGGGAGGCAGGTTTTCAACATAAAACTTTACAAGAGCCTTCCCCTTTCCCACTGGTGTAGGAGCTGAGAAATATTGCTTTCTTCTCTCACTTTCATTTTGTTAGTAAGACTGTTGTGCATCATTTAGTTGGTAAGTTTTAATTTGCATGTAATCTAGCTTGATGCTTATGTTTTTGTTTAAAACTGTTTGCAATACACTGACAAAGTTCCCTTGTTATGTATCTTACAACACCTAAGATAAGGCAGTTTTCCCTGGAGAGCCTTGCAATCATCAGACCTTTTTGTTAAGGGAACAAAGGATATGGCAAGTTGACAGGTGAAGATCTAAAGCCTTGACTTTAAGTACTCCAACCACTTTGTATTTTCTGCTAGACAAGCCCTACATAAAAGAGGAAAAGGCTAACAGGCTCATTAAAAGGCTAACAGGCTCATTAAAACGCTAATTGGCCTCATCTGCTATCAGAGATAAGTGTTAGGGGTTTCCCTTTTTAGTTTGCCAGTAGAAGACAAGGCTTAGCTGAAACCTGAGCAGGAGAGCTGCCTGGTGGTTTGTGGCAAGAAGGCTTGCTGTGGAAGTCCAAAACTCTCTCTATTATGGTATTTTTTTCCCTGTAGGCTAAAATGATGACTATGGGTTTTGGCCAAGTGCAGTTGTCTGGGGCTTGTTTTAGCCTATACCTTATAGAAACATGTCTGTGTGGTTTGTGCTGAGTTTTTAGTAGCCTGCAGATGTGGAATGGCCTTCAGTCTGCAAAGTACTGCTGGCTGAGAGGATGGGCTGGGAGAAGAGGCTTTTCTGTTTCAGTATGGAGTACTGAGACAGGTCTCAGCTGCAAAAAGACTTCAAAGAAAGCAAGAGTGGCAAGTAGCATGATGATGTTAACTCTAGACTGCTGTGATGCAGTACTGGTAGTGGTGGGGGTAACTATGGACAACCTTGTAGCTGAAGATTAAAATTCAAAGCTAAAGTGAGGCTGTAATCAGAGGCTTCTTAAATCACTTCACTTCTGTGTAATTAAAGCACTTCAAGTTAAACCATGTTGTATGTAACAAAACCTAGAGGATCAAAGCTGTGGTGGACTTGGCAGTGCTGGACTAAGGGTTGGACTTGATCTTGGAGGTCTTTTGCAACCTTAACACTTAGATTATACTCTAAAAATGCTTGTTGAGCTGTGATGAGTATATCAGGTCTCTGAGCCCACCATGAGGTCTTAATAGCCCTAACCTGCCACAGCTGGGACCCCTAAAAACACCCTGCCCAGAGCTCAGCTTCTAGAGCTATATGATAGACATGTGTTTGCAGTCCTTTCTCTGGTCCTGCCTCCTCGATGGATTTTGGACACCTGGAGGTAGGTTTGGTGGTCATCTCCTGGCAGAACATTTTATATGCATGCCTGTAGTTTGTCTCCAGCCCTGTCTGTCTGGGGCTTGGCTAGAATAGGGTTCAGCTTCACCAGAAGCTGAGGGGGGCACAGCCATGGGATACCATGCACAGTATATCAGGGGGTTGCAGAGTTCAGGTGGGCTCAAAGGGTGAGTAGTTGTGTTATAGAGCCCTTATTTTATATATTATTTCATTAATATTGCTAATACTGTTGATTCTTCTCTCTGTGCTGTTCTCACAAACTCTCCTTATCTCAGCCCATGAGGTTTTACCCTTTTCTCCCAATTCCCCTCCTATCCCACTGGGGAAGGGGAGGGAGCAGTGAAGGAGCAGTTACATGGTGCTCAGATGCTGCTTGGGTCTGAACCATGACACTAGTTTTGCCTCTGGAAATTAGATGGAATTTGTGCCTCTGCTATAGCCTTCTCTCTTTGGCCTCATTTCTTTTTGCTTCTGTGCTCTGTGGAGTACCTGACCCTTGTTGCACCCTGCCAAAGTGTTGAGGCTGTCTGCTTTGTTGATGTGTTCAGGGACTCCTTCTCTAAGGTGCCATGGTTAGCCTCTCAGGGTTTGGGAGCTAAATAATCCTTAGAGTGTCCACCTTGGTGATGTAATGGTGCATTTAATATGGCTTCTGCTCATCAAAACAGCTCTTAAGGTATTTTATTTTTGTTCTCCAGTGGCTTGAGGAGCTGTTTTTATATGCTGCTCCTTTCTGCCTGTGTTCCTTTTCATTCCTTCCACATTAGATGAGACAGTAGGTGGGAATGTGCAGCCAGATAATAGTAATTTATTACTGATCTGTTAGAGTTGTTCAAAAAGTCTTTCCAGCTCATGCTATAAATGGAGCATTTCTGCCCTTTCCTTGCCTTCAGGGATCTGAGTGTGCTACTGAAGGAGGGCAATGCTATGTCTTAACTTCCTGCAGACATTGAAGTAGCAGGCACTGAAGGCTGATATGTGGGGAAGTATTTGCTCCTATCAGATAGGATTAATCAGTCATGTCTAGGCAATAATTATTGGTGTGAGTTTTTGCTTTCTGCCTTCCCCAAAGCAAGTCTCCTTATCTCCTGTGGTTGTTAGGATTCTTGGTGATCCTCTTTCCTCCTGCTTTGGGAACATGAGGTAGAAATTTTGCTCCTTGTTATTTTAGCTTTCTGTGCTTGGTAATTCCTATATTTGACTGTTTTGGATAAAATTAATTGGGATCATCAATCAGCTGTTAACCTTTCTGGAGTTATGATCCTGGTAAGTTCTCATTCTGACTTTCCTAGGTGTATCAGGGTATTGATACAAGCAAACTGTGAGGGAGAGGTGAGGTGTATGTTAAAAGCTGGAAGCTAATGATATATGTATTAGTTCTAGGCTTGAGGAGAGTAAATCCTGTGTTGACCTCAATTTTTAGGTCAGTCATAACTCAGCTTAGGCCTTTACCTTCTTTAGAGCCTGTACCAAAGTAGCACTAGTGTGGTTAAGAGGCTGAGTGCATCCATCACAGCAGTATTGCAGGGCAAAGGGATGTGTGAGTGCTACACTGTTCCATGGTGAACTCTGAGGAACATTCCTCCCTCCAAAAGGAATCTTCTCCTGCAAAGAAAGGAGGTGGCTACAAATGAATGCCAGCTTTCACTAGGAGCAAAATGCATATTTCTCATGGTAGAAACCTAGAACTTTCAGTCCTGCCTGTTTCCCTCTCTTGATCAAAATGATGTGAGGGGACATCTGGAGTTAGCATCTGGTACCAACCCTACATCTGCTGTGTTAGATGCACAAAGATATTTGTGCTTTCCTTACAACCTGTATGGGTTCAGAGTGTAAATTGCCAGGTTCTAGTCACTCTTAGTTACTCAAGGGTTTTGCCAGAGCTGCTTATGCTGAACCTTATTTCATCAGGTAGGTGCTTCTACAGCTGTTGGTGTGTGAAGTTGATTCCTCGGTGCATCTGAATGTGACTGAAGTCACTCTGGATGTGAAGTGAGTATCCTGACCTTTAAAGCCATACCTCTGTTACTAATAAATAATGAAAAAAGCTATCAGTGAACCACTGCTTTCAAATAATGTCTTCCCAGTGCCTCTTTGATTATCTTTCTGCTGACCTGGAACACAATGGATTAAGCCAGCAGGTTAAGTGACCCCCTTTCCTTAAGCATGATTTTGCAGCTGGTTTCAAAGTAGACTAGTTCAATATCCTTCAGCTGCACCATTTCTGGGGTATAAGCAACCCCCTGGATTTGTGTCAAAATTAGACTCTAACTATTGAATTGTATGTCACCTTTGGGGGCATTACTGGAGAGATGGCAGAAGGCATAGCAGGCAGTCTGCTTTCTCTTGGCAGCCCATCATCCAATATGTTCAGGTTAGCACTATTGTGCTTCTCAGAAATTAGCACCTAAGGTCACTTTCTAAATGATGACTTCTCAAGACAACATTGTGCTATTGGAAATGTTCCCAGCTTTAACAGTAGCAGAGAGATTGTTTGTAACTTTGGATCCCATACTCTTACAGTTCCCTGTTGGATAATTGTCGTTCTTTATTGGACATCACTTCAAGGTATACAAGCAATAAAATAAGATACAATACTTGTTGTCATGAAGTTTAATTGAACTTGAGGTAACCCAACACTAAAGTTGAGCAGTTAACTTCCAGAAGTCACTCTACTGCAGTGAGAACATCAACTTTTGCTGGAAGCCACTGCAGTAGGCAAAACTTTTCAAGAGTCTACAGGGCAAGCACCTGTGAGCCACATGTTCCTTTCCATTCCCTCCTAGGTACCATTTTACAAGGCAGCTGAATGTAAAACAACTGTGCTTTTTGCTTTCAAAACCTTGGTGTCCTGAGCCCCAGACTGAGTAGGTCCTGTGGTCATCTATGGATCACAATGTGTAGTCCACACTGAACTTCAGAGTGGAAGATCAAGTGCTGTGTATTGACTGCTTGGGTTCATTTTTCTGGAGCCCTTTTGTCTGATAGAAGTAAGGGGCTGACAGTTTTGCTTTAGTCTCAGTGGGGAAACAGCCTGAGGATTTGCTTTCCCCAAAGCATAAATATCTTCTTTCTACCAGACCTAAACCTTCAGTGCCACAGCAGTTGCCAATCAGTCTTTCACATTCATGTGGTGATGACTCTTGAGCTCTGAATGATGTTTGTTTTCAGTTCAGAGAGTGATGTTCCCTGCTGTGAGGATTACTACTGTGAGTGTTAAGCACTGAAAATAGTAATGGTAATATTTCAAGGGAGGACAGGATCCTCATACAACTTTTACAACAGTAAAAAGGAGGAATAAAATAGATGCAAAATGTTCTGCCTGGTAGCATTCTGTGTAAGTGTTAAATGACAGTGTGTATGCAAGGTGACAGACTGCAGCATCTGTGCTGTAAATGCACTGACTTTAAAGGTTCTTTTGCATTATTACAGCTACATAGACTGCAAAGAGTAAAATTAATATTCCTGGATGTGTAGTGGTCTGTAAATAGACAAAAACCAAAACAGATTTGGGCATTAAATATTAATGGAGCACAGGCAATGAAATCCATCCCACAAAGAGAGAGCTGGCTTTGGATATTCCTTTTATACCTCATGCTGTACCTTGAACCCAAGAAATTGATGTTAGTGATCTAATTTAGTTTGGACAGTACAAATTGGAGAATATTTCTTTAGTAATGCACTGGTTACAGCCTTGAGTCCTAGGCTCTGTGTGTGTTGACTTGCAGCAGCTAAGGATGTGGCTTCAAATTTGCACTCTCAGAATTCTTGTTGCATTTTGTCATTCCATTTCTATAGCTATGGTAACATGTGCCTGAGTCCTCACTGGATCTTTCACAGGCTAAGGATGAGGTCTGGAGTGAGAGGTCCCCAAATGTTTCCTGAGTGTTGAAAGTCTGGTTTCCCTGTGGTGTGTCAAGTACCTCAGGACAAGATCTAAACCACAAATGTAGAGAATAGGAGCCCTCCACTCTGCCTGACAGCTGATTCTTAAGGACAGTAGGGTTTCCTTTTTGCTGTCATTTTGGAGGAAGTGCTAACTTTGAACTGAAGATTCCTCCTTGGCTCCTGGCAAGGTCTGCAGTCCAGGAGCATGGCCTGGAATAAGCACACAGCTCACTTGTGTGCCTTGGAAAATCCTGACTCCTATTACAAAGAGGTGTGTGTGGTGTTTATAACTTTCCAGGAGCAGCACAGGGTGTTCTTTTGGGACCTGTATTGCTAATGCAGTTTGTTGGAGGCCTGTTGTTTTGAATGATAGTTGCTTGCTTGCTTTCATTATGTTGGCAATTCTGGCACAACAAAGCCCACATGCAACTGAATCTTTAAAAGATATAAACATGAGAAGGTGGAAACAATTGTTTTCCAGGCTGTGGTTTCTCATTCTCATCCAAGTACAGTGCTTGCCTGTTCTGTTCTTGGAGCAGTGCTCTAGGACACTCAAAGCTGCTGGCTGGAATGCAGGAGAGTTCAGCCACATGATGGTTTCCCTGCTTATGAAAGATGCTGAGGATAGGTTTGCTCTCACACCTGCCAGGTGAGAGCTTCCTGCTGCTACAGAGGTAGGGATACATATATGCTGCTAGAATCATTCCAAATGAGAGGGTTTGCACATGTGCACAGAGCAAGGCAAAGCCTAAGCTGATCCTCCAGCTGAAGAGCTCTGCTTTGAGGCTTAGTTATTTATTTAATGGCTGCTGAAAGACTGATGCTGGCAGCAGATTCATTCAATTCTTATGGGGAAACTAATAACAAGCTGCTTCCAGCTAAAACTAAAAGCTAAACTGTCAGGAGGGTAGGGTGATGATCAGTCACTGGACTTACAAGAAGTCTTGCAAATGTGCTTGTTCATGTGTGATGAACTTCTGTAATTTGCCTGCCCCAGAGGAACTGAAGAAACTTCTCAACTCAGAAGGAGTGAGAATCATTTCAGGTTTATTCCAGGAAAAAACAAGAGTAATGTCTAATCACTGTACCCCCCACTGCTGACACCTTTTCTTTATATTTTTCCTCCTCTACTTTGTCTCCTTTTCCCCTGGCACATCTATATCCTCCCACAACCATGTGCACAAATGCCAATGAGCATCTGTGAGCTTGCCTTCTGCCCGTGATTTGCTGAGCTGCAGCACAACTTACCAAAGGAGAGTTATTTGGCTGGGGTAGCATTTGTCAGCATTTATCAGCAACTCACCCTCATGTCTCAAAGAACATACCACCTCATCCAAGGTGGTCTGCTGGAAATATGAAGGATACTGGAGCTGAGATAATTATTTGCAGGTTGCTCCTGTTTTCCAGCTGGGTGATTTGTGAGGGCTTTTGGCAGAGCTATGCCTTAGCACAGTTAGAGGTTTTCTTAAATACCAACTGTTGACCCAGAATCAAGATGAATTCCTCTATCCCTCTTGCTTCTGAAACTGTTTTGTAATTAATTGCATTAAAGACAATTAAGTTTCAGGTCTCTTAGATCTGCACCTTTGATGTGTGTAGATATGGATGTGGGACTGTTGGTGCTTTGGTTTCAATGGCTTTTCATTTGAGAGGAGAAAGATTATTAATAGGTTAAACAATTTTATCCTCAGGTCTGAATAAATTACATTTTGAAGCCAAGAGGTCTGGTGCCACTGACTGGCAATATTTTCCAGTGATCTGTTCTCAGGAGCTTTGTGGTGATGTTCTTTGGGCTTTTTGCCACTGCTGCAATCATCATGTTCAATATATCTGCTTTTGGGAACATCACTGCTCTAAATATTTTATTTGCCAATAGGGTACTAGCTATCAAATCTAGATTTAAGTCTGATCATCTTTCAGATTTTGGCTTCCTTCAGTGTATGGCAACTTCAAGGGAGCAAGTTGGGAGTCGTTGACTGCTTTCATTTCCCTTAGTCCTCTAAGGAACTGATTCTCTGGGTCTTGTCACAATGCTTTCCTCAGATGACAGAAGCAGCTATGCCTGCAAGTGACCAGGGTGGGTTTCCAAGAATGGAGATCTGGCATGTGCTTCAGAGGCAGCTGGCTGCAGGAGGTGGTAGCCTCAATCTTTTTTTAATTAGTCTTGTAAGACACAGTGGAAAAGTAGACTGCAGCTTCTGTCTGCTGCCCCTGGCAGTCTTTTTATTTTAGAAGGATTTGGACTGCGTAAGAGAAAACAAAAAAACCCCAAAGTTTTATTTCCCAGGCTAATAGAAAGAAATGCAACCTATATAAACAGAAATAAAATCAGGACTCCCTCCCACTTTCTCTCAAGATGTCCTGAGATGCACTGCTGCTGTGTTTGTGTTTCCACAAAATATAAATGTTTTGTCCCAATGAGGGAAGTCCCTTCCCAGTGTCAGTGACCCCAATCATTGCTGGGTCTCTTGATGGTCTGTCTCAGCTCTCAGAGAGCTTTGTGCACAGCAGGGTCAGTTAATTCCTCTTCCATCCTATCTGCTTCCTTTTTCATGGCCTTGCCTGCTACACTTCTAGTGGATTTGGCACTGGCTGCTCCCTGTGACACTCTCCACCTGTGCAGACTGGGATTGGAGTGGTAACTGGTGCAGGGTGCTCCTGGCTGTATGCTCACAAGGGATTGTGCCAAGGGTTGGTGTAGTGAATGAGTAGGTCTCACCTGTTTGTTGTGAAGAGTCTCCAAATTCCAGCATAAGAGTGTATGGTGGTGTCCTGCCCTCAACAGGAATAGGTTAAAAGAAGGTGGTGAGAATCATAAATGTACTGGAGTGCAAGAGGGTTGAATAGCTTGTTCTTAATAGCCTCCTGCCTGACCACAAGATTTACCAGTTCACNGGGGGGGGGTGGGGAATTATTCTGACCAGGGCTTTGGTCAGCATAATAAAACTGATAGGACTTCTAAAGAATTGACTTTTTGATGGAAAAGCAGTCATCTTTCATATGGTCTAAGGATTTCTATGTTAGTTTGTACCTCTTCAGTGACAGCTGATAAAGGATTTGCTTTTGTAACTGCATCTGGTCTACAGAACTTTGTTTGTAGCTTGCATATCCTTTGACCTGCTAAACTCTGCCTTTTCTCTGACAGAATGCTCAATTTCTGTTTGTTTTCAGGCTAGAATCAGTTCAGAAGCCAATAACATCTCTGAATATTTAGAAAACTCAAGTGTTTTGTTGTTGTGCAGGGTTAAAACTATGTAAAGGACCTTACTGGCCTCACAGGATTTTTTGCTGAAGTCAAGAGTGCATGTTTTGTTTCATGTAATTACTGTAGAATACCTCACCAGAAGGTCACCTCTTGATAGAGCATTAGCTAGGATCTGTGCTCTCCCTCCCATGCTAGCAGAGGTTGCCTGGATTTCAGTGAAAGTTGAGGGTGTCTGGTGAGATTGAGTAGTGGGTAAATAGAACCTCACTAAAAGGAGCCTCAGAACATGCCAGCTGGTGAAGGGGAGGGCTGCTTGTTATCCTTGCTGGGTGCTCTTGGCAAGCCCAAGATTGATGATGTGAATTCACATTTCCCTGGGAAAAGGCTGATGCTTGGCTCTTCATAGGAGTTCAGAGTCATTCACATCACCTTATGCTTCACAACTGTGGTGCAGTCCTGCACATAGACAGAATACCTGTGGGATATCACAGCCATCTGGGCCTCCCCTTGACTCTTTGCTTGTCAGAAAGAAGATTCTAGTGCATGAATAAAGCCACCCTACCATATGCTGAGTCCTCAGTTTTCACTGGCATGGGTGAGGTAGATGCCATCTGGTCTGGTGCTTGTACTCATCTGCAAATGTGCTAACAGCTGCTGCTGCTTCTGCTCACTGTTTGGATATGGTAGCATTGCAAAGAGTGAGGGCATGTGCTGCTCAACAGGAAGAACTCACTGGACTACTCCACCCATGGCAAGTAATCAAAGGTTGTTAGTGGAAAAAAATGGCTTGAACTATAAACTCTGGATTAGTGAGTGTTGAAAGACTTGGTTTTTCCATGTAGCTAAGCTGGCAGGCTTCTCAGATGGACAGGAATCCCAAAAGACATCAGAGTTCCTGGATGTGGCAAGGGTCTCACTTCTGAAAGATGTTTTCCTCTTTTCTCTCTTCAGCTGATGCTTTCTTCCCTCCTTGAGATGGAGAAACCATGCTGCAAGGAAGTTGTTTTATATCCCAGGCTGGCTTACTTTTAGCAGCAGGTAGAGACCTCAAACTCCCCAGCCTTCCTACAGATAAACATTACAAAGTTGGGATTAGGTTCATGCAGTAAAAAACCTGAGATTTAAACTCAGATTTGGGTTGAGTCTGTGATAAAATTCAAGTAACAAATTTAAAAGAAAGGATGTGACACTGAGAACTCCTGAGAGCTTAGGTTGCAAGTTTTCATGATTGAAGTAGCCATGTTGGGCACTTGAGCTATCCTGGTAGTGCATCTCATGGAAGCTTGAGGTTCTTGAGGTCTCCTTCAGTAGAAAACCTTAAATGAGAGAGAAGTACTAAGAAATTATCTTTGTGATGTGTGATGGAGGCTACCTACTTAAACAGGCTGTGTCACTACCAATTTACTGGTGGATTCAGATGCTTTTTCATTTATTCTGATTCTTTTGCACACTTCAATGTGCAACTGTAAAACCAGGATTGAAAAACCTTTTGGACCAAAGATTGGTTGTGAAGGGAAGTGAAGGACAGTTGGTTTATTTTTGAGGCAGCCTGGTTTTCCATTTTGCTCTATAACTGTATGCTTCAGGGAAGAACCCCAGAGAAATGGGCTTTTGGTGTTTCAGTGTTTCTAGGTCCAGCCTGGGGTGGATGGGGGAAGTCTACCTGCACTTCAGTAATCAGAACTGGCTTGAGTTTTTAGGTGAAGGCTTAGGTCAGGTATTTCATACAAATCAGCATAGTTAGTCATAACAGCAACAAGCTTATCCTACAGCTAGTGGAACAGTGCCCAAAGCAATGCTTTAGAAATGTTGTTCCAGACCAAGGGGAGGCATAACTCTGGTTTAGACACCAGACTCCATATTTTTACTATTGGTTTTTCACACCCCTGTTTCCTTAGGAGGTAATGTAAGCATAACTTAATCAATGCTTAATTTATCACCCTAGAAACAGCACTGGAGCTCTGGCATTGAATGGAATGTGAGTGGAGGTAAAGTATTTTTACCCTTAACATGAGTGAAATGATACTTACAATATATATATGAAACAACAAGGAGAGGAGGGCTGGAGTTCCCATTAGCCAGCTTGATGATATTTTAAAGAAACAGTGTCTGGCAGATCCATTAGCTGCTGTTGCAGCTTTCAGGAACTGTTAAAACATCCCAGAGGTCTGACCCTAGAGCACACAGCATAAGAAACTGGAGTTCTTTTGCTGTAGCAAATAACTCATCCCCACCATCTTGCTGAGGGGAAAGTGGGAATAGCTATAACAACTTGAAAGGAAGCCTGGAGACCTGTTTCTTACCCTTCTGACTTTAGTTAAGGCTATTGCTGGTAGTGTGTAAATGGGATTGGCTGAGAACTAGTGTGTCCTTCAGCTTCCAAAGGACATGGCCACCAGTAACCAAGTCAAACGTGAGCAGGACACTTGTAACTATACTATCATTACTTCTGAACTGATTCAAGTGTTCCTGTGTAAAGAATCACTGTCATTTTCCAGGTTTCTTTACTGCCCTTAAATGTTGTGCCAGTTGTCAAACCTGCAGTGTTCCTCTTAACTCCAGTTCAATCTGATTTATTTGGCCAATACCAAAGTCGCTCAGAAAATTGACTGTTAGAGGTCAAAGAACCTGGGTTGTCTCAGTGTGGGTACACTTGAGAGGTGCATTTTCTGTGCTTGCTAACTGATGTGGTTGGTGATGCCTGGGCAGGGAAACAACAGGGAACCATCATCCAAATGAGCAGAACATCTCTAAGCTGTGAAAGAACAGCACCGGATCTGAAGAACCACATCTCTTGCTTCCAGTGAGGGCTGTGGAAGGCAGTAACAGCTGCCTATTGTCTCACAACCAAACGTTTTGAAGCACTTGGGACAAAGTATTTATGCTACTGGACATGTTGTTTAGTCAACAGACCTTTCTTGATTCCTTTATTTTATTTTTCTTCAAAAGAACTGCAAATGAGTGACGTGGATGTGCCCCAGTGTAAATAGGAAATGCATGACTCCTCATTAGGAATGTTTCATGCTGCTCTGAGTGGTTTAAGGAAATGCTGATGTGTGTGCACCAGCAGAAAGTAAACATCAATTAAAGGGGGAAAAACAAGCTGCTTAATCTTGCTTAGTTCAGTTTTAGATAGAAAACCCCTAGAAAAGCTTCTCTGCAACATGTGTAACTTGTGGTGTTAAGGGTAACAAGCTCCTGGGAGGGAGGGGGAGATGGGGATGGGAAGATAAATCCTCACTGGATTCTGAGAAGCTGTAGGACTGGAAATTAAAAATAGGACTGTGAAAGCCAAAATGTTTAGAAGATTATTCCACTTCTAAAGAGCCTGTTTCCAGAACAGAAGTCACAATAAGCCAGCACCAGTGTGGGACAGGGAGATTCAATAGCTAGGTTAGGTATGGGGTGGAGAAAGCAGGCTGTGCAGCTGACTTACAGGAAAACAAGCAGCAGCAAACTTGGGGAATTCCTGAAGGTGAAAAGTGTCAGAATTTGGGAAAATATTGGGGAGAAATTCTCTAGGAGCTTGCTTTTTTGTTTTCTTAGGGGCTCATGACATCACTTGTGAGAGTGGAGGAGTTTTTTTCAGCTAACCTAACTTCTAGCTGCCCTGAGGTCCCCTTTTTGAGATACTTAGAGACTCATAGAGAGGTTTGGGTTGGAAGGAACTTTTCAAGCTCATCTAGTCCACCCCCTCTGCAGTCAGCAAGGACATCTTCAACTAGATCAGGTTTCTCAGAGTCCCAAACAACCTGACCTTGAAAGCCCAGAGGCATGGCATCTTTTACCACCTCTTTCTGCCTCTACTTTTTCAGTTGACTTGACAACAGTTCATCAGCTTCAGCAGCACCTCACTAGCCACTTCCCTTAAAAATGCTTCTCTTTGAATGCAGCCAGGTGTTGAATTTGGGAAGCCCTCGCATCAGGACAGCTTTACAATCTTTGTTCCTCATGGATACAGTTCTCTGCTATAGATTTCTAGTCTCTTTTGAAAATTTATTGAGAGCTTTTGTCATCCTTTGAGGTTCTATTTGATTGGTTACCACTGTGAGTGCAAATCCCTCCCCTCCTATTTAGCAATGCTGCCATTCTTTCCCAAGCAACACTAATACCTGACCAGTAAACTACATGCAGTATAAATCTTTCTACTGTCCTTTATATATCATGATATAATCTAGAAGTAAATAATGTCCAGAAGAAGTTTTTTTCAGTTCCTTTTAACAGCAAAATGATTAGTTAATCTTTGGTTGTAAAGTGGTACTTAATGACAGGGTTCAGTGGCATGGTGGTGATAGGCTGACAGGTGGACTTGATCATCTCAGAGGTCTCTTCCAACCTTAATGATTGTGTGAACTTTAAACCTTTTCACAGAAAGATCTAAGCTTTGGTGAATAAAGTGTGTCCACTTGTGGTGTCCATCTCCCCTTTCTTCTGTTGGTGACTCTCTTCCCTGTTCCATGTCCTTTAGGTTTCATGCCAGCTCTCTTCCATGCTGTTGGGGCATAGGAGCTCCTTGCCTGCTCTTGCAGAAATAAGCAAAGCTTCATCAAGAAAAGACAGTGTTTGACAATCCTAAAGGAGACAAAACAAAGAGATGTTATTGATCAAAGAAGTTTTGGGCAGTTTCAAGGACAAATACAAAGACAAATGCTGGTTTTCTTCCAAAATCAAAACAAAAATAATACTGCAGTTCTACAGGAAGATCTCTGTCCTTTTCCCAACCTTCCCAAGTTGTTTAGAATCTAGGAGTGCTGAAGACACCAAACACTTTCCTTTTCCACAGCCATCCCAGGAGCCTTCCCTGACCACACTGCCCTTGCTTCTGGATCATTTGTCTTTCTCCTTTTGCTTCCAGAGCATCTTTGAAACAGCTCTGCCCTGTGCATTATGTTGAAGTTGGCTGTCTAAAATTGCAGCTAAATCAAAAACATAGCTGATGAGTTGGACAGATACAAGCTGTGTGGGATCCTTGCCAACATTATATTTGTTTTTGTCTTCACATGAAGTAGTCCTGTGAGGTATAGGCTTGCAAACATTAAGAGTCTGACAAAGGGATGTGCTATTCTAGGTTTCTTTTAGAAACTTATTTTTCTAGTCAGCAAGCTTCATGAGTTATTTCAGGCCTTGGCATGTTGCTTGCTTGTTGATCAGATGCACAGCATGATAGTGTTTGGGAAGAAAATAGCTTATAGCTTGTTTCTGGCCCCTGCAGATTTTTCTTTTTGTAATTGGATGCAAGTGAGTACAATTGTGCAGTGTGGACCCTGGGCAATCCTTCTCCATGTCTCTCTTGCAGATGAGTCCCCATGCTGGGAGCAGGCTGGGTGGATTGCTCAGGATCTTGATATGGGAAAGCTGAGACAGTCAGTAGGAAAAGTTGCTTGGTGCCTTACTGGCAGGATTTTTTACATGGTTCAGCAGTGTTTAAGAAAATGAAGACTGTGAAATATTTTGGGGGTCTTCTGCCTAATGCTTACTTTGAACACATGATTGATTTTAAGCTCCTGAGCAGTCTTTGAGGGTTCCACATGGTATCATCTGAACTTGGAGAAACTGTGACTATTGCATGGGATTTAAATGTCCTGAAGTTGTCATTATTTCATGTATATTTCCCATGGGATTATGGGTGTGCTTCAGTGTTCTGCTGGTGGCACTGGTAAGGGCATCTGATAGTTACAACACATCAAATACTGCAGCTTGTAAGCCTTACATTACCAGGGGGTGTGTAAATGACTAGCATAAATGGAGCTGTGGGTAATCCCTGCCTTGTTGTGTCAAATTTGATCCAAGGCTAAGAGTAAGAAAGGGAAGATGATGTGTGAGATGCAATTTGCTGAGGCAGACTAATGAATGGACTAATGAATAGCCTTGGCAAAGAGATAATTGAATGTATTCTGGACACAGCACTAGTTCTCAGGGCTCTCACATGGAAAGGAAGGCAAGGCAGGCAATCCTCTACTAGGAATTTAAGGTGGCAAGAAGCTTGTCTTTAAAGCAAGGTAGAAGTAAAGTGGGAGTAGGAAAGAAAAGGTGTATTTTCTAGTAGTCTTTTTCAGCACTCTCCTGGAGAGGACTAGCTGCTGAAGTTCCTTCTGTATATAGATGGAATTCAGGTGCTTTTCCTTCTGTGTGCCCAAGCCCTGTAGAAATATCCTTATCACCAACTTTCTTCTCAGGGGCTCTCATACCCCATGCAGTTTTTGAAAGCTAGAGATCCATGCAGATAACTAATACACTGAGTGCAATTAATCTGTTCCATTTAACAAATGTTTTCTTCTGCTTTCCTTTACCTTACAAGGCAAACAGGCCTAAGCTGTACTGGGGAGAAATGGTTTTATGGACAGATGGGCTCTAAAGCTGTCACCCACCTAGGAGACTAAAGGCATGCCCAAATAGCTAAGAAGGCTGATGTTAACATTACATACTTAGTAGACCCATGAGTAGCCTGACATCTGCTTTTATCTAACCCTTCACTCTTCCAGCAGTGGTCTTGTTGTTCCCAGGATAACAGATTATTCTTCCTTTCCATCATCTTCATGAGGCATCTTGCCTATTCTGCTTGCCTGGTATGTTAGGACTCACTGACTTCTCTGCCTGTGCCTGAGGCACTTTGCTAGTTTGCTGTGTCAGTGTCAGGAACTGCACTGTTTGTAGTTGCATGGCTTTGGGATCAGAGCTTGTTTGAGTGCCTTGGAGCACAAGCAAGGCTGGCAGGAAACTGTCTGGCTGAGGAGGAATTCAGAACTGTGTTATTGGCCAACAGCCACCAGGGATATGAGGGATATTATTTTAAATTATGCTGGAGGTCCCTTTCATTAGCTTGATTATATTAGCTTTATTATTTAATGTATTTATTAAATTCATTAGGATTTAAGTATTTATAGGGGTACATATAGCAAGGTGGAACAAGATAAGTATTTGTCTTTATTTCATAGGTCAGCAGCAGAGTTGGGATGAGAGGAGATCTGGGTTCTCCCCTGTGTTTCTACTCTCTTCTCGTCAGTGCTGACCTGTTATTGACCCTGATTCCTCCCAGCTAGATGTCTCTGCTCATCTGAACCTGACAGCAAAAAGAGAAAGGAGTTGCAGGATGGAGCCCAAGCTAATAAGCTTGATAAACTCTTTGTTGCCTTGGGCTTTTCCTCTCTGAACTTCACCCGTAGATTTGTCATGCCTTTCAGTCAGGAAGCTAACGGCTTGCTGAAGGCATTTTCTCAGCTGCATCTTGTTTATCTAGAACCATTCCAAAGCCTCACTCTTGTTTCTGAAGGCTACACTCTGCCTGAAGTACTGCAGTGCTGCACTTGTGAAGCAGCATCAAGGTTTTATAGCAGTTCTGCATTATTTCCCCAGGTGCTTCAGTGTCCCAACCACCAGACCAGGTAATGAATGTCTAGTGCAAACTCTCCTGGCTATAATTTATCCATGCTTCTACCTCCTCCCTCCTTCACTTCCTCCTTTTTAAGACCAGTAGTATTTGGATGGCAATTCTAGCCTCATTAAAGGTCTTGCTTTTTGAAGTGGAATTAGTACTTTGTTAAAGCTGTTTGTGTTCTGGGTCATGAACCATCTAATGGGAGCCTGTGTACCTCTGGGCTGAGCTAATGAAGGCTGCCTGCCCTGGAGAACAGGAGCAGAGGCATCAGCTCAGGGCACAGAGCAGGTCCTCAGATCAGAGTTGCAGAACGACCTCTAGCTTCTGTGCTGGATGTTGATTGCCATCAGACAAACCTCCAGAGCAGGAGCATGTTTCTGCTTGTAATCTCCTATACCCCAGTAATCCTCACTGTTAAACCTCCTTGAGGCTTTTTACCTTGAGGCTTTTTCCTCATGAGACCAAAGTTGGATGTGGTCTGTAGTTCCTTGCCAGAAGCCTGTGCTATAATAAATCCTCTGTCTAGGGATGGAAACTGTGCATCTCCCAGTCCTGTAGATGTTTGCCAGTTCCTTCAAATGCTACATCCTTGGCTCCTGACTCAGTTCAGTAAGGGCACAGGATTTCTGCTGCTTAAGTACCTCTGCTTTCCATGCCTAAGTTCCTTATTAATACAAAAATATTGCAGAAATTGAAGTTGCTTGTCTGGAGCTCTGGTTCTGTGTTTTCTTGCTGAATCATGACCAGCAGTGAAGTGAGGACAATACAGCTAGAAATCCTAGAGTTGCTAAAGGTGCATCAGTCTGTGGTTTCCAATGTTGACATCTAATCCTGAGTTCTTTCAAATCTTCTGAAGAGCCTCACTGTTAAGCTGGGTTCCTGAAACAGGCCTGGCATCAGAGGACTAGGTTTCTCTAAATTGCTCAGCTTGTTATAGACCCACAAATGGCTGAAATTCCCCAAATAATTTGGAATGCTATAAAGCATGTACTGAAGGCTCAAAAAGAGGCTTTGGGTAGCTTTCTGAAAACAAACTTGAGTGACTCTTTATGACCACTGTGGTGTGCAGCTATGACATCTCAGTTCTTAGACTTGGACCCTTTGGTGCCAGCATGTCTTATTTCCTTACTTCAGGTAAGAACTAACTGTAATGCAACACAGTACCTAGGCAATGGCAGTAAAACTACTCAGATTACACCCCAATCACTTATGCTTCAAATGAAAATTTGTCTGAATTTTTAGAAGCCTGCAAAGTATAACTATAGTAGAGTAGGGCAAGGTCTTTCTATACAAGCTGCATTTGAGATGCTCACTGCCAGTGGCAGCAACTCCCAGCTCTGCAGGAGGCTTTTACATGTGAGATATGTAGGAAACAGCATTTGGCATTTTGGTACTGTTTGTATCTCCTTGAAATAACCCAATTCATCCATTATTTTAGGGGAGGGACTTATAGATTTCATTCTTCTGGTAGCATAGGTGAGACAAGGCAGAAGCTGTCTTGTAGTTCTCAAAGGTCTTGATGAAGTCCATCTGAGCTTTTGTCCACAGTAGTACAGTTGCTAGCATCACACTAGAAGCTGAGCTTTCAGGTCTTGAACATTCAAAAGCATCAGACACAGGAGAAATGCAAAATTTTGGGGAAGAATAGAGACAATTCAAGAGGAGAAAGATGTGAAAGAAGAAAAGGAGCTGGGTGCTTAGGCAAAGCTAGTTTTTTAGCTCTTGATGCCTTGCTGAAATGTTGGAGTTGTATAAATGATCATTTTTTTATGGCTTACTCTTAAACTAAAATGAAAATCCTCTGGGACCAATCTGTTCTTGATAAACATCTCAGGCTTTTAAAAAGATACTTCTGGGATTATTGCCCTTTAAAATTTAGGCAACTTTACTGTGCTGCCTTGTTTGGCTCCAGCTCTCAAAACCAGTAAAACAGATGAACATTTCTGAAGAAAATAGAATTGTCCACAGCTACTCCCACAACTTGGCACTAATCTACAAGTTATTCTGGTTGCTCTGGACTGCTTTTCTTTCTTGTATAGAAAAAAATAATCCATATCCAGTTATCAACAGTGAAGACTACTATCCAAAACATAGAGGCATCTGAAGTCCCTGTATGGTGTGAGTCTTGGCAGTAATTTACTTTGATTAAATACAAATCCACCAGGAGAATTTTTTCCCCTTTCTCAGCATCTCTCTTGGCAGAGTCTCCATCTGTGGTTAGTGCTGGAGAGCCTGGCTGCTGCTTCAAGCTGAAAAGAATGCCCACCGTGGGTTATGGTGAATAGCTCTATTCATAAGTCATCTTGCCCTCCCCTTCTTCCCTCCAGCAATGCACACCAAGCCTCCAGGATGCTTGTGCAACCTTGGGGAGAACACAGAGTGGTGTGGAGAAGAGCACAGCACAGTCTGTCCTGAGGGACAGAAGCAGCACGTAGCTGCTGCTCGGGAAAGCACATGAGAAAAGGAGTTCCTATGTTTTATTCCTTGTTTCCTTCTTGAGGGTAACCCTGCCAGTTGCCTTCTCCAAGGTCCAGTTCTTTCCAGTCATGCAGTCTGTTGGCTCAGTTCTCTGCCCTGGCAGGCTTGCTTGCATGTGGATGGAAAAGTCACATCCCCTTCTTTGGACACAGTCAACAACACAGGTAGCTGAAGGAAGTGCTGCTGGGTGACTCTGGTTGCCTTGCTTGGTACAAGAAGTTCTGCAGACCCTGGACATAGGAAAGGACTTCTCTAAGGATTTTTCTATTGAAAAAGGGTTCTCTTACAGTTCCATTAAACTTGAGTGGTGAAAGGGTTGGAAAACTCCCAAGCTACTCTGTCCATTCTTGATTATTTTACTAGCAGAGAAGAAATTGTGGGATGTAGGAGGGAAAGCAAAGAGAAGGTGGGAGGTGAGAGGATATACAGGAGTAGGGAAAAAACCTAAGAGGTAAAAAAGGAAGAGAAACTTCCTGAAATTAACTTTTATAGAAATAAGTAAGTAAATGTCAGTCCTGAAAACAGTTACTTTTATGGCTTTCATTTTCTGACTGATTTTATTTATATATGTACAGGTTTTTTGCTGGTGGAACAGCATTGTTTAGCCATGATGGAGGCCTTCTCCAATCAGCTGCTTCTCTCTCCATTTGATTTGCTCTGAGTCCCTGTCCTGATCCACAAGGCTATCCTAATTTGTATCAGGAAGTAGCTGTACTGTGCCATCCAGCTGCAGTCAGTCTTGTAGTTGGTTGCCCTCTCAGCAAGTGTAGTCTTTTCATGATGATGCTTTGCAAGAAACTGTTGAGACCTGACTATTTGTGAGGCTTTGGACCATTTGTGTATAACTTGTATTGCCTTATGAATTCATAGGGACTGTGGAGTTCCTTACTGTGACAGCATTGTGTGTCAGGTAAGGTATGGATGGTGCTTCAGAATGACCAAATGAGACAAACCTGAAAGCCTAATTAATTTGTTCATAAGACAAGTGTCTAGCTGTCAGCTGAGACTGTATTTGGTTTATGATGTTGTATTTTGTAAGGATTTTTAGATGGCATCTGTCCTTTGTGGGGAAGGAAGAAAGCTCTTGTGCAGACTTCTTCAGTTTAAGGTGCCAGTTTCCTTGATTTCTCCCTAGTGAATATAAGGCATCCCTGTGCTCTGCAGTACTGTAGTGACTAGCAGAGAATCCAAAAGGCTTCCCTGGGTAATTGTCCACAGATGATAACTAACATAGAAATCCTACCTGCTCCCTCCAATAGAGGTTCTCTTCTCTTTGTTCATGTCACAGTGTCCAGGTTGTCATCCAGTAAAACAATGATGACACCAACATCATGATCTAGCATGCCTCACCAAATCCAGCAGCCCATCCTGTAACAGAGCACTTAGGCAGCACTCACTGCCTCCTCACTCAGCCTCCTGGGCTGCACTATTCAAATCTTACTTGACATGTTGGTGATAGAGGCATCCTGGGGCCAGAGTCAAGCTCAGACCCCTGTTGGGGTAAGCACTGCCATATGCCTAATGGGAGACAGTCCTTGAATACAGCATTCTTTGGCCCTGAAGAGTTTCAGAATGTGAGGTGAAAGTATCCATACAAGCCATCTGTTTGACAGGTGCACTGAGGTTCACCTGGTGTAAGGCTGGGGGCACTTAACCCTTGAAGTCTCAGGCTGTAGGTGAAGTACATATCAGATTTGATTGTACTGGTAACAAAAGGCTGTAACTTTCTCACATGAATGCTGCTTGCAGCACTTTGTACTGCCTTTCATGTGGAAATATCCACACATCTCTTATTTCAGATCAGGATACTGCCCAGTTCTCCATGAACTGAGGCTGTGAGAGAGTTCTGGTGTGAAGAATTGGCAACAGAAATACCAAGCAGCTTTCAGGATGTCACAGTGAGGATGTCAGTTAAGCTATACCAAAACAAAATTACACCATTAGATCTACCTCAGGTCTCCTTTTCCTCTCAGTCCCAAGAAGTGTCCTGTAACAAAACCTTGGATTAGGATTTTCTCCTTCACTAAATGAGCAGCTCTGCAGATTTCCTAGGATTATATATGCTTCCAGATGTACTTCCAGTCAGATGACTGCATGTTAGTTGGAAAATGTGATCTGAAGAGATGGTGGGTGACTAGACTGTTTGTTTTTCATGCAGAGTTGTGATTTCATAGCTGGAGAAAGTAATGGCACTTAAAATGCCAACTTCTTAAGAAGGCACTTCAGAGGGACTTAGGCTGGATCAGTGGGTGGAGGCCAATGAAATGAGGTTGAAAAAGGCCAAGGGTCCTGTATTTTGATCACAACATCTCCATGCAATGCTATGGGCATGGGATGAGTGGCTGGAAAGCTGCTCAGCAGAAAAAGACCTGGGGGTGCTGGCTGACAGCTGGGTGAACATGAATCACCAGTGTGGCCAGGTGGCCAGGAAGGCCAGCAGCATCCTGGCCTGTGTCAAAAACAGCATGGCCAGCAGGACCAGGGAAGTGATTGTGCCCTTGTACTTGGCAATGGTGAGGCCACACCTTTAGTACTGTGCTCTGTTTTGGGTCCTTCACTACAAGAAAGACGTTTTGAAGCATTAGAATGTGTTCAGGGCAACAAAGTTGGTGAGGAGTCTGGAGAATGTCTTACGAGGAGCAGCTGAGGGAACTGGGGTTAGTTAGCCTCAGGAAGAGGAGGCTCATGGGAGACCTCTCTCTCCCCAAATACCTGTGATTCTCCTTCCTGGCCCACTATTTAATCCTGCAGGAACATGCTGAGACTAGCTAGGTAAGATGATAGGAGCTACCATTTCATGAGGAAAACCTCTCAAAGTGGGGTGGAGGCTAAAGATGGAAAATAGGTTGTGAGTTGTTCCCTACCCTTGACCTCCTGCTTTGCCCTGAGGTTTCTTCTTTTGGTAGTCTGGAAAACATCCCTTCCACCTCTCCAGTCAGCCACACAATAAAGCACTCCTGAACATTTGGCTGCCCTAAGCACCTCCTTGTTCTTTCTGCAGAACAGAGAGCTCTGCTGCACTAGCAGCCCCAGGTTCAGTGCTTTATGTTTTGCTGCATGGCCACTGTGTGTGTTTGCAGAGGATGTCTCCATCTAGGAATTAACCTTGACTGGTCTACACAGAAGTTCTCCCTGTGAGTGAGACAGCTAGAGTGCACCAGCAAGCAGCTGGGACCAGCACTAACAGGGACAGACTCTTAGATCTGATGGTAAATACTGGGGAGTGCTGCAGCCTGCACTTCAATAAGCTGAACTGCTCTGAATTCTTTACTTGCAGCTGGTTGGGTTTATTTGTTTTCTGGGCATACCTAAGCCTGTCACAATATTATTAGAGAACTTAAGTGGCACTTCAGGGGAAGTGACATGCTTCTGTGCCACACAAGTTGTGTTGAAATGGGAAATGGTTCTAAACAAAGCCCCAGACAGAAGTAGTAGTTTGCTAGTAGCACTGTTTCTTTCTAGAACAAGGGAATTAGTGACTGAACTAAAGTTACATGGATTTTATTTGCTAAAGGCAATCCTAAGATGACTCTCAGCAGAGCACCAGTAACACTTTCTCAGTGAGAAAAGCATAGAGCTCCTCTTGTTGTAGGCTGAAATACTGCTTTTTAATGACATCTGAAATAGATACCCTTATGTGAAGAAACCCTTTGGTGTTTGTCTTGCACATATATATTAGAGCACTAATCCATTGAGTGATGCTGAATAATCAGATAATAGTAGGCTTTCACATTGGGTTTTTTTCTGAGTTGTTTCATAGTTTAAATCCATCACTAATTGTGAGTGTTTATAGACCCAAACTTATTCTTCTCCCTTCTATCTTTGTCCTTCCTTCAATTTTTCCCAAATACAAGACCATGTGCAAGTGCTGAGCAGCATCTTTGAAGCCCAACCTTGTGATCCAGGCCACAGCCCTTTTTCCTGTAGCCAGTTGGCTGCCATGGAAGAATTGGGTAATACTAACTAAAGAGCCAGGAATGCTTACTTCAGATGAGCAGCATGCTTGCAAGCTGACAAGGCTGAACAATTTACTTGGAAAACTTCTTAAGAAGTCATTGGGAGAAGTGAGTTTTCTGAGAGAAGAGCTTTAAGACCAGCATGGCCTGCATTCCTTGTGATACCTTTACAGAAGGACTCTGAGGGCAGCTGCATGTTTCCATGAACAGACATATCCTGTAGCCTGGCTCTTAGTGACATCTTGGCATTCATGGAGACAGAAAAGACACACAAACTGGAGGGTGGGCAAGGTTTGCTGACCATTCAGAGTACAACCACAGGAGACTTGACCAGTGCCCTTAGCATACTGCAATTAAACAGTTCAAAAGCTTGTCAGTAACAGGCTCCTGTTTGTGTAGTTTAGAAGTGTGGATTACCAGCCACTGTGCAAGGCCTTCATGAGCCTTGAACTCATGCCATTTTTTTCAGGATCAGTGTCAAGAGCTATTGTAAGTTAGAAAGCTGGAGGTTGTCCTCTCCATTTACTCTGAAGACAACTAACTTGTTGGTTTTCCTCTTACTGGCATCCCACTCTTACCTTAAATCATTGTGGCTGGATCAACTGCTGTTTGGTACTTCAGCCTCAATTGCAAAGGGTGGTTATTGTCTAGTGTATCCCTGCCATCTCCCTGCTGATGTTACCATAAATGAAACCAGAAGCAGTGAGTATGTCTGGAGTCCATAATCAAGTTTATCTTAGAAAGCTTTACAAATAACTATGCCCCTAAGGCCATGCAGAGATTCTGATACTGAACTTGAGGCTGGTGTCAAGGGTTTCTTACCTCTGCATTGAACTTCAATCACTGCTTTTACCCTTTCCCTAGAGGTTTCTAGAAATGCACAGCCAGTAACACACCAGACTCCTGTCTTTCCTCTGCCTGCATACCCAATAAGGGAGATATTCTTCCTTCTTCTTTTAGTCCTCTGGAAGGATATCTTCCCCTGGTGGAACCTGACAAGTCTTTGAGCCTTAAGGCTTGTCCTGCAAAATGTTGCTGAACTCTCTTGCCACTGACTTGCCTGAAAGGCAGAATCTGTGCTGAACAGCCAGTGTTACCAGAGGACAGAATTTCCTTCTTCACCTTGATGTGTCATGTTTTACCACACAGCCTGGGTGCTGGCTCCCTCCCCCTGTTTGGGCTTTCCAAAGGTCTCAAGCTGTACTCTAATTCTCTGAGCAGGTACAGTGGGGCTCTCAGTCACCTTGCAGTGTCACACCCCCCCTTCTTTCCTTCCAATATTGTTTTTTAGGAGAAGAGAGAATGGCTGTGTGGTCTTGCTGATGATGGAATTTGCTGGCCAGTGGACAGCTGGACATGAAACATAGAAATACTGAAATAGGAGCAGAACCTGGGAGTTGCCTAACCCTAAAGCTGGAAAATAGAAAAGATGGAATGATAAAAATCCGTGTGGGCCAGAGGTTAAACTGCCCAGTGGATGAGCTGTAAGGCAAGGCTTAGTTGAGCTCAGATGGCCAAAGCTGGCAGAAGCAGTTGGGTACTGCTGAAAGAAATGTTGTTCTACTTAGCATAGGGGAAGCTTCACAGGTTGGAAGTCACTAAAGAAACAAGAAAACCTTGGCTGCAGTGGGGAAGGCAGTATGTGAGGGTGCCTTTGTGCAGTTCCAAACTTGTTTTCACTTGGGTTACTGTTGCACCAGTGCTGTCCTTGAAACCTTGGCTGTTATCCAAGGAGGAATGCTAAAAGTGATGGGGGACCTTCCAAAAAGCTTTGAAACAAAGCTGTTGGTAACCCACAGGTAGCAGGTTAGTTGAAGTAGTTTTCAGGGGTGTCTGAACACTTGCATATTTAGGGCCTTTTTTTGCATGGGTTTCTAAGCTTGCTTTAAGAAGTCTCAAATCCTTCTGGGCTGCTTTAGGACTGTAATGGTACTGAGCTTATTTATGGCCAGTTATAAATCTTAGTGATTGCTGCTCCTCCTGGAGCTGTAGGAGGAGAATAGAGATAAATGACTGCCCTTCCACAAAAGAGCCTTTCTCTGCCAAAATTCTTGCTGTCTGCCCTCTTTCTGAAAAAAAAACACCTTTATCTGCATTACAGGAGGTTTCCATACACAGGGCTATTCTTCAGCCCTGCTCTCTTATAAATCTATGCATTAGCTGTAATTTAGCTTAATACATCTGGGAGTAAAGGAAATTTACTTGTTAATAGAGAGAGAGGCTATGAAGTTCCCACAGCTGTGTGGATGCAATGTACTTGGCACTCTTACAGACACACTTGCAGTATAGCTTGAGCCTGGACTTGCTCTTTCTGGGTGTGTAGGTTTGGGTCCTAGTTGTCCAGGTTGAGGTCCAATCCACTATAAGCCATGTGCAGAAGGTCAGAGTTTAATTGGGGAAGAATCAGATCTCTGTGGCTTAGAGACACATTTTCTAAGTAGGTTTATGAAGCAGCTCTGTGGGAGTTAAAAGACACTTTGAGCTTCAGATGAGAACAGAATTTTGTCTTTGTCTCCATGATTTGACTTCTCAAGCAGCTGCCTCTGCTTGTGCTGAACAGGGGGAAACTTTCAAATCCATCCTAGGTCTCTGGATGGCCAAACTTTTTCTGAATTGGAGTCAATTGCTGTTTCCATCCTGCCTGAAGGCAAAGTATTGTCTCCCCTGCAGAGTAACTCAGCTCCAGCCAGTTCCCTGGCACTAGGACTTGAGGTTGAATCCCCCATACTCCAAGCACTTGCCCAATCTCTGATAGATTCTGGGAATATTTATTCTTGAAATAAGGACTACTGTGGTACTGTTACCTCTGTGCACATTTCTGCTGTGCTCTGGGCCTAAAACACTTGACTGTGACTTTTGAAGGACAATCTGTCCTGTCAACTACAGCAAGAAAAAGGCTTGTGCTTAAAAACTGAACTCAGTCTTAGTCTTATGGTTTAGTTTTAGGTAGCCTTGTGAGGAAGAGGGTGTTGCACTTGGTGATGTTTGTGTCCTTTCCAAGTACAACATAGTCTGTGATTCTATTTTAGGACAATGTGTCCTCTGAGCCAAAGGAGGTCTTTGCAACTACCAAAAATACAAGGTATGCCTGCAGCAAGGTCTGAGGCAGAAGCATGCAGTAGTTCTGGGTGCTGGAATCAGCTGTGCTGTGATGTGATGCTCTATCTAAGGTAACTTTCTCTCAGGAGAACACAGTAACTGCTCTTACCTTGTGCAGACATGATTGATGGAAGAATCTGAGATTGTTTCAAGCAAGCTTGAAGTTGTCTCTGCAGCTGTGTTTCCATCTGCAATATATGTTTAGGCCACAGAGGGTAGCCCTTGTCTCTAGGACTGGGATTCTGTTTAATCTGAGCAGGTACAGCACAAGTGTCTGTGTTATTCTGAAATGGAAGAGCCAAATAGCTTTGAGAAGAGAAGGCAAGGAGCCTTGAGTGAGTGAAGAGGTAACATCTTGTCTATGGGTGAAAGTGATAAGGGACAAAAAGGAAGGAGAAAAGTAATTAAGGAGGTGAATACTAACTGCTAACAATTTAAAAATGCATACAGAATAACTGCAGCTGGGACAGTTTGGCTACACAGAGTTGAGGTGTGGCAGCTCCTGCTCTGGAGCAGATTGAACATGCAGGTAACTTGACTTGTATGGACTTGTTTACCTCCTGTAAGTGATGACAAATCATGGATTATAAAAGATACAAGAGGTAAGACCAGGTGTCCCTTTTTCTTCTTGTTGGCTCAGTGAATAGAACTTGAAGGAGCTGTGCAGATGGCCCCAGGTGTTTGTCATGCAGTGAAGTGTAATGCACAGATCACTGGTTTAGGTACCTTTTGTGGGGCTCTGGCATTGGTGACAATAGAAGTCCACCTGCTTTCTGGTGTACCAGAGCTGTATTGTGTTCTCAAGTGCTGCACAGCTCAGAGGTCTGTAGCTAGACATCTGAAGTCCTGTTTAGGCAGCCATGTCTACATAACATCTAAATTGGCCCAAGGAAATATTCTGGTTTTCATTATGGGGTTTGAAAATGCTGGACAAAAGAATGCTACATAAATGAACAAACTGTACTACTGTAATTCAGCTTTATTGCTACTCTTCAGCTTTGAAGCTGAGTGGTGAACTTCTTTCCTGTCCTCCTGATTTCTCTGGAAACATGTTTGCCAGTTTGTGGCAATGCTGGAAATTACACGTGGGTGTGGACTTCTGAACCAAGGGGATGTGCAGAGGTTGTACAGAGCTGTAGAGATGGAAAGCTGGCCAGCAAGGCAAACAGGAGAACTGCTGATGGCTGTTGAAAAGTAAATGCCCAGTGAGAAGGTTATCATTAACTCGTGGCTGGCAGGAGAAATGGCATCTGGCAACTGGGTGGCTGTGGGAGCTGCCCATGGAGGATGTAGTGATGATTAAGGATAATCATTTGGCTAGCAAAGCTTGAGGAGATGGACTAATGTATAGTCTGGCCTTCCAAAGCTGACCAAGACCACTGAGCAGGAAGGAGGAATTCTTTGGTTTGGCTAGAGCCCTGTTTGCTTAAATTAGCAGAACTCTGACTCTGCTGAGTGACTCTACGCTGGTCCTGTCAAGGCTTTGCTCTCAGGAGGCAGATGCCTGTACTTGAAAGGAAGACAGAAGAAAGGCTTCACATGGCAGTTGTGTGAAGCTCTTGTAGGAAGTCAGATGCAGATGGTACATCTTGTAGGCTATACATTTCCCTCCTGTGTGGAACCTCATAACTTCTGTAAAAGCATTACTTCTGAAGGCACCTAATCTGTAGATATTGAGGGAGAGATGCTGACCTCACCTCGTGGAGTATTGAGGAAAACTTGTGATCCTGCCACATGTTTGGATGTTGTTCCAAAATTTATTCACCATCTCTGCAAAGAAATTGTGTTTTCTGTTGAGCTTTTCCTGGCTTTTTTTAAAGTTTATTTTACTTCTTAATAAGCTTTTTTCCTTGTAGGAGCTTAAAAGCCATTTAACACCTGGTAGTTTCCCTTCATAAAGGTACAGGCATTCAGGAATTAGAAGGACCCTAGTGCAGAGTCAATGCTGCTAGAGAACAGGTTTATTTCCAAGGGAGGATCTGAGGAAGAATTCTGCTTTTGGATTCAGTTCTCAGGTCTCAGTGATTAGTGCATGTCTGGGCTTGGGAGGGAGAGGGGATGGCAAGAATGCATCTGAGCTCTGTTTCTTTGCAGAATTGAGTGGAATAGGTGAAGAATTTGTTCCAAGGAGCTTGGATATTTCCTACTCCTCTAATTGTTGTGGAAAAATACCTACGGCTGCTAAACAGCTCCTGCCTTGACAACAGGGGAAGGGAGAACTTGGGCTGTGTTCAAGCAGCATCATGCAGTGATTTAAAGGGACTTGGCTAAGGAGTTGTCTTAATGTACTCTTGTTACTTTCCATTTACTTGTTCCTGGTTTTACATAGTAGGTTATTATTGCTCTGAGTCTCTTTTTCCAAGTGTCTTACAATTCACTTTCATGACTGGGTTTTAGCAATAGTACTTTAAATCCTGAACTCCTTGTGGAAGCTCTGGCATTATGAAAGAATTTGCTTTTCTACAGAGTATTCCACATCACAGCAAGCAGTTGTGTGTGGATAGAGGAAGAGGTGCTTTGGCCTTGCTGGTTTTGTTGAGGAGGTGAATATTCAATTATACAAATTAAGCAATGAAGCCATGTGCTTGCACCTGGGAAATGCTGGAGCATTTCCATGCATGGTCTCTACAAAGACAATAGGTGTTTATTACTAATAAGGTGTGCTGCTAGAGTGATCTAGCTAATAAAAATATTCTAAGAAATTGCTGAAACAACACTGCAGAGACTGTGTAAATCAAACACCATGACTGAAGTCTGTGGAGTAACTCCATAGCCCTCTAAATTTTTTTACTGTTCCTACAAAAGAATAAGAAACTGCAATTTATTTTGTGAAATTCTGTGAATTTACTCTTCTTTAGCAGCTTCTCTGATTTGTTACTTATGAGAAATTTGGCAAAATTCTGTCTGCACCCAGAAAGGGAAGAAATCTTCAGGTGATGTGTGGCTCTGTTCTCCAATGGTGCACAATTCTCATGTGAATGGCATGCAGTTAGAGTTGGGATATTGGATCACCCTGGAAGATTTGCTCTTTCCCCCTGTTTTTGCTACTAACTTCACTGTATGATAGTGCCCTCATGACTTCAGATCCCATGCTTTGACTAGTTTAAAACTGGAGAGGACTTCTCATCTCCTGAAGTCCATCCTGTTGCTACACTCAGCCTTCCAGTGACCAATGACTCCAGCAGTAACCAAATGCAAACTTGACCAGCTACAGGGCAGAAAATGATGTGACGAGGCAGATTCCTATGCAGCTCCATCTTGGATACTAAAGCATCCTAAGGAGGGAAAAAAAAAGTTGGGGTGGGGAAAGAAGGTGCAGTGCTTTGGGAAATGTGCAGCTCCCCATAAACCTTTTCAGCAGAGGTGCACACTGTTAGTTATGATACCTCAGAACCAGTCTGAGTGCAAGTGTCCCTTGGCTGGGGCTGGTGCAGGGATATTGGAGCTCCCAAACTTCTTGCTTAGCCTCAGATATGGGGAGCTGCTGCATAACAGTGCCAGCTGGGTAAAAAGAATTACTTTACATTTTGCATTGTAAGATTCCTGTATTCATGGGGGACACAAGGCTTTTCTCTTATTTTTCTGTTTTCCTTTAGGCAAACTCAGATGGTATGATCAGTAGCATCCCATTAAAGAACAACACCTGCACCTTACAGTGGCAGGGTGGGGAGGTAGAATGAGGGAGAGCTGTGTTCAAAACAGCTGCCTTTCAGAGGAGGAAACAACCCATGTAACATGCAACAGAAAAACAGAAAAGAGTTTTAATAACTTGTAATATGTTTTTAAACATTTCCATCACCTCTCTACATTTTCAGACACAGCTTGGCAATAAATCAAAGTAAAATCAAACACATGCATCCCAGCTAGCCATTAGGCTGAAATAGAAATTAAACACTGAAGGCAAGGAAAAAAAGAAAAGTACAGTTTACATCAGTGAGGTTAAGGAACAGGCAGACAAAACATTCAGCAGCAGGGGAATACATCCTGCCTTCATTTTGGCCTGATCACAAGCCAACACCAGAAATGGAAACTTCTTGATTGCAGTAGCTAGCTACAGGCAAGAGAGCTACATAGCTTGTCTGTATTGCTTCATGGGTGAGAGGTCTGCTGGGAAGTGGTGGTGTTTAGACTTGGTTTTTCATGTCAGCCTTCTCAAAACTGCTGCAGAGGCCACTTGCTGACTGAGGCTTTCTTGACCCCTCATTTGAGGGAGCAAGTATCAGTGCATTTCTCCTTTGATGTTTCTGGCTGTTCCTTTGCTAGACCTCAGCTGATGTTAATCAGAGCTTCATGTTATGGGGATATTATCTCCTCTGCATTGCTTTAGAGGAGGACTTTAAGGTCAGCACTATTCCTGGTGTAGTTTAGTACAGAAGATCAGTTGTATGTAGCCTTTTAGGGTCAGGTATAACACAGCAAGACAAAGAAACAAAAAAACTTCAGCTACAGGCTGCATTCAGAAGGTTGAAATGTCACTTGCTGTTAACTTTCTGTGCACTGTCCTTGTGCTGAAAGACTACTGTTTTCTTTAACAGTTAAACTAAACTCAGCCTATCCTCATGATTTCACTTAATAGCTTCTGGACCTTCAATAGCCTAATGGTCCTTTTTGTTCCTTACAAGCTCTTCCACAAGTATAGCTCCATAGATCAGTTGGATGCACTTTCTTGCTTAGAGAAGTTGATAAGTGGTAGTGAAGAGGAACAGCCCAATCATTTACAGTTTTATAACTTTATTTCATTTGTCTCACCAACCCTATATGATAGCTTCCCCTTTTGGAAGCATTTTGAGAACAGTGTAATTAGACAGTCCTGGTCACAATGTACTCGCAGCCTAGACAGGATAGGCAGAATGTACAGGAAACTTCAGTGATCTACTAAGGGCAATTCCTCAAGCTAAAACTGTCTTAAGCCATATCATCAGAGCTCCTATTCAATAGAGTTCTTAATAATATATGCTGTTAAAGACTTGTAGAATCTTGGATTACAATTGGAAGGGACTTTTAGAGGTCATTTAAGTCCAACACCCCCCCCACCACCACCCCTCAGTGCAAGCAGGGACATGTGTAACTAGATCAGGTTGCTCAGAGCCCCCAAAACACTGACCTGGAATGGTTCCAGGGATGGGACATCTCCCAGCACTCTGGGCAACCTGGGACAGGGTCTCACCACCTTCACACTGAAAAATCTCTTCCTTGTATCCAGTCTAGATCTCCCCTCCTTTAGTTTCAAGCCATCACCCCTTGTCCTGTCACACAGGCCCTGCTAAAAACTCAGTCCTCATCTTTTTTACAAGCCCTTGAAGTACTGAAAGGCTGCAGTAAGATTTCCCTGGAGCCTTCTTTTTGCCAGCTGAACAACCCCAACTCTTTCAACCTTCTCTTCTAGGAGAGATTATTTTCTGGCCTCCTTTGGAACTGCTCCAAGAGGTTCATGTCCCTTCTTACACTGAGAACTCCAGAGTCCACCCCTGTGTTTTTTTAGAGTGCTGGCAGATTGAGCTCTCATAGGTTCAACAACATTATTCTTATGTTTTCTCTAGTCATCCTGTAGGCAGAGGTGTCCTGCTTTCCAAGGGCAGCTGAATGGGATCTCTTTGTCCTTGCTGTCACAGTTCATAGACCAGCATCTTCATACAGAACTGTCTTCAGTAGCCTGAAATCCCTCCAGATTCCCTCCTGCTGCTAACAAAGCTGTGGATCTCCTCTAAAGAGTCAGTGCTGAACCTTCACTGCTCAGCACCACCTGAGGCATTAGTGGTAACACTAAGTGAAAGGATCTCCCTTGTTCTATTAAAACTGAAGTTTCAGGCTGGTGAAAGCTTTATTTCCTAGACTGGAAAAAATAAAACTCATGAGGTTTTCAGCCACAGCCTGTACTATATTTAGAATGTCTTAAATCACTCTGTAAAACCCCCTTCAAATCTAGACCTTAGAGGGTGTGTATGTATTTATATGTGTGTTTCTTTATTGTGGAAGACTAGTCAACAGGGATTTTGTGGTTGTGTTTGGCAATGATGAAGTAATTAAAGTGCATTTGGAGGAAATGGTGGGGAAAGAAATGATGAGAGCCAAGAGGGGAAGAAATGGAGGAGGTGAGGGAGCTATTGAGAAATTTACTAATCCTTCTTCCCCTACTACTCTTGCAAACCTCTGCCTTTACCTCACAAAGGTGGAAGGTTGCCAAGGGAAAGAATCATTAAGGTTACACCAAGCCCTACTGTCCTTACTGAAATACATTAAAAGCCAAAAGAATACTCAGACACCCCGGAAGGTTCTAAGCATCTCTTGCCATGACTCATCCAGAAAGATTCCCCTATTGTCCTCTATTTTTCCAGCCTGCTAGACAGATAAGCAGAGCAGGATGTAAGTGTGTGTTCCTATGTGTGTGTGTATATATATATATATATGCCATGGCAACAGAATTCAGAAGAGTTTCAGGGTTTCCATGTCAGGCATCTAGATGAAGTGCAGTATTCCATAGCAACAAGAAATAGCAGAGATATTCACAGCACTGTCAGCTCTCAATAATCAGTTTTAAGTTCCTCAATCTTGGAAACTTGCTTCCCTTTTTTTGAAGTCTTGGAATTTAACTTCATGTAATTGAGTGAGATGCTGAGAAATTTTGGGTTGTTTTCCAGTCTTATGGGTTTTTCAGCCAGGTTTCCTCCTTTGGGGATAAAGAGCACAAAGTGACTTCCCCTTCTGCCAGCCCCAGATATTTGAGTGTGTACAATTCCTAGTGAGCATATGTTTGTGTTTATGTGTGTATTTACAGGCTGTCTGATCATCTTCTTGACTGGAGGTAAACACACATCTGTAAGCAGGCATGCAGTGTCCCTTGCATGTCCTGCCAAGGGAAGAGTGGAACATCAGGTCTTTAAGGAAGAACATGTGCTTCTATGAAGATCTGCAGTTGCTGAATGCAGTGGAGCAGCATGTAGGTGTTTGGGGAAATAGGGTTTTCCAGCAATAAAGAGGGCTGTGACAAAATCTAGTGGAGTTCAAAATGCAGTTTGGATCTGTCTTTGTTGTGATGTGATCAGTATACTACAAAAGCCCCTGCTGGGGTACAGAGAATGGAGAAATTCTGTGCCAAGCTGTTCCATCAGGGACCTGATTTCATTTTGAAGTGCATCTCTGCTTTCTGTTACCAGCCCAGAGCACCTTCTCTCTGTAGCACTGGTGTAGCAAGGGCACTACACGCACTGCTGTGGCTGCAGCCTCCTGCAGAGAATTGCCAGTAAATATGACTGAGGAAAAGAGAGAACATGTAATTAAAAGAAAGCTTCTCTTTTGAAGTCTGGTGGACGAGGTCTGTGTTCAAATGTTAGCTTCAGGGTTTGAATTTTTGTGTTCCTGTATGCAAATTTTGCTGTAATACCCCAGATATTTCACACCTATTGGTACTGAGCTTGGCTTCTTGCATGGAAAACTCTGACAAACTCTTGCCTCAGACTTACGTAGTTAGACAACTAGTAGAAAGAAAAAGGGAGGGGAAGGTGGGGAAAGAAATAGGTGTGCTGAGCCCTGGAGCTTTCTTATACTGCATATCTAATGTCTCCTTTCCTTAGCAACAGAGGAATTTATATATATACATCCTTCTGAAATCTCCTTGTGTTTGTTAAGGTATCACCTCTGTTGAGGGCTTGTTTTTGAAATTAATAATTTGCTTCTTTCTGTTTATTCTGTGCATGCCAAGGGCTTGAGTCAGAGCTGTGCAGTCAGGTTCCCCTTGACTGCTTCTGATTAGAGGCTAAGTGATGGAGCAGAGAGTCTGGAATGGCTCTGACTGGATTCCATGATGTCTCGACTTTAATGTAGTTAAAAATCCCAGCCCTGGTGGTGTACTTCATTGCAGTGGACATTCACCTTGGTCTTGGGGCTGTAGAAAGCACAGCTTTCTGCTTGCTTTTGCTACTATGTACTGAAGGTAAAAGGTAAAATTACTTACCATGTTTCTTTTTGGAGCTAATTGTATTATTTACCAGGAATTCTATTACTAATTACAGTAACACTACTGACTACTGCTATTCATAAAGTCAGGATTTATATATTCATTAGTGGATGCTGTCTACACTTTCATCTGTAAGATTACCTTTCCTCCAAGATAGCTGGTTTCATACTGGATATTACCACTGTTCCTAGCAGTAAAATGATCTGTTCTGAGAGGAAATTGGCATCACTTTATTCAATAGATACCACCTAATTTCTCCACTAAAATCACATTATATATTCTTGTGACTCTGCTTTTTATGCAAGTCACCAACTGATTCAGTGTGGCTGCAGACTGAAGTATTTAAAATGGAAAATCAGTAAAAAAATAACTCCTCTATATTTCTTCTGCCTAGAAGGTCATATCCTTCTGTTTGAATGTTTAAACTATATTTACTGGAAGCAGACTCAAGAACCTCTCAAATGCTGGAAAAAGCATTTTAGCACAGGGGTTCATTTGTATAAACAAATGCTTAAGGTTCAGACAGACTTTGCAATTTTAGTTTAAACCTGTCTCACTGTTAGAGGTAAAGCAGAAGCTGTGTTTAAAACAAGACAAGAGAGCAGATCATGGCAATTAGAGATCAGCTTTTTCTCTTTCTGTTACTAATAAGCAGTTAAATGTTCTGGGTTTGCTATTCAGCTGGTGCTGCTCTGCTTTTTGGACATAATTAAGGAAAGCACTTTTGCACATTCCCAGCCTTCAGCCTTTCAGTTGAATTCCTTGCATGCTTAAATCAGACACAGCCTTAAAAGTCTTGCTGAATGAGGACTCTAATCTTAACTCTTATCTTTCCATACAAAAACATTCTACTTCTGTGACAACTTGTCTACTGGCAGACTTTAGCTTGAAGGGATGGGCTACCATGACTTGGGAGAATCCCTGTGTGCCTGCACAGGACCAAAGGCAGCGTGTGGGATGTGCCAGATGGGAATGTTATATCCAGTGAGGCTGTTTGCCTGAAAGTTCTGGACATGTGGTAGCTTTGGCTGCTGAAAATCTGGAAGCTTAGAATTCTGTCTGAAGGGTTTAAGTTGGTAAACTGATTTCAAGTTTTTACTTCACCTGACTTCAACTCCCTTGGAGGGAATCACTGAAGATCACTTAATTCTGTTTATTTGTCTTACTTTTAAGTATTGATATGCACTGATTTTTAAAGCCAAGATGCATATATTTGTAAAGCTCAACAAGACCCTAATTTCTATTCCAGATAGTGTGTTTAAACACATAAATCCCCCTTTATTTTATAGCAAAGATTGCCATGGCAGAACAACTTTGACTCTTTCCCCACAGACTCATGGAGACATTTGCAAGTGCTAACCAGAAGATGTGGACTTCTCAGTGTTAAAGGCATTTGACATTGAAATAACACAGGTATATATGTCCTCTGATAGTGCTTATGCTGCATGTTTGTGTGGTTGTATTGATAATGTCTGGTAGGAAATGAGCAGATGTATTTAGGAACCAGTGCATTTTGGGTTTTATATTCCTCAAGAGAACTTTCAGTACTTAGGTATTGGTAATGCATCCTGTCCTGGGTTTTCTGGGAAATACATGGTAGAGTTCTTTGTATTTTATTTCTTGGCATACAGAATTCAGGGATCTTTTTAATGCAGGAAACCACACAGATATTTTGGTGACATCTGGGGAGGAGTCTTGTTTCTGTTCTTTAAGCAGTGGGTTTGCTGGTTTTAATATTTCTCCCTACAGTCTCTGTATTTTGGTCCAGCTGTAGGACTCTACATATGGTATGTGGCCCAAAGCCTCTTGAAGTTGATGGAAAGAACCCCACTGATTTAAGTAGGGTTTGGAGAAGTCCCATCTCTTAGGAGAGAACCTCCTTGTATTGGTTGTCATTCTCTCCTCTTATTTCTTGCTGCATAAATGACAAGGTCATTTGGAGTCTCTGTGCATGTGCTTAATATATGGAACTCTGGTCAACCAATTCACTGACTTCCTTTTCCATGCTAAAGCACTTTGAAGAAGTATTATTCTCTGTTGAACATTACTGAAAACATGATGTGTGTAGGACCCAGTGGCTGATGTCTGATTTTTCTGGGTTTAGAAGTCAGCCAGGCTTTGTAGTGGAAACTTTTATACATTTTTATAACACTTATGAGTGGAGAAGCAGTGTACACTAGCACTAATGCTCCAAGGGGTTCTCTCTTCTGTACAGCAAGTGACATTGAATTTTGCTGAATTGCTCTAAAGAAATCTTTCATACATCTCAAAGATGTTGAGATGAAAAGGATGAAATTCTATTGACCTGTATTCAGAATCTTTGCTTGTGACTTTGTGATAGAATTTCACCTTGCAATCCCTGTATACTTGGTCTCAGTAGTCATAGCAATAAATGCTAATAGGTTTAGTGGTGGCCCTGTTTGGTGTTATCATATAGATAAAGCCTTCTCAAAGCAGTGAATCACAGTATCCAGTAAGGGTATGTTTAAGGAGTTGAGGTATCTAAATATGTCTCTGTTTTCCTTCCTGCATTATGGAAGTGGTTTGGAGCCTGCTTTTCATCAGAAGGTGTGTGGAAAGAAGATTTTCTCCTGTAGAAAAGGAAGTGCAGATACAGTCTTCTGTCACAGAAGTTGGTGGAGCCATGAAATGCAGAGATAGGAAGCTTCACCAATTTAAACCTAAACCATGGGAGCTCAGCATTGCTGAACTCCAGTCTGCAGTCTTGCAGGCTCAGTTCTTGATTCTTTGTCAGTGATTAGTCAGCTAGTGAAAAACTGCATGGGATTTGTTATTATAGTTGATAAAATTAGTCTCTTTTAATAACTCAAAATAACAGGAGTTGAAATAGATAATAACATGTTTTCCTACTTCTGTGTATGTCCTGTTGATTTTATTTCTTTATTTTTAGAAACAGGCAGTTTGCTTCAGAACTGAATATAGAGATTATATCTGAGTATGAAGCTCTCTGGTATTTACAGCCATGAAAACATGCCCAAAGCTGTTTCACTGGAGCAAAAGAAAGTGGAACAATTAATCAGGGTCACTCATCTATCATTAAATTTAAAACAAAACCAAAAAAACTCACACAAACAAAAAACCTGAAACCAAAACAAACAAAACCCCAAACAACAAAACCCAGCTGCAGAATTCTCCCTCAAGCTGCCAGTCTCAAAACAAAAGAAATACTGGAATTTCTGCAAAAAGCAAAAAATTGTTGAGAGGCTAGAAGTTGATGAGTTTTGAACATCCTTGGACTATGTGGATGTGTTCTAATAAATGTCAGATCTGCCTCCCACCCCCAACTGCATTTCTGTATATGTTATCACAGTATTACTAGCATTGGTTTCAAACTTGATTTCTGTTACCTTAAGCCATGTGGTTTTCTTGGCCTGACAAGCTGGGAACTGTTCTCCAGAGCCTTAAAGCATTGACATAATTATCAGCTGCTAAATGTTTTGGAACACTTAAATATTTGGTGTGTTTGAGTGTTGGTTTGGTTTGGTTTTTTTGCNTTATCAGCTGCTAAATGTTTTGGAACACTTAAATATTTACCCCACACAGCAAATATTTGGTAGATTTTGGTGTGTTGTTTGTTGTGTTGTTTTGGTTTTGTTTTTTTGTCTTTTGTATGCTAGTCAGGCATTGTTTAATTTCTTTGTAAGGATAATGAGTTTTCTCACTCTGTAGAGTCCAGTGTGGCTGAAAACTCTACACAGAACTTGTTAGAAACTACCTAGCCATGGCTGTGTCTTCTTTCCTCTTCTGTCTTCTCTCGTGGCTTAAATCAACATACATATAAAGGGCATCAAGCCTGGTCACCATAATGGATCTTTAATTAGGTGGTGTTCTAGTGAGATGCACTTCCAAAAAGCTGGGATGAAAGTTGTCATTAACTAGCATCTGGGAGCTGTGGCCCATATCCAGCTTCCAAGCACCCATTAGGTCCTAGCAGAAAAAATGAAGATGAAATGTTGGTCATACAGAAGTGTTCCTGCACCTTGAGGCAGAGAGATGAAAGCAGAAGTTTGGGAGGAGGAGACGAGGTGGGTAGAAGAGCTTAGAAAATAAGAGGCTTTTTTACAATGAGGAGAGATGAGCTTTTTGAAGTCCTGTGCTGTTTATTCAGAAGCTGTTCTGTAATAAATATAGATGTGCAGTTTCCAAGGGGAGTTAGGAAGTTCTTAGCCTGAAGTTAGAAGTTAGATGCTGTAGGTTCTTTCCCTGGATATCATGGAGGTATTTCTCAAGGGAAAACAACAACAACAACAAAGCAACACCCTTCCTCCCAGCCTCAAACCAAGAATATATAGCTTTTTCTAGCATCAGGTTATTTGTGTGCCACCTCTTAAGGTTCCCTTAATCTTTGAAGACTTGTAAAAAACCCCATGTAATATCAAGCTGATCAGAGTCAGACAACACCACCTGTTTAAAAAGGATTTTGTAGTCCTTTTGGACAAAAACCAGAATAAATAGAGGACACTTATTTAAAGGAAGCCACAGAAACTTTGTATGTGTGAGGTCCTAAAGAGTATGTGGTCATGACCACAAATGTTATCTTTTAAAAGATTAACTTTCTCAGTCAAAACTAATTTGGAATAAAGTAAACAGTGATTTGCAGTAGGGTAGATAAAGTCCCATAGGTCTGCACACTTCTGGGTGAGAAGCTACTGATGTTTATCAGAAAATAACTGCTCTGGTTTCCAGTTGATATCTTTCCTGTGGAAAAAAATTATTATTGTTGGCTTTCCAGCTTCTCTCTTGCTGTGGGGTAACACACCCAGGATAGAGTCGAGGAATTTGGTTGTCAGATTATTTGCTGAGTTATTAAAGTACTGTAGAAAAATAAATCAAGAAGAGGATGAAGAGGTTGATAATTTAGAGAAATTAAGCAAATATCTGTGTTTAGGGACAGAGTAGTGACTGAGAGGTATTGAAAAGCCCAATTAGAAAAATAGTGTATAGAAACTGATTAGGTCATACGAGGAGGTGCCTACTAAGAATGTTATAAAGGAAAGTAAAGATACACAGGAAAAAACTTCTGAAAGTATAGTATTCCTTTGTGGAAAAGACTTATAGGGACAATTTTGGAAATCTCATCCATTGCAGCACAGAAAACCAGGCTCAGCCAATAGGAGCAAATGCCTCTGGTGACCTCCCAAAGAGAGGGAAAGTGCTGATTTGAACATGAATGAAGTCTTGAATTTTCTTAAGCAAAGGTTTTGGGGCACAATCAGATGTGCTGCTGAAGGTGATCTAAAGTTTACTTGGTTAAGCACATGGAAAACAACTTGTTTGTATTCAGTCTGTCAGTGTCTTACTTGTACATGCAGTCAAATGAGAGAAAACAAAGTGCAACCAGGGACGGTAACTTCAGACTGCAGCAAAACCTGCAGTCTTCAGACTATCTTCTTAATGTATCTTCTTAATGAAATGTCTCTTTTCTATTTTACAACTGGGAGACTGAAGCACAGAGATTAAATGACTTGATATAAAATGTCTGTCAAGTAATCAACACACTGGGCTAAAAATGATCCTGTTAACTCTGTGTACTGCACCATCTGCAATGAGATGGTTCACGTCTCCTGGCCTCGGCTCTCAGCCCCTCCCCGCTCCCTGTTTCAGGACCACGCTGAGGGACAGCTCCCGCGGCAGCACAGGGTCCGGTCGTGGTCCCGCAGGCACCTCCCGGGCAGCACCCACAGCCTCTGTGCGCTTTGCTCTGTTCTCTTGGCGAGCTCTGGGGACACTGCAGTGGCAGTGTCAACGTGAAGCTCTTGCACAGCTCGTGAAACCTCGTTCTCGTTTCTTCTGGTGGAGGGTTGACCTTATCTGCAATTGTGCACTGAAAGCAGACGTGAGAATCGTGGGGTGCTGATTTATTTAGGAGTCTTGTGCCACTTAGGAGAAGAGAGGTAGGTGGAAGGATGGATAGTTTTTAAGGTATAAAACTTCATTGCAAAAAAGATAACCTGTCAGGACACTTACTGCAGAGTGTTAGCATAGACATCGACTGGTATATCTGGATGAAGGGACAGTGTGCTCTCAGAAAGTTTCCTGATGATACCAAACTGGGAGGAGTGGCTGACACCCATCAGACTGTGCTACCATTCAGCCAAACCTGGACAGGTTGAAAGTTGGGGGAGAGGAACCTCATGAAGTTCAACAAAGGCAACTGTAGAGTCCTGCACCTAAAGAGGAATAACCCTGTGCATCAGTAATGGTTAGATATTGACCTGCTCTAAAACAGCTCTGCAAATGAAGGAGCTGAGAGTGCTGGTGGACAAGTTCACCATCAGCCAGCAGTGTGCCATTGTGGCTAAGAAAGCCAATGGTCTCCTAGAATACATTAAAAAGAGTGTGACCAGCAGGTTGAGGGAGGTTCTCCTCTCCTTCTATTCTGCTGTAGTGAGGCCACATTGTGTATAGCATTGTCTAGTTCTGAGCTCCCCAGTTCAAGAGGGATAAGCAACTACTGGGGAGATTCCAGTAGAGGCTAGGAAGATGCTGAGGGGACTGGAGCATCTCTGTGAGGAGGAAAGGCTGAGAGCCCTGTGGCTGGTTAGCCTGAAGAAGAGCAGACTGAGAAACAATCATCTGATCATATATTGATTTATATGTAAAGGGTGGGGGCAAAAGGATGGGGCCAGACTCTTGCAGTGGTGCCCAGTTGACAGGACAAGGGGGAGTGGGCACAAAGGAGAACCCAGGAAGTGATATCTGAACAGGAGTCTTTTTCCCGTGAGGATGCCAGACCACTGGACCAAGCTGCCCAGAGAGGTGGTGGGGTGGTCTTCTCTGGAAAAACCCACCTGAACATGACCCTGGGAAACCTGTTCTGGGTGAGTCTGCTTTAGCAGGGTAGTTCATTAGACTAGATAATCCCCAGAGGTTCCTTCCAACCCCCACCATGCTGGGACTCTGTCATTCTGTGACTGACATGCAGAGTTTGTCCTTTATTGGATTACATTAGACTACACTAGGTGTTTCAAAGAACTGTGTGTAGACAGCTGTGGAGTAATTTGAGATTGTTCCTAACTCAGTATTCACTGGCTGATTTCTGAACTAGTTCATGAGAAATTTAAACTCCTTGTTTAAAAAATACTGGCCCTGTGGCAAACCTTATTATAGCTCTGAATATTCTTTGTATCCTTAAGTCCAGCCATTTCTTTGAATTGGAAAACAAGGGGCTTTTGTAGGAAAAGGCTGGGATATGTAAAACTCTTCTGGTTGAGGGTGGAGGCAGTTTAGCTTATTCTTAAAGCTAAATCCCTGCAGCATTTTGTGGTAAAATTCTTCTGCTCAGCAGCCTTGGGTAAAGCATGACCACCTGGGTTGAAATGCAGACACATCTGAGGGTTGAGGAGCAGTGCCTTCCATTGAGTAAGGAATGTCTTGACAGTCAGCTGGAGTTTGTTATAGTTCTGTTGTTAATTATGCAATACCTTTTTTTCATGTGCTTCCCAATTTTTTAAGGGCCTAGCACTACAAAAAGGACCATGTACTGTTCCATTTTGGAGTTCAGCAGGCTGCCTGCAGAGGCAGCCTGGTGTTCAGTGTTCTTCTCCCATTGGCAAGTTCCAGCTCTCCCCCATGTCTCACCCTTTCAATGCATCTGCTTCCTGCAGCACTGCAGTCCCAGCACTCATCTGGTTGCTTCATGTGTGGCCTCTTTTGCATAAGTACTTAGCCAAAAGCTTATAATTCACTTTTAAGGTATCATCTATGCCCTTGTTTTCTCCTGACATTGTGGGTTCCAGCTTATTTTTCATTAATTCTGCTATTTTCTTGTTGCTGTCTTTGGCAGAAAATGGGAAATACTTGCTGTGGAAATGAATCTTCATTTTTCAGATCTAAATTTTCTTTTGCTTTCCAGGATATTCTCTTCCAAAATCACGAGGTTTTGGTTCTTTTTCATTGAGGTTAATCCCCACCACATATCACTTCTGTCAGAAAATGACAATAAAACATTGTACCAGGCTTGTTTCCCAGTTGATGGAGAAAGAAACTAAACCTGGCTACTAGCTTTAACTGGCAACCTACTGAAGATAGATACCAGATTTGTATTGGCTGCTCACTGTTACTGTAGCATCTGCAAACCTCTTAACTCTAATAATTTTATAGATAAGCTAATAAAGCACATCTGTAAACCAGTACTGGATAGCCTATAACTCTGAGGTTACGTCTCTGTTTCCTGAGCATTACCCTTGGTTTGCCTCCTAAAGATACAGAAGCTGTACTTAAGATAGAACATTACCTCTTTCTCTGCTTATCTATCTTTTGGTTGTTAGTATATTTATTCTGTAAGAGGCTGGTTTTGTTTTGGATTATGAGTCCTGAACATACTGTAACTGGTCAGACAGGATCTCATTCAAGCACAACCAAAGCATAAGCAGTTAATACCAAGACTAAGGGTTTTTGTAAGGAACAAAAATGCAGGTAAAGCTAAAACATATATACACTTTTGAAGTGGCAAACTGAGGCATTGATGGGGAATCTCAGCAGCAGCCAATGGTGGTGTTCAAGGCTGCAGTTTTGACAAAAACAATTCAATCTTGGATATTTTTGGGGTTTTTTTTCCTGAACCAAAATCACATAAGGATTTTTTTCTCGAGCCTCTGAATGCACATTTCTGGATTCCCATTCCTTTCTGGTAGTGCTTATATGCATTGACAATGGAGAATGCAGCCTAACATATCTATTTTCACCCAAGTCTCACCAACAACTATCTTTCTAACCCATCCCAGTTTGACACTTTCCTGTGTTCCATGTCTTCAGTTCTTGGCTCCCTAGGTGTGCTGCAAACCAAAGCATGGGTCCAGTGCTAACACAGAGCCAGCTGTAGAAGGGAAGCTCTCATCAAAAAAGCCTTAAACACAAATTCTTTGCTCCTTAAGGCTGGTAAATGGGAAGGGAAATGAAATTTCACTCGGGTTCCATGTGGTTTCTTGTTTTTCATAGATGAAGACAACATTTAAGCCACTGCACCGTGACCTGGCGTGGGGATACACTGCCAGGTGAGAAGACCTGGCTGTGGGATAAGGAACCTGTCTGTGTTGCCTTTGGCCACAGCAGCAGAAAATAGTGTGTTCAAGGGAAAAAAAAAAAAAAAAGGCTGAGCAAACATCTTGTGGTGTAAGTTGATTGAAATCACTGGCATTAGGCACAGGATGAACTTTGAAACGAATTTGGAATCCATGAATTATTTCAGATAGAACTTTCTGAGCACTGAGCAAATGTTAATGTGTCAGCCCAATCCCTCTTCTGTTAGGCAAGTATTATTTACTGTCTTCATTTCACTGACTGGAAAATTGAAATTTCAAGGGCTTCAACCTCTGTAATCTTGATATAAACTGGAACTAATTCTGGTTTTGTGGTGTTGCTTCTCATTGGTGCTGAGTAGGTGAAATTTGAAAGCAGCTTTTCCCTTTTGCCAGGGAGAACTGGGACAGCTGAGCCAAGCAGATGGATCTCCACAAAACAATAGTGTGGTACCTGTTGATGTTGGCAAATGTGCCCGAGTTCCATTCGAAACACGGAGCCTTATTCATTGTTGCTGTGCTTATTCTGCTGATGCAACCTTTGCCTGGGTGATTGCTGTTTGCTGGCTTCAAAAGTTAGCAGGTTTATAAAAGCATCTGTCAGCAAATAAAAGGCTAGGCTCCAAGGAAAGTGTTTTAAAACTAAATCTGAAGCCTGCTGGAATTTGCATTAGATTCCTTTTTAGTTGCATCAGCTAGGACTATATTGTGACTGCTTGACACTTACCATTTACTAATGCTGAATGGAATACTAATGGAGAGAGGTTTTAATAGAGATGTCAGCTACTCAAAGAACAGCATTTGACAAATGCTGGCAAGTGTTTTTACAATGATTTTATATAAAGGTTTTCATATAGATAAATCCTAAGGTGCTTTACATTAATCTTTTTGGAGGGGGTGGATGGAGTTAATTTGTTCTTGCCATTAATCATTTGAAACCATCTGATGTTCTGTCTGTCATGATAAAAGTCCACTTTTGAGGTCTGCCAGGGGAAAGAAAAGCTTACCTCCTGTGTGCAGCCTATTGTGGAACATTCACATATTCTATAATGCAGCCAGTTAGTTTCTGTTGAGTTCTTTTGTTTCTGTCTTTGATTAGTATATTCTGTGTGTTTAGAATGAACAGTGTATAGGGGATATATGAATTTTTTTCAAAAGGTGTTAGATGAAGTGACATCTAGTATACAACACCTACTGTCTTAAATACAGAATACTTAAAACATTAAAATCAGCTTAAGAAGCAGCTAATTGGAAATGGCTATAAAAATAAGACAGGGAGCAAAACACCATCATCCCCCACCCCCTGAAATTCAAATGGCACCTCTAATGAGAAACATACTTAGAGCCTTGTAAGATTACACTATTCAAGAACAACATATTAGCAGGTTTTTTTCTTTACTTAGCTGTGACTTGATCCATAAAAACTCCAGTTAACCCAGAGGGAACAGCTCTCTCAGAGGAATCAGTTATTTGCCTCTCTGCCAGTCCAGGGCCTTGAGGATATTTAGAGGCTTAACTTGCTGCTTTCAGTGGTAAAAAGGTGTTCAAGAAATCTTTCAGCTTTGGTGGTTGTTGCTTTGGAGGAAAGTGCAGCAGCATCATGCTGATGATCTCTGAAGAAAGCAACAAGGGATCCAATATGATCAGAGAGGGAAATCACTTGAGTAGTTGTTTACCTGCTTGCTCTAATCCATCCTGTGGCTCTTGCAGATACTTGATGTGCTTTTCATCATACATAGCATAGTTATGAGAGGACTTTGTAGGAAGTAGGACCCTACTGCTACTGAGACAGAGAGTAGTATATGTTACTGTGTGAAGTCAGTGGCTTGAAGACAAACTCAGATTATGAAAATCAGCTTTTTTATTATCAGCAGGAAGCTGACCATTTCCATACCTCTCCTGTGGGGAAAGCAAGGGTTAACACTTTTATACACAAGGGTTTTTGTACCACTTTAACTTTTATATATAGACAAAACTTCATTTTCTAAGGTGTTGTTTATCCTTTGTGCTCCAAACCATCAAATCATGCCAGTTCACTGGAGATAATTACTTCATACAACAACTCCCCTATGTGGTGAACTTTCCTTTCCTGTAGGGATAATCCAAAGCTTTTCCAGCAGAGAATTGCTAGATCAACATCATCTCTGTCTTGCTAGTTGCTTACATGTAATACTTCAGCCTGAATTTGTATCTTGCAATTTCAGTGAGATTGTGATTTAATAAGAGCAGTTGGAGGCTGATATATTAAACCACCAGAAAAGTCTTGCTTCATTAATTTCTTTTTTCAAGTTGCACCAGGGGAGCTTCAGGTTGGATTTTAAGAAGAATTTCTTCCCTTACAGGGTTATCAGGCATTGGTCCAGGCTGCCCAGGGAGGTGAAGGAATCATCATCTCTGAAAGAGTTCAGAAACCATGTGGATGTGATGCTTGGGGCCATGGTTTGGTGGGGAACATGGTAATGTTGGGGAGATGGTTGGTCTCTGAGGTCTTTTCCAACCATAATGATTCTACAATCCAGTTTTGGGTTGGAACCTACACTGAGGCTATAGGTAAGGCTCCTGCCTGTGATGTGATAAAACTGCTGAGTCTGCTGGCCTCAAACACAGCAAGAGACAAAATGTGAAAAACCCCTGATTACCATGTTGCTTAAAAGAGAGCACAATTAAAATGTTAGAAGGGACATAGAACTGCATTCTCTGGCAGGGACAGAGGGTCAAACAAATCCTCTGTCATTAACATTTGATCCTATTTATATTTAAATATCAGCCCTCCTGGGTGGAATGCAGTACTGCTGTCTGAAATGGCATTGTGCTAGCAAACACTTAAATAGCATCTTTCTAAGACTATTGCACTTTGATTGTTTTATGCCTCACTGATTACATTGACTTGCTGGAAGAAAAATAACAACATTAAAAAAACCCAATAATAATCCAAAATAAATACTAGTGATTGAAAGCTGTGGGTTATTTCAGTAGCTACTCCAGGATTACACAATTCCAGTAGCTTTTCAGCTATGGAATTTTTCTTACTAGATGGAAAATGTGTTTTCTGATCATCTTAACTCCTCATTTCAGTGCTGAGATGTTGTAATGAGCACAGAATCTCTTTGCTTACATCTTCAGATGGGAAGAGCCAAAGATGTTCATCTAACTTCTGTGTAGAAAACATTTGTTACTTTCAGAGCAATGTTTTGAGACTTCATTTTGCAAAACAGTTTCAAATATAAACCTACACAATCCAAAAGAAAAAACTTACAAGGTCCTGATGAAACTAAGTCTTTGAGGCTGAGCAAAGTATTATGATTTAATATAGTCTGTGCATTTTGACCACTGGACTCAAAAGAGTATCCTTCAGCAATGCTTTAGTTGAAAAGACTTTATTTTTTCTGTTTCTTCTCACCCTAAAAGTTCAAAGTATCAAATAAAAAGCTTACTGAAGCCATTTCCCAGGAAGTTGATTGCTATTGTGTTTGTTCAGCTTCAGTTCTTTGGTAATTATTGTTGCTTTTCAATATTGTTTTTCCTCCTCTCTAGAACTGCAGGAGATAGTTGTGCTGAAATAGCATTGCAATCAAATAAAAGTTGTCTTTGACAACTCTCTTCACATGGTCAAAAGGCCTTTACCTTCTTCCCTCATGGCCATATTTGGCCTGGAAGAACACAGTTACTTTTTGTTTTGCTGACTTGGGAGTTTTCTTGGATGTCATGTTTGACCTTGTTTACTCAGAAAGAGGAAGAAATCTTCAGTAACTCTCCTCTACTCATTTCTGATGGACAATAGCTTCTGTGTGTGAGGAATTCCAGCTGAGGAGGGCAGTCTGCGTTGCTGACCTTCACAGACTGCTGTGGTTCTGTGAATTGCTGCCCATGCAGCAACAGGGCTTTTCTTATTCCATTGTTTGAATTTGGGAAGGGAAGACTTAAAGGCTTTTATGCCTTCTGCAGAAAAGTTTCCAAGTTTCCAACCAATTTTGTTTTCTCAGTGGCTTGGGATACAATATAAGAAGCAAAAGTCAGTCTGAAGTGGCTTTAAAAGAATAGATGGATACACTAAGGGAAGTGGGGAATGAAGATGCTAGGAGTTTATTAATAGTCAAAGTGTTAAACCTATCAGAAATAGGTATCAGCAGCAGCAAGAAGGAGGAGCTAAAGGGAACCAGTAAAACAAACAAATAATCCCAGAATGTAACTGCAATAGCAGAACCAGAATGTAACTGGCAATAGTAGTACCATTTTCAAGACTTGAAGTGCAGAGCCCACAAGGAGTGGGGAAAAGCTGCTGGAGAGGTCAAGAAACAAAGCAGGAAAAGAATAAGTGTGAAAAAGTAAAGCTCCCACCAAGGTTGGAAGGAAAAGAAAGTAAAAAATCCACAAGAACAATAACAAAAAAGCCCACAAACAAAAAACAAACAAAAGGGCAGAAAATAAGAATAAGAACTCTTGATAACTTTGCAATGAAGACTAAGGACCATAAAGACAGGACCTGAAAATGTGCACTTAACATTGAGAAGTTGCTAAGGCATCGTGAATGCTTATTACTAGGTGGAAATGCCAACTGCTTTGTGGCTGCAGAGGAAAAGTCCCAAAGACTGTCAATAGAAGCTGCTTGTTAAAATACTTATTCCCATTCAAGTTGGGAAAACTCCCTTGGTACTGATTTGTAACATGCCTGTGAGTTGCCAGTACAGCTGCTGATCTGCAAGGACACTAATCAGGGAACTTTAGCATCATCTTCATGACAAGAGAACATTCCATTGCTGTTTACACCATCAGAGGTGTCTGACCACTTTATGAAGGAGGTGGCTTCCACTCTCTTAATTAATGGACTGGGATGCAGAAGCAAAGGGCAAAGCTTTTGCAAAGTGGTTACTGATTTATAGTGTCTTCAGTTAGATGCTTATTTTAAGATGAGTTTTCAAATTTGGTTATTTCTAGTGAGGATACAAAGCTCACTAAATAGTCTGAAACTAACTGCAGGCTTTGGGAGCTGAAGGGATGCAGTCCAGATCTCCCTCTTCCTGCACCCCACTCCAGTGATGCTATTATAAACTGTACTGCCTAAACTGCTTCTCAGGCTTTAAAAGGTCCTCAAGAAACACCAGTCTGGCTCCAGCACTGCACTCCCCTGGGACCTCTAACTGATGGAAGTGTCATATTTAGCAAGAAGTCTGGTGTTTATTTCTGATGTTATTCAGCTAGTTTCCTTTCACTCTTTCACTTGTTTTCTTAACTTCTTTCCAACTGCTCCACTTAATTAGGAACATTAATGCTTCTTGGTGACAGAGTCTTCCTGTCCTTTGGATTCTGTGCAATTAAAAATAGTGGCAAGAGAAAGGGTGGTCTTTATTGCTTAGGCTAAGGGATTAGGTATTTGAAACACAAGGTATTGTGTGATAAGTAACTTAGTCTCTTAGTTCCCCATCTAGAAATTCTGTATAATTATTCCCCTTTTACCCCTTTCTTTGCCTACCTTGTCTGCTTAGACTTGGGGTTCCTGGGAAGAGGTAATCACTTCCAATGTGTTTAAAAGCTCTTGAGAGGGATCTGCCATGTACTGGCTATTACTGCAGGAAACACTGAAAGCCACTAGCTCTGTGGTTTCTGATTTTTGGGGATTTATGTTTTGTTTCTTTTCCCTTTACTTCCATATTTAAGGAAATTCATTGATCTTCTCCCCCACACCTGTTGTGCCTGGCAGGTAACAAGTACTTTCAGTATTCCTTAAGCCATTTCTCCATAATGGCTTTCCTTAGCTTTGCTGCATTCATCAGCTTGTCACCTCTTCTGTTTTTAAAGTGTGTTCATCATAGGAAAACTGCCTATCTCACTGTGGCTGACATCCTCTTCTTCTGTGACAGCTTTTCCTTTTATGATAGGTCTTACACTTGTTGATTATGGCAGGGATTTTGGGAGGGAGGGGTGGGACTGACTTTTGTCCATTTTCCAGATCAGTTTGCATCTTTAGTTTAGATGCTCACTCCAAGAGACTCTGAACAGGGCTGATTTCTTGCAGTACAGTTACCAAAACACTCAGGATGGGATTAGCACTGTTTAAGTTCTCCAACACAAGGGCAGGCAAATGTTCTTTGCAAGTCTTCTACTCTAAGTTTGACTTGGCCCAAAGCTGTTTAGCTTTTTGATGGCAAAAGGCATTTAACTGCCTAAGCTTTGGTGTGTATTTGAAATACAAAAACTACAAAGACATTGTACTGAAAAGGTTTTCCAGTACTGTATGTATTTCAGACAGTGTTCCTGACTGGAGACTCCACTGAAATGCCATATGTTTAAAGCAAGTCTCCAGTGGTATGTTTCTTAGAGGAGCTCTGGAGGTCCTTTTTCCATCCCAGCCCTGACGTGATGGGAATAGATTATAGCAGACCTCTAATTACCTTTCCTTAAGCTTCAGAAAGACCTGTAACACAGCTCTGTGGCAAAAAGCTTTCTCTTTCTCCATCTCAATGGGTTATTGTGCAGTTTCCTCTCCAGCTGCTTGTCATTCTGGAGAAGTGCTGACTGGAAGGCAGTGGGTTTGCATTGGATAACTGACACTTATTGCTTGAGACAGACAAGGATGTAAATTCTCTCTCCCTTGGGAAAGGTGATGTGTGTGAAAAAACAGGGGCCAAGCTCCTGCCTGTCACTGAGAGATGAGCTAATCTTTTCCCTTGACATGGTGTGAGACTGCAGGCTGTGGCACAACAGCCCAGTTCTCTTGCCACCCAAAGTCAGAAGAGAACAACTACAAAGATTGCTTTGGCAGCCACCCTCCTGTCCTTTACACTAATTCACTCTGGTTCTTAGAGTGTTTTGGGCTGGTCTCTAAGCTATCCTCTGCTTCACTCTGATCTCATGATACTGAGCTAGTGGGATTCATAGCCCAGGACAAGGGAAGGTCCTTCACCTCAGCTGCTGGAACTGAGTTGAAATCAATGTTTAACTTCTTGATGTTCTGCTGACTCTGACTGGCTGCTGGCTTCCATAGAGCTGAAGTGAGCTGTTGCAGGATGTTTTGTAACAAACAAAAATCAAACAACAACAAAGCCCCCAAACTTAACTTAAACTGTCTGGTTAGTTATGCTTTGCTTCTTTGTCTGGAGCTAGGTTCATGGCTTCTGATCTGAAACCTGTTACTCAACCAGTGCTGTACAATGTATATCAATTTATTGTGACTCAGGATGACAGGCTTGGGTGTTTTAACCTTTATTTTAGTTGAGTTCAAAAGGAATCAACTAAAGATATGAATGGTGGAGGAAAAACTAAGCACTGTCTTGAGTCTGAAATGTGGTGGCTGTGAGGTGTTCCCTTGCATTGCTGTGATTTAGTTTTTGAAGAGGAAATAAGGCAAGTAGAAACTGATCTTTCACTGTGTGCTCCTAACAAATGTAATCATGGAATGGTGTGGGGAGACAATAATGAAACCTTCTGATAAAGGCAAAGAGAGTCCTCAGAGATCTTCATTCCTGTGCATTATCAGCATAACAACAAGTGCTGCTGTTGGATCTCTTGATCTATCTCCAGATGGTATGCTTCCTGGGCATACATTGCTGCTGCATCTGTCACCAGGGCTTTTTTCCTCAGCAGAAACAATGCCATGGCTATAAGAGGCATTTTTCTAAGGACAGATTGTGTGGTTACTGGCACTAGTCAGATGGTTTTTTCCACTGAAACTTTCTTTCTCAAATAATTGAAAAGCACTGAAAGTACTTCTCTAGGAAAATTCATCTGTTTTCAAGTAGAACTTGATTTGCAGAGTTTCAGTTGAAAGTTTTCAGCTCTCTAATTGAAGTTTCAGCTTTTCTGAGGAAAGCAGACATCTTATTTTTACTGAAAACTAGGAACACTTTGTACTGTGAGGTTGGATTAATTGTTGTATTTCTCAAAATGGTTCAACTAAACAGTTAAAGCCTTGAGTACTCATTCTATTTCCTTCTTAATAAGGACTAAGTAACTATTTGCTTTGTGTGCCCACAGCCCAGGACATGATACAGCCACACAAAACCTCTCAGTGACTCAGGACTTAAGGATAACTTCAAACTGAAGTTATGCTGTTAAATTCCCTGCCATAGAAATGCTGCTGATGAGAAGTTCCTAGCTCTATACACTGTCACCCTCTTAAATTTGTCCTCACTTCTACTGAATAAGTTTTTGGGAATAGAGACTTTCTGAACTAGGTCAGCAAAAGAGTGCAGGGGGGGGAGGGAATGAGAAAGAGGAGTGCTATGGATTTTGGTACTGGTATGTGTTTTAGGTTAGTTAACTGCAGGTCACTTCACAGCCCTAATTTCAAGTGTAATGAAGACAAATTAAGAAACACATACCAAAACAAACCACCAAGGAAAACTCAGAGAAACCAAAAACCAAAGAACAAACCCAAATCAAACAAAACAACCAAAAACACCAAATGAGCAAAAAAATCCCCAGAAACAGAACAACAAACAGAACAAACAAAAAACCCCCAGGACATTAGACACAATTTCTTGAGGGGGAAAGGAAGTAATCTCATCCTGAATCTGTCAGTGAAGGAATTGAATACAGGGCTGCTCTCAAGGACTTGCTGCTGCTGCTGATAGAAAGATGCCCTATGAATAAGCTCTGTTAGACCAAAATTAAGACATTAAGGAGAAAATGTAGCCCTTGTGGATCTCATCCTGAGATTTATTGTTACAAAATGGGAGACTTGGCTTCTGTAATGGTTTGGGTTTTTTCTGTATTTCACAGCAAACTTGAAATTCAAAAAGTTTTCTCAGGGCAGAGCTGGAGGTGGATCTTTGTTGTAAAATATGAGGCAAAACTTTAGGAAGCACCTGTCTCCTGTTAGTAATGTCATGGGGTGGCACTATTCATCACAGAGCTCCAAAGAGGTTAGCACAGTCAGCCACACTGCATAGGAGACCCTGGGGCACCCACAGGTCCCTTGTTTTGTGGTTCACCTCAACAGGCTGCTGGAAAGCTGGGGCTGAGAGGGTTGAAGGAGCTTGTGCTTCTAGATAGACATGGAAAGCATAATGAGAAGAATTAGAACCATCTAACTTCTTGAGAATGGCTGACTAGCTATGAATGAAGCCACAGGTGATCCCCTTTGGATTCAACATGTTTCACAACATTCCCATTCCAGACCTGCATAAGTCATGCTCATTCTCATGTCACCCACAGCCAGTGTTAGACCTTGCTGGACTCCTTCCAATTATATGTGAGCCATTTGGTGGTAAGTTTTGGGGTTTATGCCACAAAAGAGGCTTAAGGATACATTCTAGAGTAATTTGACAGTCTCCATTTCCAACTGGAGTGACTGAGGCTAAGAGGAATAAGCTGTTTTATACAGCCCATGGATGAAGCCAACTCAAAGATCTAATTACAAAGCAAAGGAAACAGCTTTTGCTGTTCCCAGAGTACAAATGTTGTCTTTCCAATTGCCACATGTTCAAGCTGACATCAGTCCCTATAAAAACAACCCCAAACTCTGATGCTTAGTGAAAAGGAAGGTTTCTGCTGCTTCAATTCACTATTGCTTCAGGGGAACCAGCAGATGATGGTGTTGCATGAGTCTGGTAGAGCCATGAGGGTACCCTGAGCTGTTAAGCAGGCAGCAAGTTGCATCTAAGGAGGGTGACAGCCCATCATTGCCAGCTGCAGTGGCCTGGCCTAACTCCCTGGGGAGGAAGCTGAAAGAACAAGAGGAAACCAGGAAGGAACTGGGTAGAGTGTGGAGAAAGAAACTGGGCTGGATGCAGAAGAAAAAGGCAAGACACTTTAATTGGGACCAGGATGGGGGAAACAGATGGATTGTCTGAGCAATTGTTTGCCTGTTTATTTTTGGCCTAGATTTAGATAAATCAAGTTTTATTTTAATTGTTTCCCATTTCTCTCTGGAATGAAACTGTCCCTTAAATATTTTACTGCACATACTTATTGTGTTTGTAAAGAAGCAAGGAAAGAAGTAAAGAAAAGCAGAGAGTCATAAAGGTGGTGTTCCTCCCTTTTCTTTAGGGAGATTACAGATTGGAGCAGTCAGTCAGTTATAAGATTCTGCTCAGTTTTCTCTTTTGCCTGTATCTCCTGTATCCAAGCAGATACTCTACAGCTTGTTTAAGTGGAAGAACACTGTTTGTTCCTGTTGGAACATGGCAGATTTCTAAGTGGAAGGTCTGTTGAGAAGCTGAGTCTGGAGACATTCCTGGGTGACCACCTGAAGCACAGGCATTTGGAAGGTGGACAAAGAAGGGTGTTGGACCCTGATCATTTGCCTTTTGTGTCTGTCCCTTGAGCTGGTGGCATACAAATGGAAACAGAGAACAGGCATTACTATGTCCATGGGGTTTTTGTGGTTTTTCCCCTCAGCTGGTACAATTTGGTGAAGCTGACTAGATGGTGGGACCAGGAGACTGATGTTTTTAGTAGACCTGATGTTTATTAGGAATAGAGCTTCCCCTTTTTTCACTTGTAGAAAGGAAAGAATAACTAAAGATAGGTGGTTGTTCAAAGGGGGAAATTCATAGAAGGCATTTCTGTAAGGACCTGAGACTTGACTTGAAAGGATCTGTCTCCAGCTGTATCAGACTCTCCCTACTGCAGACCATGGATGTAGATCTTCTTGGTCATGTAGCACACACCTGAGGGTGCATATTTACTTGTAAGAAGCCACAGCACCAGACTAGCTTCTGCATGGATTTTGGTATATCCTTGGGTAAGTTGCTCTCAGGTTTGAATGTGTGTGAAAGAGAACTGGCAGACCATTCACCAGACCAGGAGCTGGCTGAAAGTGACAGCTGGCATCATGACACTGCTCATCAGACCCCTGTGATCCAACAACAGGGCACATCCCATGGCTGAATGTGAAGTCCACAGTAGCTACAGTATGGGTGGATGAAAGGACATGCATTTGGAACAGTTGCCATGACTCAGAGGTAAAAGTCACAAGCACAAAACTGAAGCAAGCAGAGTGTTTTCCAGGTCATCACAGGTTATGTGGTTGTGTGTATGTTCTTATTGGTGTTTGGAAGTGGGAGTTTAAAATCAGTGAAACCTTTTTGGAGGTGTGACACTGCTAGTGATGCTCTACTGGAGTTACCTTTCTGTTCTCTTCTCTACCAGGGACTGACTGACATCCTGTGATTAAAAAGTCTGTGTGTATATATATATGGGTGTGGGAGTTATGCATCTGTTTCCAAATGCTCTTCTTTCAGTAGTTCTGGATGTTTTCCTTTATTTTGAGATGATATGTTAGGAGAAGGCACCAGAGAGCATAGATGCCTTAAAGGGAGCAAGAAACTCAGAGTTTAGCTGTTAATAGTAAATTATCTTACAGAATTTATCAAGGAGGAAAATAATGGGATCTGTACAGCTGCAAAAGCCAAACACATAAAGGTGTGTGTGGTTTCTGGAACAAGCTCCCAGCAGTCTATAGCAGGATTATCCATTTCTATCAAATTCTCCTTCAAGGTGAGCACATCTAATAGAGCCCTTAGGCTCCCCTTATTCTCCACTTTCACTGAAACAAGATCTGAAAAACATAAAAGGAATTGCACTAGAATAGGAGTAGAGTTATGTTTGGGGAAATTGGGCTCTTGAGTGCTAGGAAGGATAAAGCAGTTTCTCTGAAGAGGCTGGCAGTGATGGACCTGCATGAAGCCTTTCTCAGGACAGTGAGGACAAAGGATCAGAAAGCAAAGGAATGTTTAGCTTCCTGCCTGGTGCAGGCTGAGCTGGCAGCCTGAGAAGATAAGACAGTGGGGTGCTGGGGGCAGTGGGTTATCCAGCCCCATTTGAAGCTACAGCTGGAATGTAAATAGTCTGAGCTTCTGAGAGAAAATGTTATCTTGCCTTGAATTTAAATTCTCCATTTCAACTTTCCCAGCCCTCAAACCTCTGGAGTAAGGTTTTGCCACTGCTGCTCACAGGGAAATCTGTTTTGTTGTTACTCCCTTCTGTCTCTCAGCCCTCTGAAATGTTTCTCCCATCTTACCCTGCCCTCTGCCTCCCTTCCAGCCTCCACAAACAGCCCCAAGGAAAATAGGAGACTATTAGAGAAAACACTACAAAGGGCTCACTGTTCAAACCCCCTCCAACAGCCTCCAGTTACAGAGCACAGCACTTGCATCCACAGGGCAGAACTTGCTGCATCTGCTCTGCAGAGTCCCCTCAGAGGTCTGAGCCTTTCTTCACTGCCACTGTTCTTTACCTTCTGCATTTCTAGTGTTTTCTTCTGCCACTCTTACCCAACACCTTGTCTTCCACCTCCCCTACCACACACCACAACATCATTTGGTGTGTAGTCTCCATTCATTTACCTTCCTCTAGGGAATCTACTTCCCTATGGATTCTTTGGGAATCTGCAGTAGAGCTTTGCTGTCTTTAAAACACTTTCTCTTCTCTTTTTTCTTCCTTCCTCTTCTCTTAGAGCCCATTGAGAAGATCTATGTATATATATTCCAGCTGTTTGAATTAAGTGTTTAGCATGGTTTAGATTTTACTTAATCCAGAATTTATTGAATCATTCACTGGACCCTGTCTTTTATGAGAGCTGCTTTAGCATTGAAAACAGACAAAGGGGGGGGGGAATAAAAGGGGGCAGGAGGCAATCTGAAGGGCTTCCAAGAGAGCAAATTCTCTCTCATGCAACTGTAGGTCTCAAGTGGGATGTTAGCTGGGCCTTGCAGAGGTTTTGCAGTACTCCCAAGTCCAATGACCAAATTCAGGACTGTGTCTGAAGCTGTAACAGGAACATCTGTGATGGGCAAAGGAACAGCCAAGAGAGGGGTGGGCAGCAGTTAGGAGAGGACAGCTTAGACTTCTCCTGTATTCCTATAAGTGTTGACCTTGGCTTTGAAACCCTTCTTTCATCTGCCCAGCTTGCATTTAATCTCTTTACTTTGAATCCTTTGGTATAATTTGGTTTATCTGGGTTGGGTTTTTTTTTTCAAGGCCATTGTGCAGGGTCAGATAGATTCAGTGCAAATTTAATAACATGTAACTTGGTTGTTCTCCAAATAACAATCAGGAACAGTGTTTGTTTTGGCAGCAAGAAGGGAAGGTCTTAAATGGGTGTACTTGGCCAAAGAGCCATTTGCACACATAGGAATGATATATTTTCTGTTTCTCCTCAAGGATTTGTGAATTGAATTAGAATATGCTGCAGCAGAGTTCTGCTTGCTGTGCATTCAGCATGACAGAATGGCTGAGGGAAGAGGTGCTATTAGGGTGCCTAGCTTTTTCTAATCCTCACTGATTAAACTCCAGATGTCAAATAGCAGGAGTTACCTTTAACTTACTCCTGAAGTTCTAGTTCCATTATTCAGATGTTTGCTCTTCCCTAGCTGCAGTAAGGCTCAGAGTTTGATGTGTTGACATAACTCAGCTCTTGAGCTTAGCAGAGTAAGAGTTGGTAGGAACAGAACTGAAATGTGCTGTAGGGAGAGTACTGAACTAGTGCTGGGTTTTGAATGCAGCTAATGGCCTGCTCTAGTCTCTCTTGTCTACTGTAGGAAAACATCTTGCAAATAAAGTCTTTTTAGTATTTGGATATTTTGGGTTTCCCTAAATTCCCTTAGGTATTTATGTCCCTGAGAGCATGTCAAGGGTTAGAGATTTAGTTCTGATCTAACTCAAACCAGGACAGAGAGAAGCAGCCTTGAACAGTCAGATGGAAATGACAGAAAGCTGCAATGGGGGAGGGAGGGGGGGAAGTGTTTTCTTCTGTGTCTGAAGTGACAAGTCCTTATTTAAACACTTAGAACAAACCCCTGAAGCTGTCTTGTCATTTTAGTTAGCCCAGCATAGGGGGAATCCCTTTCCTTACAGTGGCAGACAAATATTTTAATGCAACTTTAACCACTTATCAGGAACAAACTTCTTCATTAGACCTTGTTCTGACTGGGATCATACTGTGCTTATGTGTTGTGCTTCCAGACTGGAAACAAAATCCAAACAACTCTGGAATTTATTCAGTTATGAAGGGCATAAGTGAAACCATGTGCTTGGGGCCAGTTAAGAGACACCTGAGTGGCAACTTTTATCTTCATCCAGATCAAGTATACAATGCCTCATGGGGGGAGGGAGTGCAGCACCTTGCCAAAGAATTAAGGCTGTATTTTAGGGCCAAGGTTTGTCACTACATTTATCTTTTAACTCCTCTGTACAAGTCTGATGAACAAAGTTGTGTGAAAATGGTTCACTACTTACATGCTGTCTCCTCATTAACTACTGTTAATGATCTAACATCCAAGTGCATGAGTGCTCTGCTCCCCTCTGACGGTGCTGTCTTCTCTAATCTATCTCAACTGAGTGTGCAAAGCACAGAGCCAAATTTTGCTTCTTATAAAGCTATGTCACTTGTACTCCAGCAGTCTCCACATAGATCATATCCTTCCTGAGTGTATCTGCTGTCCTGTATGTGGCTGATGCCATCCTGCTGCTTTATGTGTCTCAGTGCCACCTGGGTGTGAATTGGCCTCTGCCTAAGAGCTGTGCAGCCATGCTGGTGTGGCATTGAGCCTGGGGCTTTGAGGGGTCTGGCAAAGGGTCCCTAGGACTATTAACCTGAAGTAGGCTCATGTCTAACCAGCCTCAAATACACGGAGAGAGGCATGTGGCTGCTGGGAAGAGCATTCAGAGTCATAGAACATTCAGAGCTGGAAGGAACCATCAGGATCATGGAGTTCAGCTGTTGGCTCTGCACAGGACAACCCCAGAAATTACACCATGTGTCTGAGGGCTTTGTCCAAAGGCTTCTTGCATTCTGTCAGGTTTGGCACTGTGACTACTCCCCTGGGGAGCCTGTTCCCAGTGCTACAGTACCCTCTGCATGAAGAACCTCCTAATATCCAACCTAACCTTCCCCTGGCAAAGCTTTATGCCATTCCCTTGGGTCCTATTGCTGATCAGCAGAGAATAGATCAACTCTGCCCCTCTGCTTCCCCTCCTGAGGAAGTTATAGACCACAGTGAGGTCTCCTCTCAGTTGGCTTTCCTCCAGGCTGAACAAACCAAGTGAAATGATTTAGATGAGCCTTCAGTGAATGCAGACAAAGAGGATGACCACTGGTTCCTTGTGTGGGGTAGGAGACACAGAGCCTCTTCTGACTGCCTTTGTTGGGCTATGCTTTTCCAGCTGGGGAGAAACAGGACTCAGATAGCTGCCCAAGACATGACTAAAGAGATCAAAAGAAATCCTGCTGTGCTTTGACTGCAACCTACTGGGATTAGAAGAGGAAAGAAAGCAGTGGATCCCAAGTTTCAGTTATCCATTAGTGAGGAAGTGTCACAATCTTGGCTTGGGATTTTAGCTCAAGTTTTAACTGCTTGTGTGTTCAGCTCTGGGAGCTGTGGCTTCACTCTCTGGGGAAATGATTTAGATAATGGATTTTCAAGCAGCTGGTTGTCCTGCAGAAGTGAAAGCATGCTTCTGGCAAGTACCACATACCAGGACCTGATGTACCCCTGTTTGTCTTCTGGTTCCTCCATCCATGGAGTGAAGGTCCCTGCTTCCCCCAGTGAAAGCTCAGACAGAAATGTCCCTGATTAACAGCTGACTGATGTCTGCCTGATAAAATCATTTAAACATAACCCCAAATGGTGAAGCTTAGAAATGATGGGTTCACATTTTTGGTTCAGATGTAAAGAGGGGGGTGGAAGAGGAGTTGTTGTTTTGATTCTGTTCTGCTCATTTGCTTTTAACCTCAAAAACAGTTGGCATGGAGAAAAGGATTCTCTAAAGACTCTGAAAATAGCAAATCTGAATAAGCAGAATGCTTTGCAAATGAGAGAGCACAAGCACACACAGCTACCCAGCAGTACATCAGCAGTCACCTCCAAGGAATGAAAGCATTAATCTCAGGAGCAGAAAACAAAGAGGGAAGACTGAAGCAGACACCTAACCATGACTCATTACACCATTTGTCTCAATTAACATACTGAGACAATGGGCTGATTATCTTGGTAACACTGGGTCGTGTTATACCCAGCAGCTTGTGTCCAGGAGGAATTAGCCCCTCATCATGAAGTTGGATATAATGCCCTCCTCAGACAGTGGCTGAGTCATCAGTCATGAAAGAAGAAATAAATCCTGAAGAGGAAAAGTGGTTAATTGATTAGAGCAAAGGAGCAAGAGCTCAGGGCTTCTGGTCCAGCTTCTGGCTTTAGAATGACTCATTGAATCCCTGGGCAAGACCTCTGTGTGTTTGTTTCCACAAAATGAGATAAATCATACCTGTCTGACAAGAAGGGCTGTCCTTGGACTCTTCTGTTGCTGAACACAGTGTCTCACAGCCAGTACTGGATCTGTATCTCCTCATTCCTAAGAGGATCCAACATTTCTGACTTAAAGCTGCAAAACTGACAGAGAAGCCAGATGACTGCCCTAAGGCTGCAAAGAAGGGAGTTGGGAAGAAGGCACAAATGACATGACCATGAGAGAGGGGAGGGAGTACAGAAAGCAGGGAGGTAATGAGAGTTTGACCATTAGGAGCTTTCTTTTCTTTGTTTCACAGTGATCCATCCAAAGGATGGTAAATATGTTCTGCATGAGAGCAAATATTTCTTTTAATCAATGAGCCATTGATGTTGCAATACAATAATTAATGTTGTTGACTTGTGATTTCTGTTAAGAAACTTTTTCATTCCCAAATCCTGTCCTGTCTCCTGGAAACTGGAGGGACAGGGATTTATGAGCTTTCCTGGATTTCTATTTAGCACAGATCGAATTTTCATTCTCCTCTGTCAAGAAAAAGGAGATTTGTCCTTATTTTTCAGGCTGAGAAGAGAGAGGCTTCCCTGGCTGGCTCTAATTCTGTATAGCTAGGGAAAAATAGGTAAATGTATCTCAGCAGATGAACTCTGCTTTGGGAAGGGATATTTTAGTGAGACAGACTTGCAGAAAGTCTCCAGTTTAGAACTTAGTGAAGGTGGGGCAGAGGTTTGCAGTGTTGCTTCTCTAGTTTAGACTTGTGTCTGCTTGGTTACCTGAGCCTTTGCTAGCTGTCCCCTCAAGATGCCAACCTGTCCATTAAGATGCCACCATCTGGAATCAGGCCTGACAGAAACAACTCTCCACTTACATTTGAAGACTACACATGCTCAAATGGAGTCTTGCACCAGACCTACATCTCCAGTCTCTTTGTGTATTTTAGCTCTCAATAGAGCTTGTGTCTCTTCTGTTTCTTCCCTGTCTTTGCCCCAGGCTCTTCTTTCCTCCTCTTCCTCTTCCTCTGTCTTGTCTTTAGACCTGAGAATGCTTCTCCTTTACAAAGGAGTAATAGTTTGTTATAGCCCAAACAGCAGAGTAGAAAGATTCCCTGGAAGCAGTATGGAGTCAAGGACATGTTTTCAATGACAGCACAGACAGACTTGCACTTCTTGTTCTCCAAAGAAGCCTGACAGCTCAGATCCATATCAGCTGAGGCAGGGCACAGTGATTTGTGCCCTGCCCTCTGTTAAAACTGTTTTTACGTGTCTGACCTGCTCAGAGGATGAGTTGGAAGCTGCCTCAGTCCATGTGGATATGATCTAGTTCAACTACAAGGCAAGGTTTTCAAACAAGCTTTGCTACACACATGTTGTAAGGTTGCTGGTTCACTTGTGACTCCCAATTCTGTGGTAGAATGATAAAATTCTGGGAAATGATGGAAAGCTTAGAACTGAGACACATCTGCCATCCTGTGTCTTACAAAAAGGGTAAAGCTGGCAGATCATAACAAAAACATTTGACAAAATAAGTTATATTTACAAATCTAGATGAATTAATATTGATTGGAAGGTGGTGGATCCATCTCTGAAGTTTAGTCTGGACTTTAGAATCTCCCCTACCTTGTTCTGTGTCAGAAACATTACTGAGCTGGTTACAGACTGTGATGGTGTTATTGATGTGGAGCTGCATCTTGCCCTGAATATGCTCTCTGCCAAAAAATGACATAGGTAAGGAGGGAGGTGGAACAGTTGGTGTTGGAGAAGACTGGCTGCACAGGGAACGTAGCTGAAACATGCTGATGCTGTGCAGGGCTCCATATGTGCTTCCTTTGTGGCTTCCTTTGGTTAAGCTTTGGATACCACTGCTGGGGAGAGGGAATTTCATTCCTTACTGCACAAACCCAAGGCAGCTTTCTGAATGAAATGGAGATGTTAGGAGGTAATCCAAAGGAATGGGTCACAACATGCTCTGATTTCTTAGGTAGCTGCCTGAAATGAAGGAGCCCTTTATTCCATGCTATTTTTAGAAAAAACAAGGCAGCTCCAGTGTGTTTGTATTTTCCAGCCTATGCCAAAGGGGATGTCTCTGTGTGGTCACTCCATGAATAGGGTTCTTTGCCTATGTAAATAGGGTAATGATCATCCCAGCTCAGGCATAAATTAGAGTTTCAATTTTGATAGCAATGTGACTGAGAAGTCTGAGGTAGGTAGTGTGTTCATGGAAAGCAGTGATTTCCTGTGAGACAATAATGTCTTTAACAGAAAGATATCTCAGGAGGGAGCAGAATCGCTGCAGATAGCTGATAGCTTTTGCAGGGGTTGGTGTTGTTAAAGCAAACACCTCAGAGTGTTCCTTGGAAAAGCAACTTCAGAGCTGAAATGGTTCACTGTGTGCAAGCTAATGACAGCTACAACAATGCTGAGAGCTGCAGAAACTCCTGACTGTTCTTTCCTTAACAGGGGAAAATTGCTTAATATTCAGCTGTGACAAGGGGTAGGAAAACCTAAACACCTCGGCAGGGAATATAATAGAAGCAAAAAGCTAGCATGGCAAAGCTGAAGAGAAGCTTGCTGGTTCCTGAGCTTCAGATCATTGCTCTGGAAAGCAGGTGGTAGTGAAATCCTGGTCTCCTTGACTGGATTTGTTAGCTCTTCTTAGACAGTTTTAACCCTGAGCATTTCAAGCAGGTGAAGGCAAAGGGGGAGCTGATTGTAAAGTTAATTATCCCCTGAGTTTTGTAATAAAAAAAAAAGAAACCTCCTATTTAGCAACACTTTTTGGGTTAAGAAGCTGTGGTTTGTTACCTGTCTGCTCAGAGGGCAGATGAGATTCTTCAAAAGCTGCCCTTGTGTGAATGTGTTTGTTGCTGCTTTCATGTTGTAAGTGATCAGCTAAAGAGGAGTCAGTGCTGAAGACTATGCTCACTCATATCTTCTCTGCTCCTCCAGTTCATCACCAGCCAAACTGAGAGCTACAGCTAGCTCTCCTGAGATCACTTACCACCAGCAGCTTTGCCTTGGAGTGTGTTCCCCAGAGTGCTTGATTAACTGTCATGGGGAAAGAGCTGAGAGATGATAAGAAAAAAAACCTTGTGGTGATTGACTTCCCTTCTCCTCCTCATGAGTCTTCAAGAGTAGCTGCTGTGGCACTTTGAGAAAGTCAGCGACTGTGTGGTTTTCCCTGGGGAGGTTCTGTGAGCTCTGAGCACATCTGGCCAAGCAAAATTGTGCTGTGGATTGTCACTGCACACTGTCCTTAAAAGAAGTAGCAGAAAACCTGTAGCAATGATGATGAGTGAGATCTGGGGAGAAAGAAAGCTCTGCCAGGGTATTTTGCAGCTTAGTGTGCTAAAGCAGTGGATTTTCTAGATAAATCATCTGCTGAAGGCACCTAGGTAGAGCTTAGCAGTTCTTGTGATAAGGATCAATGCCTAAAACGTGAGCCTTCTCCAATAACCTCTGTGCCTGCAAGTGTTTGCTGACAGAAGTATGAATGGCAGAGAGCTTAGCTTCGAGTTCCTCATCCTTGTTGTTATCTGGGGAAGCCCTAAGGGTTGAGAGAGATCTTTTTGCATTTTTAGCAGTTTGTTTTGCAGCAGATGGCTACGCAGTGAGGCATTCGGTTCTCCTACTATAGTGCAAAGAGTTATAGTCTGAATTTGTTTACAAATCCAAATGTTTGGATAGCAAACTCTCCTGGGGAGGCACTCTAAATGTACTCAGTGAAAAATATTGTGGTTTCAAGGTTATCTCTTTTAATGGAAAATAAGAGAACAAATCCAATGTTATCCTGTCTCAAAGCTTGTAGTTGGTTCAGACCTTTGGATCAGCTTTGCTCTTGAGTACAAGATGAGATCCTTATTTCTTTCCCTGCTAATGAAGAAAAATGATCATCAATGTAAAATGGCAATTCAGAGCACTAAATTCCCAGGGGAAGATGCTGTACAAAAGCTCTTGCTTGCTTGTTGATGTCTTTATTTTGGCAATGAATGGTTTTACAAAGACTCTAATCTATTCTAGTTATTTATTACTTGCCAAGTTAAGTCTTGGTTCTGTTAAAAAAACTGACATAAAATAAACCTGAAATCATAGTATGATCTATGTCCAGGTTGCTTATGAAGACTTTGAAGTTCAAGCAGCAAACATTGTCAGGCCTTCTCTGACAACTGCATGCTCAACCTCCTGCAGAGTCATTTCCCTTCCAGGAAAAGGTTGAGTGGATTATTGGGAATTTTTAAGAAACTTAGTGCCAGTAGATTTCCAAAGCTGTTCTTGATTTTTGGAGCAGTTTTCATTGAACTTGTATGGAAGAATTCTTTTTCCCTAAGTGGAATTGGTGGTGAAAATCAGAGGAAAGGAAATGCCTCAGACTGTCCAGTGGCTGAGTGGATGAAGTCAGATTCAAGTCATCCCTCTTTTACAGAGGGGAATTACGGTATCTCAGTTCCATTTAGGAGGGTGACCAGCTCATCAAAACCTGTCTTCAGTTATCTGTCTAAGAGTGGTGCAGTTCTGACAGGAAAGGCTTACTGTCTTGTTGGTTGAGAGGTGCTTACCTGAGATGGGATACTTCAAGCAGTAACTTGAACCTATGGGGTCCCTGTGAATATTGGTGACTAGTGCCCTGTTGCCTGAATCAATGCCTTGATATGTTAGACATTCACTGGGTTGACTGGCCCAGGTTGCCCAGAGAGGTGGTAACATCCCATCTCTGGAACCATCCCAGGTCAGGTTGTTTGGGACTCTGAGCAACCTGATCTAACTGAAGATACCCCTGGTGACTGCAGAGGGCTTGGACTAGATGATCTTGAAAGGTCCCTTCCAACCCAAACTACTCCATAATTCTATGATGACTGCAGTAGTAGTTCTGGAATGTGAGATCTCATGTCTGTTTTCATCTGCATCAGGGTTACCTCATATTACTGGTTAGAAAGTGGGTGACAGACATCAGTTATCCTCTTTCTCATGTCTTATTTGCACTACCAGAAAAGTTTAAGTCAGGAGATTCATGTCCTAACTGCCATAAGCAGCCTGTTGTCCTAGGCAGAAGCAGCACTGACTTGTTTTAGCCCTGATGGTGTAATGTGCTAAACATCTTCATGTTGGCCAGACTTTAGAGCTGAGAAACTTCCAGTGACGTATGTTGCTCCTGCAAAATATTTCTGTGTGCCTCATGTGGAAGAATGGGCCAAAGCCATGCTCTTCCCTAGAAATGAACAGAACATTTGGGAGAATAACTTTGGACTGCTTTGTGTTAAATATTTGTAAGTTTTGAGGTATTTAGCAGAATAATTTTGCAGTGTTGCAAGAGTATTTTTGGGTTTGTCACTGGTGTGATGAAATAGGAACAGTTCTCCAGTCACAATAAATGGAGGTTTTCTGCTCAGAATTTTGCTTCTAGAACACAACCTTGAACTAAAACCAGCAAACAAGGAAAGAATAAGCTGTAAAGAGAAGAAAACCCTGAAAAATCAGGATTCTTCCAGAAGTTAAAACCCATCAGGTCTGAAGCATGTTTTGGGGTGAAAGATGCTCTTTTTGATCCAGTTTAAGTTGAGGGAACGTGTGCATCCCTTGCTGGAAAGTTGACTATACCTAGCTGACAATGGAAATGAGGGTGGATGATGAAAGCAAGCCTTTTTTTTGCCTTAATAACCAAACAAATTCCGTTTAGGAGAAGAGGGTTCAGTGTGTAGGCATGCCAGAACATCCATGCACTTCTTTACTTGTGTGAAAGCAAAATTTGGAGAAGGATTAGCAACCACATGGGGCAATATAGATAAAGATGAAGTAATGTTATCCCTTCTAATATTAGGTGGGTAAAAAGAATATATTATTTGAGAAAGGCTTGTTCCCTTCATCAAATAACAAGTGTGTTATTTACAGCCACTCTAAATGTAAATGGTCTGTGAGCTCTTGAAATGGTAACAGCAATGAATAAGAACAACGATGAGTTCTGCTCTTCTGACTTCAAATGGAGCTATTGTACAGACAGGAACCAACAGCAGACAGACCTCAGGGTCTTGAGAAGCTGCACTGCAAATCATGGTAGGGGCAGCCTTTGCTTAATCTTCACAAAAGTGACTTTGATAACTAGCCCTTTTTAAGTAAAACTTTACTGGAAGTAACTTTTTCCTTTCTCTGAGAGAACAGAGATCTGGCTTAATGTGCATGCTGCTTGTACCCCTTGGAGTCCTGAGTTTAATTTATGGGTGATAAAGGTCACTTTGTCTTTCTGTTTCCTGAAATGTATGTTTTCCTACATGTCCTTGGTCCATTCCCTGCAGTAGTTTGTTCTACTTAATTACACCAAGTGTCACAGCAAGAGCAGGTGGTAAGTGCTGCAAAGAGCTGTGCTTTCCATTTTCCCAACCAGAGGCTGCTTCTTGTGTCACTAGGGTTTCCATAAGTCTTGTTTTGCATCTTGTTCTTTTTTTCAGAGCTGACATTTTCTCCAGAATACACTGATTTTTCCCTTGTCATCCTTTCAGTTTAACTGTAATACAAGTTTACAAACAACTCAACTAGATTTCACTGCCCCTCAAGAGGTTTTGCTAAGCCCTGCTACCCAGTTTGCAGATCCTTGTGCTTTACAGTATCAACTACTTGTTATAGCACATCTGACTGCTGAAGGCAGCTAGCTGTGTGCACCTACCTCATGATGAACTCTCATGGTGTGTCTTTCTTGCATCTCTGAGAAGTTTTGGAGCTGTGCAGCACCTCAGTCCTGCAGCTATGCATGTTCCTGAGGCAGCAGGGCTGGTACTGATGGAGAAAGAAGAGCAGGACCTGAAGGAGTCATTGTTGCCACTTGAAACATCATGCTGCTTTCTCAAGGAAATAAGGGCTGGTGGCTGACACTAGGCAAAGTGACTGCTCTGGTTGGGACTCATTTTTTTCTTGGATTGTTGAAGCAAACATCAATCTGTGCAGCTTTCTTTTTGGGTAGGATTTGTGGTTGGTGAGTGTTGGACTAGTTTGGGTAATTTAACTAGTTCAGAAAGGATCACCTCTTTATAGTTGCTCTAAATTAAAATCAAACCTTGGCTTTTGATTGTTTTCTGAAGGATGTATTGTGTGTATTTTATTTGTATGTTCTTGGCACACTTGTCACTAAGTAACCTCAAGCCTTAGACAAAACAACTTTCTTTTAAATTAAAGATGATCTCCTCTTCTTAGAAAGCAAACCACTATTTAATTGTCCTCATTTGAGGTTTGAGTGGCATGTAAAAGGAGTTTGCACAACAAACCATGTCCTTAATTTATAAATGAATCAACATCTTCATCTCATAAAATTCCAGCTAGCACATTGGTAGGCACTAGCTTTTATTGCTGCTTTGTTGTTTCTGAGGAGATGTCCAGATCAAAAACTGAGAGGAAGCTCATTGTCATGTTCTAATTATGCTTCACGATAGGAGAACTCTTCTGTTCCTTCTCACACTTAGATTCTCATGTGAAATAAGAATTATAATGTCTGCTGGGTGGATGCTTCTTAGCATTTTGATATGGTTAAGAGTGGAACAGATTATTCCTCTACTCTCATAAATCAAGTAATATTGAGAGAGCTGACTTTGTACATCCAAGAGAACTTGCTCTTACATCTTCAGGCAGGAGAGGAAGATTGGCTATAGACCCTTGGCTGTCCTGCTGTCCCTCTGTGCATGTAAATCCATTGCATAGGTACTGCAGTTATTCTTTATGCTGTCAGTCATCTGCCACCCTGCCCTGGTTTACCCCAGGTCTGATCTCTATTCCTAAAATCCAACAGTAACTGAATTTCTGCTAATAGATCATCTTCCATGGCAGCACTAATGAACTGGCAACTGTCTCACACAGCCAAGGTCTGGTACTTTTCATAGCCTAGATGTTGCCTTCTCTAGCTTGTATGTCTCATTCAGCAGCTGCACTTAGAGAGTGCTTTGACCTGCTGGGGAAAAAAAAAACCCTCAGGTGAAAGTGTTTCTTGTTCTACCCAGTAGCTCTGGAGTAAATTATTCTGCCTGGCTTAAAGTTTTGGGTACAGTGTTCTCTAGCAGCTAATCTGGGATGAGCAGCTCTTCCATTCCAAATGCTGTACTTGATATGGAATATGAGACAAATATAGGAACAGCTTCCTCTCCTTGCTCCAAGAAATAGGCAGCTAGTGACACAAAGCAGAGCAAGTTCATGAGGAGAAGTTGAGAGACTGCCAGCTGGTGATAAGTGACTGCCATGGGAACTTTGCCTCAAGGGTTCCCATTCCTGCTCCAAATCCAACAAAGCTGGGTCTTGGTCCAGAGCCTTCTTCACCCTGAATGGCTTTGGCTGTTTACTTTGAGCTGAACAGGATAGCACTACCTGTTGCCTTCTCTGTTTTGTGTGAAGTGGGATTCACCTGCATTGGTGCTCTCTGAGGAGACTCTTCCAGAGATAAGCATCTTCTTTCAGTCCAGAATGAATCACTGGATTTTCTTCACACTCCACCTCTCTCCTAGTTGTTTTTAACATCTCAATATACTGACATCTTCCTGCAAAACCCTATGAGAGACCTCCTTTGTTACTGTGATAATTAATGAAGTGTTTGCATTTCTCAGTAACCCTAAGTGGCTGGGCATAGGATCAAGAAGCTGTCCTTTTTTACCTCATTCTTTGAAGATTTTTATTCTAAATGTGAAGGTTCTCACCTCAGCTGTAGCTAGAAACATGAATAGATTGAGGGTAAATGAAGTGTTGACATAAATCAAATTGAAAAAGTATAAATAAGTCAGAAGTGGAATTTAAAGTAATATTTTTTCAGCTTTCTCAGAAGTTTGTCTGTTCTTGCTCTGAAATCAAGGTATAGATCCCACTGGGCTTGATCTTAAATCAGTTAACTCCTAATCTTGAAAATATTTTGTTCTGTGACACCCTAGGAAGTAAGATGGATGTTGGGGTTTTCCAGAACAGGAAAAGTGGCATGAAAGGACTGTGAATGACCTGAAATGACATAAGATTTTTGGTGGGGAAAAAAAAAGTTGAATACACATCTTTAGCTAGTTCCTTGGTCTTTATCCCTTTTGTTTCTGGGGTGGAGTCCTGATGTGGGGGAGAAGAGTAGTAAATGAAGGTAGAGGAAAGCTGAAACTTGTGCTGTTCGTGTATTTCTCAGCTGAAGTTTTCCACCATTCCTACAGTCTTCTTTAACCATTTCAAGTTGTTGGGGTGGTGGGGTGTTTTTTTTGCACTAAAATATTGTTGTAGGCCATTGGAATATCACTGAATGAAGACAAGTCCAAAGCATGCTCAACAAAAAGACATGACTAAGGCTGACATTGAAATACTGTCTACTTCTACCCATAGAAAAAAGAGGGTGGGAAAGGTTCCCCTGTGTCTTCAGATGTGCTTCATTGCAATGCATTGAGGTATTTGTATCTGACCCCAAGGGGAAACCCTTGATTCTGTGCATCCAGGCAGTATCCCTGGGTCAGAGCTAGTCTACTCACCCAGGCAGGACTACTCAGGAAGCCTTTGTGATGTCTGCAGGCACAGGAGGTTGCACTACTCCAAAACCCATGTGCCACAAACTTACTACCGGATGCAGAGTCACACGAAAACAATTGCTGAAACGCTGAATGAAACCTCCTAACAAGTCCCAAAGCTCCCTCTTTATGGTCTGACTGGAGCTCCAGCTGCCTTTGCCAGTGATTTCCCTGACTTGATGGTCCAGAAAGCGAAGCTCCAGCTGCGTTGCTGGGAAAAGAGTGTCCCACGTTGCCCCAGGAGTGCTGTGCAGAGGTGGCAGAGGAGGAGGAAACCACCCCAGCCTGGAGCATTAGGGACGTGCCGAGGAAGTGACTGCATTACCACCTTTGAAGGGGATAACTGAGGAGGAGGAGCTGGCTAAAGCCCTGTGAATATCATTTGGCCTAGGGCCACGCAGAAGCTCGGAGTGACCTTAAATAGTAGTCGAACTTGCGTTAGCATGTGCTGCCTGCACGGCAGCTAGGGCTGGCCCAGACTGCTGCTGACTCACCAGCTGCTGGGCTGAGAGCTGCACCAGGCTGTGGATTGCTTCAGTGTGGGAGGTGACTGTGGCATTATTCATTGCTTTAGGGATGGGATGTCGTAAGGTGTCCGTGGTCTCTGGCAGGAATCGACATGTGCTGATTTCCTTTGCATCAGCCAAAGGCATCGGTGTTTCTGGGGAACAGAGGCTGCAGGCTACAAACTGTGACAAAAGCCAAGTTCAGCTGCAGTCGAGCTCAGGCTCTGGATGTGCTGCTTCAGTGTCTGACCTGCAGCATGGATCTTGTCCTACCACTTTAACCAGGAAGCTTTATGGGCATTTCCATTCCTACAGAATGTCTGTGCTTCAGGGGGAAACACTCAACTAGTAAAAAAACCCCAAACCAAACCCAAACCCTCCCATTGTGAAGTCTGCAAGGTTTTGGTAGTAAGGAGGCTGCAGGAGTCTCTCTGAGGAGAGTCCAGGGTTGCCCATTGCCAGACAACTGGTTCTAGCTGGGCATAGCTGGACCCCTGAAGTTTAATGGTGGTACCTCTGTGGAAAGTGTGTTTTAGAAAGGAGAAAAACAACAAAACACCACACAGACAGTGAGGTTGAGGAAGCAGCCCTCTGATCACCTAGGTCAGTGACAGGGAGCAGGTATTTCTCTGCAGCCTGTGGAGAGGAGCACACCAGAGCAGGGATCCTGAGGTCCCTATGCTGGAGCAGGAGGATGCTTCCTGGCAAGAGGAGGTGGGCAGTGTCAGAGAGGAGTTGTTATAGGCTGACCATAACCCTCCATTCCCTTTCTCCATGCACTGCTCAGGGTTGGAAGGGAAGCAGAGGAGACAGGAGTGAAACTCAGCCTGTGAAGAAGGGAGCGAGATGGGGGAAAGTGTTTCAATTCATTTGTCACTTTCCAAGCCTATTTTAATTGGCAATAGATTGACTTACTTGTCCAAAAGAATACCTGTTGTACCATGGCTGTTGTTGGCAAGTGATCTCCCTGTCTTTCTGACCCCACAAAGTTTTCCATCTTGTTTTGTTCCTCTGCCCTGTTGAGGAGAGGGACTTTTCCTAGTCTCTTAACATTAAACCAAAATTTCTTCAGGAAGAGCTAATGCCTCAGCAACCCCCTCAGATCAACCACCCCTGCTCATGGTCTTGGCAGCTGCTGCACCTCCCTGAGAGCTTGGGAGGTCTGCAAGAAGCACAGGAGGTACAGCTGGAAGCTTGGTAAGCAAAATTTACAAACACTTACTAATTCTAGATGGGAATATAATGTTACCTTGGGCTAATTTTTTGGAAGTAAATCATCTGAATCAGACACCTGCCTAGGTGATCACCATAGCAATTCCAAAACAAACAACAGTAACCTTAAAATTATCAAGAGATACCTAAGGAAAATGAGGACTTGGGTTGCTGTTTTGGAGAGCATTTAGGATTATGCCTACGTGGTCTTTTTGCAAGCAGACATGAACACATCTGCCACATGCAATGAACTGACCAAAAGATACATGACCATGTAGGACTCTGTGCCTGGACTAGTAGAGGCCACATCTCTCCAGACCTCATTGACTTCAGCAAAAGTATGTACCTGCAAAAGCTCTGCCAGATTAGGTTTAAAGGGGTTTGTGGCTGTCTGGACTTGAGCTAGGTAGAACAAACTCCTGTCTGTCTTCTGGATGCCATGTCAGCATATCCAAAGTGAGGCCAGAGCTGAAAATTCTGTCCTATCAGTTGGATCATCAGTCCCTGAACCCCTCTGGTGCCGACACTCTTCAGTGGATGTTCAGCACTCAAGTTGGTCAGGGAACATTCTCCTAAGTCTGCGTGTGCACATATCTTTCTTTCAAAGTCATGTATGCAGCTGACTGAGCTGCTTGAAGTCATCATTTGGATTTAAAAGCAAAGCAATAAAGGTGATTAAATGGCTATTAAAAGGAGTCTGGAGGAAGGGAAAGGGCACAAGCACCCCTATATCTCACTCTGGGGTATCTGCGTCAACAAAGGCAGCAAAGCAGCTGTGGGGATGGTTAGCAGACAGCTCTGAAATGATGATGTCTTTACATGAAAATGTGCAGTTAGAATCCTGCTGTGATAGCACCAGCAGCTGCTTCTAGCTTTAGCCAGCCTCTGGAGTTCAAGCTCCACGTGCAAACCAGCTGAAGTCTGTCCATGTTGAGGAGGGAACACTAGGCACTTGGACTGGCTTCCCTGCTCCAGTCGGGGGGAATCAACTGGTTCACGGCTCAGGAACACTCCAAGGAAACCACAACAAGGGAATATGAGCAACTGCAGACATGGAAAGTCTGTGCCCCAAAGACCCAAATTCCTTGCAGAGAAGGGGAAAATGGAGAGGGAGGTGAGGCTGACCCAGAGAAGGAGAAAAACTCTGGGATTTCTGACTGATCTCCCTTAAGGGCTCTTAAAGCTCATCCTTTTGCTTCATCCAGAGAGCAAGGGATTTCCTGGTGGCACCTGTGCTAGGCTGGGGTGTTGAGGAAGGAGGTGGGTCCCAGGTGGCTGGTGGTGTGCAAAGACACATGGCAAAAAGGACTCTATGCCACAGCCCTGTAATTTCACAAGGAAACAGATCTTTGAGGTGTGATTCATTAAAAAGCAAAGACCAGAAACAAGAAGAGAGAAGAGGAAGACACCATTAGACCTGCTGGCTGCTAGGATAACCTGGTTTTAATAGGGTCTCTCCTCCATCCATCTCACAGAGCAGATGGGTGTCATTTGGCATGTGAGAAGACACAAGCTGTAAAAGGCAATTAGTAGAAGAATGTTTCTGGTTTTTTTAGATCCTAGAAACATGTTAGCTCTGCCCTTTGTTTATGATTTATCTCTCACTCCAAGTTCTTTTCTAAAGTGGCAAGTGACTTTGGATACCCAGAGCTGGGATGGTTACTTGATAAGTGCAGGTATATCCAGACAGAAAGCATGATGTGGGGGTGTTTTAAAAAGAAAAGAAAAACCCCAGATGTTTATATCTAATGGGAATGCTGTAATTTCTCCAATATGTTAACAGCTAAAGGACAGACCAAGGAACCATAAAAGATCTTAAGAGATATTTTTGTAATTCTAGCCTCACATAGTCTCTGATTTTTTTTTCCAGTCAGAATTTCCTGATGGAAAATTACAAGATATCATCAAACAACTCTGAGTTACTGACTGTGAACAGTAATTCTGATGTGACAAACACATGTTTATAAAGCATGATAATTATTAACACTAGTAAAAACTGATGTGGAAATGCTTCTTACTCTTTTCAGCATTAGTGGTTTAAGGACCTACAAAAGACAGAATAATTCAGCTGGGTTATGGGGGAAAAATTCTCACTTGGGACCAAAAATAGCTTGGGCTTTGGGTTATAAAATAGCAAAATATTTCATGGGCTGTTGTGTTTACATCATAGCTTTTGACAAGGACTGTCCCAGCTTTGAAAATATTCTTTTCATTCCCTTCTTTCCCCAGCATACCAATCAATCTTCTATGGTTCCTAGAGCAACTCTCTATCTGGAAAGCTTCTTTGAGGCTGATAACCCTGCTGGCTTCCTGTCTACAACAGAAAACACACAGGAGGTTGTAGCTCCCACTAAAGAAGTCATGTTGTCCAGCTTCACAATTTCACATGGTTGTATATCAAGACACCAATGCCCTAAAAGCCTTTTTCCTCTGAAGAAATGCATACTGCTCATACTTGATTGTCTGACTCATAACACTGGTGCCAGGATGTTAGCTTTTCATTTCTATTTATTCACCACAGGAAACCTAAAGTACAAATACACTGAATGAAAGCCTGGCTCCAGTGAAGTCAAGGACAAAATTCTCATTGATTTCTGTAGGCAGAGAACTTCATTTCTGTGCTTTTGGTTGTGTTTTACTGTTCCTGGCTTAGGGCTAAAGGGACTTTTGAAAAGGCTGTTGCCCATAGTGATGATGGATTCCAGTGGCACTTCTAAACACAGCCCATGTATACAAGAAGCATCTGTTTCTATCCTGAAAAGTTTGTGGCTCATGAAGTAAGCCAGACTCAAAGGAGTGCACAATGAAGATTTTCTTTTCACCACAATATGTACTCAGCCTTGAATCTGTTTGAAGCTCCCTTGTGGCAGGCCAAAGAGGGGAAAAAGGTAGATGTGGCTGTCCTAGGTGTTGATTAGCTTCTAGCAGCATGCAGAAGCTTGGTAACAAGCAGTCTTCATGTGATGAAGGTTGTGCCCACCTTTCCCATCAGGAGAAGCCATGCCCAAACAGCCCAGATTGTGGTGGTTCTTTTAGGGCTGGGAGAGCCTCTTGATGCTGTAAGCTGCTCAGCACGCACTGCAGCAGCACTGCTGTTACTCTAATTGGTGCTGCACTACTTTGTTTTGTTGCTTCTTTACAGAAGGGAAAAGAATGATTTTGGGATTACACTGTAGTTAGGGAGCTGGACTTGGCTGTAGCTTTCTTATTAACACATTGCAAGGGCTCTTTCTTTTTCATGTGCTTTGTCAAGCCCAAATTCTGATGCTGTTGTCAAAGATCATTAAAATGCATACAATTAACACCTATAACCAAACCAAAAAACCCAAGCACCAAACCCAAACTAGGCACTGAAGAACATAGAATTTCAAGGCAAAAGAACCCCAAATATCTTAATATCTGAGTGGACAAAAGTCCACTGGTTAAAAAAAAATAATCCTGACAGCTCCCCAGTGCCCAATTAATCATTTGCTTTTAACAACAGGGACTTGCAGACAGACAGAAACATGGAACAGGAAAGCAGGAGAAATGAAACACTCCTTTGTCTGGTGGCTGAACTTGTTGCCCTTACTGGGACACCAACAGTTCATCTGGGCAGAGAAAACCCACTGGCCCACTTGGCATCCTGCAGCTCCTGGCATGTGTTAAACAGGTCAGTAGGTGGTCTGGCTCAGCCCTGTTGGACGTGCTTTCTCACAAGGTTCCTTGCTTTGCAGGGGGAGAAGCAGTTCAACAGCAAGATCTTTTCCATAGGGTTCAGAAGGTGTTTTGTGGTGCTTAGGGTGCTCTGGTAAATAGCTAGTGAAACTTTAAAGGTGTAGGTAAGTTCTGTAAAGCTCTGTAGTTGTTTCAGTGCTACCCCATATTATTTCTATGGAAATCTGTTTTGTCTTGATGATCTAGAAAATCATTTTGGGAATGGAACTGTGGGTAAAACTGGATTTGTGCATGCAGAAATCATTCAGTAATCAGGTGAAATGAGCAGGCTGAAACCTTCAGGTAATCTGAGAATCACAGGGATGTTTCTCTACCTTACTGTTTTTGCTATGAAGGCTCTAACAAGTTTCACTTGCTTCAGATCTACCAGGGAGTTGATTATGCTGGTGGTTCAGGTGTCTTTTACTGCTTTCTTATTTCTATTATATGAATACTGCAGGAATACTTTAATCTTTATATAAATAATGCCTGATTTACACTCAAGTCTTAAGGGAACTTCCAGGCCTGAAGTGGGAGTCAGACAGAAAAAGGAGGATGGATGTGGAAAATTCAGGATAGACTGGCCCAGGGTGACACATCTATTTTCTGTCAGCTTAGTGTGGTCTCTTAGTGCTTCTTTCTCCAGAGGTTGTTAGTATAACAACTGAGTGTCACACTTTTGCTCTCCAGCCTTTCACTTAGGTGCAGTGATGGGGACACCATGCCAGGGCTTTCTGAGCTTGAGTCCTTGAAATGTTATTGAAGCTGATAGTCACAACCACAGCAGTGTTACTGCTTGTCAGCTGGATCAGCAAGAAAATTACCCCAGGTGGAAGATTCTTTATCCTCCATTGGTCTTTAATCTGGCATGCCTTTGCTCATTTTCTTTCAGCAGCTTAAATTAGTGCACTTTGCATGAGGGATTATGTGTGCTGATGACCTCAGGAGTGGGTAACTCCTTAAGCAACAATTTCATTTGATAGAATTGGCCAAGATTTCCATTTTAAATATTCAAATTTACTTCAGCTGCTGTTTAATATAAAATGCTTCAGCTATAGACACCCTTGCTCTGTCAACTCAGTGACTGATTCTGTTCTGTGAACTGCCTTTAAATGGATTGCTCTCCATCAGTGAAAAGGTGGCAAAGTGGCCCAGGGATAAGTAGGAAGAGTCCTTCCCAGGCACAATTTGAAGCCATTTCCTCTTGTCCTATCACTTGTTACCTGGGAGAAGAGACCAACCCTCACCTGGCTCCAACCTCCTTTTGGGTAGTTGTAAGGAGTAAGAAGGTCTGCCCTGAACCTCCTTTTCTCCAAACCAACCAAACAACCCCAGTTCCCTCAGCTGCTCCTCACAACACTTGTGCTCTAGAACCTTCACCAGCTTAATCACCCTTCTTTGGACACACCCAGTACCTCAATGTCCTTCTTGTAGCAAAGGGCCCAAAACTGAACACAATACTTAAGGTGTGGCCTCCCCAGTGCCCAGTACAGGGGGATAGTTATCTCCCTTGTCACCTGCTGCCACACTATTGCTGACCCAAGCCAGGATGCTGTTGGCCTTCTCAGCCACTTGGGCACACTGCCGCCTCATCTTCAGCAGCTGTCGAGCAGCACCCCCAGGTCCTCTTCTGCCAAGCATCTTTCCAGCCACTGAGGATCAGCTTTGTGTCCCACTACCAATCCTAGTCATCTCCAAGAAATCTGAAGTCTCAGACACTGCCATAACTCTCTTTAAACCATTGAAGATTTCCTGGGCTCCACTAGCAGACATGAAATCATGTCAGCAAAACCTTTCGGGGATATGGTTCCACTTCCTTTCTAGCCAAATGTATGCACTTGGGCTCCTGAATCACCAAGTGTTTGCATCTGCTTCCCATTACTGTCTCCTCCTTCACCATGAATTCTGTAATGTCAGCTCTGTTTCTGCCTGGCTGCCTTTGCACCAGTAGATAACACACTTTATTCCTTAAGCATTTGTTCCTAGGGAGAAAAAAAAAACGAAGTCCCTCTTTTCCAAACAATTGTCAAGAGCTCCTAAGCCTTCTGGAGCATCAGACAAAAAGCAACTTAATCCTGCTCTCTGCAAATGTCATGTTGCCTTGATCTCTCTTCAGAGGAATTTGAGTTGTTGCTACAACACTCGCAGGAGTCGTGTCCTGTGTCACCGCCGCGTGCCACAAATCACCGGCGGGGAGCTGTCAGGAGTAACAATAACAGAGCAAGGATGAAATGGCTTAAGTCCTGTGTGAAAGATACAGTGCCATAACTCCAGAGTGTTCAGTGGTTTTCCTCTGTGTGTGCTTCTACTGGAGCCTTTGAGACTGAAGTAGGTCATGGATCTGTAGGGGGGGCTGGAATTTGCTGTGGAGAGAAAAAATAGTTAAGCGTAGCTGAGGTTTGATGCCTTCATAAGGATTTGCTTGGAAGGAGTTTTGCAGTGTGACCTAGTCTACAGCTGTAGAACCAGCCCAGGGAAAGGGAATTTGTTACTGCCTTGCTGTTGGGGCAGAGCAGAGAAGAAACTAGCTAAAGACTTGTCTATCAGGGGATAACTACTTTCATTAAAGTTCATGTCTTTAAATCCTGGTATGGGCATTCTTCTGAGTGCCTTCATGCAGTTTCAGCTCATCTCCTTCCCAACTGGATGAGGGTAAACCTTACAATGGCCACACAGATAAGAGTAGACAATCATGTGCCTGTACAGCATGAGCTCTAAGGTGGCAGATGTGCATCAGTTCTGGTTAAGGAACTCTGTGTTAACATGGCATTGAAATTCCAGGTGGTGCCCAGAAGGATGTCTCAGCTGGGGTTTAGTGCTGGGCTGTCACAGTTGTGAATTTGCTGGCTGGTGTCCTGCCAGCATGGGCTGCAGGTGGAGGACACATGGAACTTGCCTGCAAGTGCTCTTGGGTGTAAACTGTTACTGCAGCACAGGCATTTCTGTGGCAGAGTAAAAGCAAATTAAGCAGTTCACAGTAGGTTTTTTGGTGATTTTTTTCTTCCTCAAGGCCAGAGGCCCCATTTCTTCCTTTGCTCAGAAATGGGCAGTAGCTGAGTCCCAAACTCTCTGCAGCAAACCTGCCTTTCCTCCTCTCTTCACTTGCCAGTTAGATAGGGGAGTGAGAAACCACTTCTCTCCATGGTACATGCATGTCACTGGGATGATAAACCTGATCTTTCCTGCCATTAGCTGTAGGGGTGTAGAGCTAGCTCTGATTAGTAGCTTTATCTGAAGATTCAAGTACTGTTTAAGAGTTTAAATGTATTTTTGTTATAGTTGTACAACAAATCCAAGCTATTTACCTTCCCATAAATGTTTTAGATAATTCTTTGTTTCATACAAAACTTAAAATCCCTTTATTAGGCAAAGACTGAAAGTGTATGGCTTGATTTAACTCTGAGAGAGATCAGCTGTACTGAAAATAAGCAAAAGATAAAGCATTCCAGGCTGCCTTGTCTTTTTTACTGACCCTATTTTTAGCTTGCTTTCCTAGGGAAATGAGGCTTATACAACCTCCATATTCATGGGTTTAACCAGGCAGCCTGCCTGGCACATCTCCTCCCCCTGCAGCCCACCTCTGCCTTCAACTTCAACACCTTGTCAGATTCTGATCAGGTGTCTGAGAGATGAAAGTCTTGCTGTTAGTCAATCTGTATGTCCTCATGAACCCAGCAGCTGTGCAGGCCAGAAGAGGCAAATCTGTGTGGTCACTAATGGAAAAGGAGGAAGAATTCAGCTGTGAAATGGCTTGGTCACTGTCAGCTGGACTTCAGCAGGAACCTACTGACTGCTTGGGTCGAGGTCTGTAGGTCTTAAATAGGAGCAGAACATGATGTCTTGTGCTTGTAGAAGTGTTGTGGCAGGGAAGGGCAGAAGGGGAAGTTCAGGAGCAAATCAATAAGAATTCAGGTTGTTCCACTACTTCTGGAACAAGTTGTTTTGTGAACAGAGCAGTTGTGAACTGTGTGTGTATATTTGGAAGGGTAAGGTACAAGACAGGCTAAAGATTGAACTTGTGGTTCTCCTTTGAAATAAAGCTAGTTCATCCCAAACTAGTGCCATGAGGAGGCTTTAAGTCATTAATCTTATTTCCTCTCCCTCCAGGGCAGGCAACTCAAGTGGGCATCAGTACAGTGGAGAATCTGCTCTTCAGTTTGTACAGTGATGTTTTATTCTCTTCCTGGGCAAGGCAAGAGGTTTGTTTGTATAAGTTCAGTGTATATTTAATATGCAAACATAGGGTGAGAAGAACCAAATGTTCATCTTCATAGCCTGTTGGGGAATTTACAGGCATGGAATGGTGGTAAGAGAGACCCACTGGCAATAGCATTCACCTTAGGATGAGATCAAAACTTTACTAATGCATTTTTGGTACATAATTATCCTTTATCAGCAGTAATTTCAAATGGTTTACAATCAGGCATTTTCTTTGCATCTCTACACCCACTACAGCTATGCCAGATAGGCCCTGGCTCAGCAGAACTCTTAAGAATATGCTGAAATTTTAAATTGTGTCCATGAATTTTAAGACTGCAGATTTTTGGACTGCAGTGGATATTTGGAGTAGGCACATACCTGAAGTTTAACATGTTATGTGGCAGGGGTTGGGCTGGCACAGAGACATTTCCACTGGTAACTCATCTGCTTTCCAGATCTCTTTGCACCATCCTTTTGAGGAGAGCTTCTGAGTTGCCTCTGGTGTACTAGAAGCCACTGCCTCTCTTCATCATTCAGATGACTTCTGTGATGTGTGGGGGAGGTGAGAGAGGTTCCCCTTAGCAGATGCAATAAGTATTTCTTTTAACTTTGGATAGACTGGTTTTGTGTTGCTAACTGTACCTTTTGTGGTACTAGTTTTTCTTTTAAGTTAGAATTTAAAGGTGGGTATTTTTTCTAGCAAGTGCTCCCTGGTAAAGGGATGGGTACACCTTGAAACCAAATGTTGGTCTCAGAAACCCTCAGAGGTTTGTTGTTTCTTTATTCTTTCTCTATTTTCACACACAGGCTGTACTCTGGGTCTTAGGTCTCTGCATAAATTTATCTGATCCAAAACAATTTTATTCTTTCATCTGAGCATTATCTTTGAAGTCCCCACCCATCCTACTCTACATGGGACTTCCCCAAAGGTCTCCACACAGAAATGTGCTTCAGTTAGAGAAAGAAATCCTCTAGAACTAATTTTCCAAGCAGATTTCAACTCCTTTGCAATTTCCAGTGATGAATTGAGACTTTATATGTTGGGGAGATAGAGGGAGACAGACACTTGAAGCAGGGCCTCTGCTTAGGTTGAGAGCATCAAAATCCTTCATTGGCTCTAACCACAGAGCCTTGGACAAAGGAAATGAACTAATAGGATAAGCAGCTTATCCCAGAACTCAGCTGAGACTTCTGCAGATATATTCCCCTAGAGTGAGAATCCTACTGAACACATCAACCTTCCCCTCACAGCTCTCTCATTTAAGAAAGGGTTTCAGTTGTGAACTCCATTCACTTGCCAGTGCTGACTCCCTGACACCAGCTGTGTGCCAATACACATCCTGGGAGGAGGACAACTGCCAGGGGCTGTAGAAGAGCTGGAGCTGGGTAGGCAAGTGGGCTTTGTGCATGCACAGTTACAGATCCTTAGCTCTCACTCACTGAGTTTATTTTGGTGGTCTAACTCCTCCAGTGAGAGATACACAAAAGGTGCAAGGAGAACCTTCATCTCCATGTCCTGATGACAGCATTCTTCATTCCTGGAGGAGTAAGTGGTGAAGGAAATACTTGTTTTATTACGTTGCTGGGATGAAGTGGGAGGAGATCCAGGTCTTCTAACAGGGCTTTGAAAAACATTTGTCAAAGGGATTGCTCTGTCCATCATACCCACTGAGGACTTCTGGGATTTGCAGAAAGCCTGAGTCTTCTATCAGAGGTGTCTAGACTTCTGCAGAGACTTAATAACATTATTGATTCCCAAATATCCCTGCTAGGTGCAGCAGCTACCCATCACTGTGGGGAAAAGAAAAGCCAGCTTGTTTCTAGAGAGGATTAAAGGAAAGCAGTTTCTCCTTTCTCTGATAGAGTAACTGCTACTCTATATTTTAAAAGAGAGCTTTGTAGAGGAGGAATTCCCCATCTGGAGGAAAGATGCTGTGTGTGGATTCAGCTTTTCTGTTAAAATAACAAAACTGTAGAGTCTTCTAGTTGATTTTTTGCAGTGGAATCACTGAGCCAACAGCTTTGAACCTGAGCTGGGTAAGAGAAAGGCAGATCAGGAATCACAGGGTGGTGCATAATGTTCTTACACCATTTTCTGAAGAGCTTGTAATTAGAGATTATTGTGTCATCACAGAGAAAGGCAGCCTGGAGGTCATATCTGATGTGGGAAACCCCAGGCAGGTCTTTTAAAATAACAAGGACAAGTCAAAATGACAAACTAAGGAGAGAAGGCCAGCTTGTTACTCAGCATGACTTCACAGAATAAACTGGGCTGTATCAGAGTACAGATCTGGCCCCAGAGAGAAATACATTTGCAGCCTACTTAGACTATAGGATGTCATATCCTTATAAAGTATCCATGCAAGCAGAGTTTTTTCTTGTAGACCTTCCTCATATAAACAGTCCATAAACACAGGACTTGTCAGCTCTGATTATTCACCTAAGTACAGATTAAGCTCTGCCCCACAAGTTCATGTCTTGTGGGGCTATGAGACATGAAAAGAATAAGTCTGCTGATGTGTTTGGAGGTTGGAGTGTCTGTGGCTGAGACAGCAGCAGATGTTTCTGTGTGGATATCCACACAGTCTGGGGGAGTTTTCTGTCCACTTCATTTGTCTCAGTTGTGTGTACAATATCAAACTGTGACATTAAAGAGATGATTCCTTCATTCTCCATAAGGCCAGAACGTGCATCAAGTCAGCAGGACTGGATCAGAAGCATCTGGTATGCAAGATGTGTGATGTTTCAAGCAAGGCAGGACAAGAGGACACTTTAAAACAAACAAAAGGTTGAAACAATCTGGCTTCAGGCAGCTTGAAGAAGGAGAACTTGGGTTCAGGGTGTGGAAACTCAGCCAACCCATGCTCTAAGGCCAGGCTGTGTGATGTTTCACAGCAGCTATGTAAAACAAGAACTCTTTCACACTTCAGTCCCTCACAGCTTTTGGGTCTTGCACTGGGCTAAGTGTTACCTGACTTTGATGTTCTCCAGACAGAACCCATATTTGTTCATGTTTACACATTTTGACAGGGAAGGAACAGCTCTGCTTAATATCCCTTGGGTTTCCTTGCAGCAGCTTTAAACACTGCAGTGCACATAAGGAACCCAGCAGGTCCTGCAGCAGCTCTGCTCCCACTGGGCAGCTCTGGGTCTGGCAGGGCGGCAGCTGAGAGCACAGATTGCTGATAGAAAGTTCAGATCTATCCCCTCCATGCAGATACTGGAAAGCTCCCATCCCATCCAAATAGGGATAGGAAAGTGATGGAGAAGCTCTGACAGGCCAAGCAGTTAGCTTCCTCCTCCTCCTTTCCTTTTTAATCCATCTTGGCATGCTTCAGAAATACTTTTCACAGTAGCTGGACACTGAAGAGCTGTTTCAACATACCAGTTGCAGGGATATGCTAGAGTCAAATGTTCAGTCAGTAGTATCCTGCCTTTAATGTCATATCTGAATCTAAATCCCAGGTTTGTGGAAAATTTGGGTTTATGTAGTTGATTCTTTCTTTTTGATGCTGAACTTAGTTCTGGTTTCAGCCTTTATATATAATAACTGGGATGGGGCTAATGTACAGAGCACCCTTGGTCAAGTTCCACCCTCAGTTGCATTGGTTTTACTCAGTGCTGGTCTTTGTACAGGTTCTACTTTAATCTGTTCTGTTCTGGGCAGAGGACCTGGAAAGTTAAGGTAGTTCTTTTCCTGAAAAGCTGGAAGAAATAGGAAACTTAGAGGCATCACTGGAACTCTGATGAGCAAACTCAGGCACAAAGATCTTTAAATGGATTGTCTGTGTCAGGGCATTTACTGTAAGACTGGCCTCATCCTTCTCAACTCTGATCATATTTAATATCTTCTTTGTAAAGGAAAGGATTTTCTTTTTACTTCTTTTCACTTTTTTGCTGTGAGGGTGTTGGAGCCCTGGCTCGGGCTGCCCAGAGAGGTTGTGGAGTCTCCTTCTCTGGAGAGATTCCAAACCACCTGGAGGTGATCCTGGGCAAGCTGCTGTGGGTGACCCTGCTTTAGCAGGGTTGGACTGGGTGATCCCCAGAGGTTCCTTTCAACCCCTGTGAGTCTGTGGCAGCTTATATTTGGGGATGCCAGAAGATTTTTTTTCAGGAAATAAATAAATACTAAATGTTTTTTCCTGTTGAGTTACTAAGGAGAAGCAACAAAGGAACCAAAAGTAGATCTGAAATGTATAGAGTCTGTATCCTGAAGATATGACATACCTTCCTTTGAAGGACCTTCCATCTAAATCCTAGGAGGCTGTATTGTCACTACAGGGAATAATAGAGAATTAATGCTGTCTGAAAGACAGGACAAAGCAGAAAGGCAGACAAGGGATATACAGACATGAAAATAAGAGATCCCTAATGGGGTGAAGCTTTCCTCTCTGCACACAAGCATCTTTGGTTCAGTGAACTCCAGCACTGCTCTTTGCTTGATCTTTTCAAGAACCTGGGATTTTCTTGATTTCTTTCCCCCCCTCCTTCTTAATATTGTGAAATAGGACTTTGTGTCACTCTTTCAAACTGAAATCCAACAAGCTGAAACTGTATTTGCATTCAGGATTAATCAGGTTAACTACAGTCAGCCAAAACCTTCATTAAAAGGCAATTTCAGTATCCAATATGCAGGAATGTAAAGAAGCAGCAACTAGAAATAATGAATCCACTGCAGAGCTGTTGAAATTGCATGAGTCTATTTATATCTAATAGCTGTAGTCAAAAAAACCCAATCAGCTCTTACTAGTAATTAGAAATAAAGGACAAAAGTGAGAAAGGTGAAGTCTTATTGTTTCTAAATAGATATTGTAAGAAAACACACTGACCTGTTGTTACTGCAGGAGAATCAGTGCTTGGCTCTAAGGACTGGTTTTTAGCTCTGAGGAAGGTGAAACCTTCATCTTCCCATCCCAAAGTTTCCTTCAGTCTGTAAATGAACTGGGGAAGAAAGCAAAGCCTTGGGCCAAAAGGCCAAAGCCAGTGCTTGTAGGGTTCTCTACTTGAACTGTGCATTTGGGGAAGCACCATTTCCCTCAGTTCATCCAAAGTTGATGATAAAGAACTGTCTGATGGCTGGAACTCAGTGAGGTTCATCACTGGGGTTGAATTGGAGCAGGCTGGGCAGGAGTGGAGCAAACAGCCTCCCTCATTCCTCTGGGTGAGCTGGGACAAGAGCTATCAGTCCTTACCCAGACACAGAAAGCTGAGGGAGGCTGTTGGGGAGCTGTGTGAGCAGGGTCCCTAAGGCTGTGTGTGAAGCTCCTGAAGTTCAGGAGGGACTTCTCAGCTGAACCAAGAGGAACCCTAGCAACCAGAGCAGACAAAACAGGTAGTCTGGATGTCTTAGTATACCAAAGAAACAAGTGGTGTTATGAGGTCCTAACCATGAACTGTATACACAGCTAGCTCTGCAGCTGATGGAAATTGGCTGAACTCTGTTTGAGCCAAGTTGAAGTGTATTGCTTTGTACTTCATGAGCTCTCTGTATTTGGCAGTGCAATAGTTTAGGCTCTCTGACACACTTCAGTGTATATGAGTGGATGGAACAAAGTCTGATTTCATTCAGTCAGTTGCTGTAAATATTTATGAGCACAGCCATCAGTGGAAGGGAATGTGTGGCTACTCCAGGTTAGTAAGGATGAAAAGGGCAGACATGACTGAGGCTGCTGAGATTTATGTGAGGATCTGTTCTTCACCACATTTGTAGATATCTTTCTGAAGCTCTAGACAGGTAGCTACATAGCTGTGCAGAGGTGTGGGTGCCTGTTTCAGGCTAAGAATTATTCCTGTATTGATACTAATGTACTGAAATATTCAGGGAAGTATTTTGGTTTGTTGGCAGAAGTTTGGTTTCTGTGATGGGATTGTTCCTTGCTGGCTCTCATAACCCATCAGCTTCATTTGCCCATGTGCTTGGGGTCCCAGTGAGCCAGTATGACACAAATGAAGGAGATTTCATGATGTGGATTGTAGACAGCTGAATGTGTGTCTGCAGGATCAGGATCTGCTAGTTATCATGAGTCAGTAGGAAAAAGTATCCTTTAACTTAAATGGTTGCCAAAGGGTTGGGTTTTGGGGGTGTTTTTGTTTGCTTGGTTGGTTGGGTTTGGTTTGGTTTATTTGGGAGGTATTTTGGGGGGGTCTTTTTTGTGGTTTTTTTTTCCTTTTTGAAAAGCTGAAAGTTTCTTTTCCCAGATATGTCCACTGCAAAGAAAATTTCCTTCTAGTTCTGCCTTGCCCAGAAGCCAACACATTCCATTGCAGACTTCCAAAGTGATGAAGGATTCCACTTGGCTGAGGCATTCTCCTGGGTGCAGGGAGAGCTGGCTGCTTGTGGCTCTGTCACAGGCACTGTATGTTACCTTATCCATGTCAGTTGGTCTTTATTTTCTGTCTGTCACCATGCAAAATGCAGAGTGGGTTTCAGGCAGAGGGTTTTGGAAAGGCAAAGGATAGTACTGATGTGCAATTTATCATTTATTCAGATTCAGCCTTTAAATTAAGCCCTATCTTATTCCAGAAAGGGTTTCATTGTGGGTTACCACACTGGGAAGAACAAGATCTCCACCATGGAATCCTTATTCTTTCTCCTCTGTGAGTCTATCTAGATAAGTATTTCCATTCTTTAGACTGCTCTAATACTTTGATGATCTTACTGAAGGAAAAATCTGCCACAATAATCTGAAATAGATAAACCACAAACCAAGAATCTTCACTTGCACAATTCTAGCCTGACACCTCAGGGACATGTCTTGTAGGCACAGATCCATTTGCCAGACTCTTCTGGCTAACACTCCTGCAAAACCAGATGTCTTTAGCAATTTGGCTTCCAAACTTGATTTTTGGAGTAAGAGGCAGGAAGGAGTGTCATCCCCCTCTCCCCACCCCCACCACCTTTTCCACAGTCATCTTCTAGCTTCCATCCTGCCTTGCAGGCACCTTCCTGGAAGTCTCTACTCATTGGTTATGTTTCCAGATGATGGACTTGGCCAGATCCTGGCCTGTGGAGCTCAGTGGTAAACATTCTCACGAAAGGCTTACTGTCTGTCACAATAATTTGCTAAACTGTTTATAGCTGGGATTCCTAGGCAATGTAATCAGTCCCCCTCACAGCCTTTTCATCCAAATATCTCCAAGAAACAGACCTGATGCCCTTGATGACATCACTTTGCTTGGTGCTTGCTTAACTTGATGACACTCAGCAATACACCTCCAGGATTTGTCCTTCTTTGGAGCTCACAAGGTATTCTCGTGGGTATCCCTAAATCCCTTCCTTATGGCAAGGGACCTTTGAGCTGAAGATGATTCAGGATTGACTGTAAGAAACTGGTTTGTAGTAAATGTTGGCCAGACAGTGTGAATGGGAGCCAAAGCCATGTTTATCAAGCACATTTGAAACTCCAGTCAGTTAGAGTCATTGAAGGGTGACCATAAGCCACTGAAATGATTGTACTGTTTCTGTTACCCTGTGTTCCAAGCTTGTCAAGATTCTGTAGCTAGAGAGCTTATGGATGTCATTTGTGCCATAACTTTGGGGCTCTTCCAGCTGCTTTGAAAGGAGCCCACACTGAATTCCTTCAGAGTCCACCTGTCTTTTCTGTCCTCACACACTGCCAGCAAAACAAAGAGCTAATTGTACTATGTGTGGGCACAACTTCCAAGGGAGCTTCAAACAGGGTGGCATATGTGGTAAGGACTGTTACAATGCATGACAGGTTTTAGCACTGAAGAGATGCCACATTATACAGCTACAGCCTCCAGCAGACTCTCAAAGCTAACTTCAGTTGCAGCCAAATCCCCCACTCCCACCTCCTTACCACTGCCATTATCTGTGTCACTAAAGTGAAAGCAACACAGCAAGTTGCACTTGCATTTTGCTGTGCAGATGAACCCCAAGATTGCATTAAGATGTGGGAGCAGTAACCTTTTCAGCAGAGACCATACAGCTAGGAGCCCAAAGATGACTATTACTCTAGGGCAGGGCTAACCTAGAGGCTTCTATAAAGATCACAGAATTACTGAACTGTTAAGGTTGGAAGGGACCTCTAAGATCATCAAGTCCAACCATCAACCTGTCACCACCATGCCACTAAACCATGGCCCTAAGCACCACATCTACACATGTTTTTAACCCCTCCAGGGATGGTGACTCCACCACTGCCCTGAGCAGCCTGGGTCAACTCCTCATAAGTCTTTCAGGGAAGATTTTTCCTGATATTCAACCTGAACCTCCCCTGGTGCAACTTGAGGCCATTTCCTCTTGTCCTCTCACTGGTAACCTGGGAGAAGAGACCAACCTCCATCTCACTACAACCTCTTTTAGGCAGTAGTAGAGAGTGAGAAGGTCTTCCCTGAACCTCCTCTTCCTGAGGCTAAACAACCCCAGCTCCCTCAGCTGCTCCTCATAAGACTTATCCTCTAGACCCTTCACCAGACTTATTGTCCTTCTCTGGACACACTCCAATGCCTCAGTGTCTTTCTTGTAGTGAGGAACCCAAAACTGAACCTAGGATTTGATGGTAGGTATCTGAGGAGAACATCATCATGATGTTCATGTCAGATGAAGTGTCAGTACAGAATGTTTCCTAGTCTTTGATGTAGAAGAAATTGCAGATTCTTAGCAAAGTGTTGCTCCTTGGTTATTTCCATTCTTCTCTTAGCTGAATGAAAGGGTTGAGTTTTGCATTGTTGTTCCTTTCCTTTGTGCTTCAAGTGTGTTTGTCAGTGCTCAGAAACTCGAGGGAAGTCACCACAGCCAGTCAGGAATGGTCATGGGAAATGGAAACTCCCTGGCTGTCTTGCTGGGGGAGCTCAGCTGAGGCTGTGGGATCAGTCTGCTCTGTGAAGGGACCACACAGAACTCTCATATCTGGCAGAAAGGGAAAGCACAGGCCAAAAGTCACTCCAGAAATGCTTTCTTTTCTAGGAGTTTCTGGTATTTGGCAAGTTTCTTTGTCTTTTGTTTTCTCTTTCTGTTTGAAGAGCCTCTGGGTCTGCCTGTTCTGTAGGTCAGTGGTATGACAGCAGTTTAACCTTGACTCAACTCTATGCATATAAACTCTCTGGTTCAGGTAGTAGGAGTGCAGTCCTGCTCAGAGGGCTTCAGAATTCCCCTAGGATTCTGGAACACCCCTTCAGTGACCCATATGTTGTGAGGCAACCTGTTACCAAGTAGAATCATAGAATACTCAGAGTTGGGAGGGACCCATGAGGATCATCTAGTGCAACTCCTGTCTATGCACAGGACAACCCCCAAAATTACACCATGTGCTGGAGGGTGTTGTCCAAATGCTTCTTGAATTCTGAAATGGAAATAGCCTGCAAGGAAACTTAGCTTCCTATGCCTTCACATTGGTTGCTCCCTTTGCCATCTAGTCTGGAGCCAGCTGGCAATAGCTGTTCTCATCATCTTTTAATTGCTGTTTGACTAGATATCTAACCCATGTTTTTAAAGCAGATACTCAGGAGGCTACAGCTGTGTGCAGGAGCTGTATGTGATACAGGGATAGTTTGTGAAGCAGGAAAACACCTTCACAAGCTTTTTCTGAGCCTTCCCCTGCATCCTGAATTCAGGTTGAATGAGGAGGCATACAGCTTCACAGTGCTGGGCTGGTGGAACAGCAGGTTCTGAGGGTCTGCTCTTCTCCCTGTCATTTCCACTGTAGGTCTGAGGGAGGAAAGGAATTTGACTGTGGAAAGTGTGTAAGATAAGTGAGGTAGGATGTTTCTCTGAAGAGATTTTGGCAGCAGTCTAGTGTCAGTTGCACATGCTGGACAGGCTTATCCTGGGCATCAAGCTCCAGGAGTAGGTGAGTATGCTGTGTGTTCTGGGGATAAGGGAAACATTGAGTGATTATTCTAAGGCTTCCTTCCCTCCTTAATATTGATATTTTGAATGTAGGCTCCTAGTGAGCATTGTTTCTGCAGTTATCTCTCTGGCTAATAGCTGTCACAGTCTGGTGAGAGGGATAGGTAGTTAAGTCATGAGATGATACCTCATGAATATCCAGGTCTGAAAAGTCTTAGTAGGATCCAACACCTTTCTACTGTGGTTATGTAGATGATCTCAGACTTGCATGGCATAGGTAGTGTTATTTCATATCCTTTCACTGCTTTGCCTGGGGAGTAGAAATTAGTGCTTTTGCCCAGTGGTTATAACAGTCTCCAGGATGGCTCTGTGATCAGGAACTTTCATCAGTCATCTTTTTGGAAAGCTAAGTAACTTAGAGTCATTTTTATGGAGCCCTCAGAACCTGCTGTGCAGCTTGCATTTAGCAAGCAAAGGAAACCATTCAAATCATATCTAGCAAGTCCCCTAGTTCTCTGAGGAGAGCTGGCTCTCCCACTGTGCTCAGCCTACTTTCCAAGCCAAACTGACAGAGGGGGCACTGGGAGAAAGCTTTGTAGAAGTGTCCAGATTGTTGACATTTTCTCCAAATAGACTTATTAACCTGGGAAGGAATTTGAGACTTGCACACCCTGAGTCATGGGGGTCCCTGAGCAAGGTTTTGAATGGTCACATTATTCATATTCTTGAGGTAAAAAACCACTGCACTGACGTTATTCTGTCTGGCCCTGTGTTTCCTGGGGCTGTGTGGGAGGCTGCACCTAGGCATTTCTGAGGTCAAATATGACCACATTTAGAAACCTTCTTTCTCCAGGTGGGATAGAGTCTATTTTCACAATTGGCTTTTCACAGCAAGGTGAAACATTAACCATCTCCCCTCCTCCAGTCTGGAACATCAAACTTTTGACCTGCCATTTAGGAGGCAAGCTCATTTACACCAAGCAAAACCTGAAGTAAGGTTTTGGGTTTTATTTCAGGGAAGCTATTTTGGATTTCCACCACTTTAAGAGCAGAATTCACTCGTGAGTGCTCTCCTTCCTCTCAGCCTCTTCCTGCCTAGTTAAAACATTGACATTTTTGTAGCCTCTCACATTGAACCCATGGCAGGCTGGAGGTCAGGCAGCCCTATACCACTGTGGTAACTAAATCAACTCACTCTGAAATGTATTTGACTTTCATCAGATGCTTCTTTAGTGAGGTAAGAGATTTAATTTCATAGTTAAATAAATAAACTGAAATAAAAGATACACGATACATGAGCAACTGCATTAGTCTCTGTAGGAAAATGGGAATTGTCAGACCAGGTCTAGACAGCAGTCCAGGCAGCCCAGTAACTTGTCTCTGAAATGGTTAATTATAGAAGAAATAGCTCCCTTCTAGTGCTGCCTTGAGAAAAGTTCTGACTGTCAGATAGTGCAGAACCTGGAGAGAAAATTCCCTTTGTCATAAGTGCCTCTCATGAATTCTCTCCTTGGCAAAGTGGATTGCACAGAATTGCAGCTTCAGTTCTAAGGATTAGAAACACACAGAGGAAGGGACAAGCAGATGTCTCTGTGCAAAATAAGCAGGAGTATCCATACATGTGTGTATGTGCTTGAACCACCACCACCACTCCACACTGAACCTTCTGCCCAGCCCATGAGCACAGCCCAGGGCAGTTCTTCACTGGTGGTGGTAGGAGAGAGCACAGCAGAGTGTAACTCCTGCTGGGTACCAGTCTGTGGGGTGGCCACAATACAGGAGGCTGAGCTTGACCCATGGAGATGCTGTATAGGGGCTCTCAGACAAACAAATCCTGTAGCTTTTAATCATCTAAGCCTTCCATGCACCAAGAGTTTTTGTTGGGGTTTGCTTTGTGTTTGTTTGGGGGGTTTTTTTGCTCTGGTTTGGTTTGTTTTTGTTTGGTTCTTTACACACAGCTCAAGAAGTATGAATTCCCTGGGCTTTCAGGAGAGAAAACCTGAAAGGGGTCTGTTGTCTGTTCCCCTCAATATAGCTGTTATACCAACTCTATATTCTTTGCAGTCAGCTTCTGGAAAGGAAAGGAGTTACAAAACTCAGAACATTCTGTATGTTCCTTGCCCTCATTACTGGGCTGTTTGCTTTTGTCTGTCAGCAGATGTAAAAAATGTCAAATAATTTTTTCCTCTTTCACTGAGGGTTATTTTATTCCTCTGTACCACAGTGTTGGAACAGGCACAGGTGCCAAGAGTCACTTCCAAGATTATATCTTAATAACTTCCTCAAGTGTCTATTAGGCTGGAAATGTAAATTGTTTTACTGAGGCATTGCCTGTTATTCTCTCTGTAGTTTTTGTTGTTGTTGCTGGATCTGAGACCCCCTGAATCCATGTCTCTGCTCTCTGAGCCAGCTGCTGAAAGAAGTTAAATCTATTGTACTATCCTTCCTGAACTGTAATGTGTCCTTAAACATATGGAGCTCATAACAGCTCTGAAATGAAACTAGGCTGAAATGAAAAGGGCATTTCTCCCTTAGTTCTCATGCTGTCATTTTCTGGCTGCCTGCTCAGGGGTTTCTTACCTTAGTGTTTTTCAGTACAGCAGGACTGTGACACCTCCATTAAATAGGACATAGCTTGCTTATACCTGCTCACACTCCTGACTGGTTAGAAATGCCTGCTTTAAGCTACCTAAATCTGAGTACTGACAAGAGTCATCTTACTTTGACATTGTTAGCGTTAGTCTCTGTGCTAGGAGGAGAGACAACACAGCAAGGGTTTATATCCCCCTCGCAACCCTGTCTCGAGTGCCTGAGGTCTGGGAGCTGGGGTGGGGAGGTGAAGAGATGCTTTCTTGCTCCATGAAGCCTTTCTGTACTGCCTCAACTAAAGGAAGAGCAGCCACTGCTCAGTGCCCTTTCATGGTAGTCTCTCAGTGGGGGCTGAGCATCCTCTACCTGCAGAGGACAGTCTGTTCGCAGAGAGCTGAGATGCTCCAGCTCACTTCTTCAGCTACCTTATGGGATAAGCTGTACTCAGAGGAAGTTGTCAGCTTGTTTCAGCAGACAATATCATTGTTATTGCCAAATGCTTTCCTCCTGGCCTGCCTTGGGGTGGGCAGGCAGGGGAACACCCGCAGCTAATTCGAAACAGGAATTTGTCTGCAGGTAGCGGTGCCAGACAGAAGCCCTTTTGCATCTCGCTGAGTCCAGGCAATCTGCAACATCTCAACGAGCCCCATGGGGAATGAGATGAATTTTTCACACCTGTTTCTCCAAATTTAATAACAATAATAATAATAAAAAAACCCATGTAGGCTCAAGAAGGCAACATTCCAGTAACATTCTGCTCTTTACTGGCTGAGGTTTCCCGTAAGATGGGCCTCTGGCTATAGAATGGAAAATCTGTCCTCACTCACTTCCCCCTCAGTCCTGGGCAGGCCTATAGAGTCTGGTGGCTTTTTTGTCCTTGCCAGGGCTGCTGCAGTAGCTCTGTGCTTGTTATTCCCCAGTGCCATGAAGTCAGAGCCACGAGTCTCCCCTCGGCAGTAGGCTGTGGGGGTTGGCAGTCAGTTCCAGGGGACGTTCCTCAGCCCTGTGTCACTCCGTTACGCAGCAAACTGGGAACAGGCACTGGGAATGGAGACAGCAGGAGGAAAAAGAAAAGAAGAAGTGGATTCCTGGTGCTATCAGAGAAATGTCTAAAGTCCATGAGTGCTCTGTAAGAGCTCCTGCACCTTGGCCAAAAGCCAGGTTAAAATGCAAGATGCTTGGTGTGTTAAATCCCGAGTTTCCCAACTCATTGCTCTGTCCTATAGTTTATTTTTGTTTAGCAACAGGTAGGGAGATGCAGACTTTACTGTGTGGCAGTTCCCATGTTGAGGTTGTGGAAAACTACAGTAGAAGGATGTGGGCTGAGTTTGGCTCTGATTGACTGGAATTCATGACATGGAGTATCTTCTGTTGGCTTTACAAAATGGAATCACTTTCTAACTGCAATGAGCTGCCTCAGACATGACTGTTTGGGGATACCAAAGCACTGGCTGTTACATGAGGACTTCTAATCCTCATTGCATAATGGTGTCTGGGAAAAGCTTTTAAAGAAGAACTAATACATTTGGAATTTGATATCTATATAAGTTTTGAATCCTCTGTCTGTTGTCCAGGCATCAGTTTTAGAGTTCAGCCATGTGGGAAACACTGCCTTGGCCAGAATGAATGAAGTTTAAAGGAGCAATAGTAGAAAAAACTCTCATAATGCAAACATTTGCCCTGAAAATTGCTTTAGATGAGAGAAAGCTAACTGCAGTCTAACAAAATCAGGGCTGCTCTGGAGATCACAGAATCTCCTGAGCTGGAAGGGACCCACAGGCATCATCCAGCCCAACTCCTGTTTAGGCACAGGAAGCAGAGATCTACAGTAGGAACCCCTCTTTTTCTTAGCTAGATCCTCCTGTTGGTTGCATGCTTCTGTGCCTTCCTTATTATACAGACAGCAACTGCTGTTTGTGTAGGAGAATCAAAAAGTTGATTTTCCCCTGTATACAGCAACAGGACTTTTCTGCTCTGCCTTGATTGTTTTGAAAACAATAGCTATTATTAAATAATTAGTACTGGTAGTGAAAAAAATAACTCTATTTTGAAGAATTGAACTTGTGCATTCAATTAACTTCAGTTTTGTAAATGAATTTTTGAACAATACCATCAGACAATTTGCACTCCAAAAGTATAGGGATAAAAGAACTGTATTCAGAACAAAAGGAGTAGACATGATTTCCATTGTTGCACTGTCATATAAATGGGTTTGCAAGTAACCCTTTTTTAAGGTGGGATGACTTGGATTATTCTGTTGTGGAAGGTTTGCCTTGTTTGCAAGCTCTGAAAGAGGGAGAATCTTAAATATGAGCTAAGAAAGATGCCTACAAGTAAGAGAGAAGGTTTGAAATGAATTGGCTCTTTTGTTGTTGATGGTAAAAGAGCCCCAGGCTTAAGAGGAAGATAGCAGAGTGCTCCTAGGTTTTCCAGAGTGCAGGAAAGGCACTTGGTGTAAGGAGTAGTCAGTTATGTGTTATCCTGTCTAACTCCAGTCTATGTTTTGATTCAGCTGTGTTATCTGATGGACTCTAATCCCAGAGTCCAACTGCACTATTAAAGATGTGAAGAACTGGGAAATAAGAAAGGATTGGTCAGGGCTCAATGACAAACTTGCATTTTTTTGTTCCAGTCATGATTTAGATGTTTCTGAAAACAAAAATCACTTCTTTATTATTTTTTTTTCTGGCTCAAAATTCTTCCAAGTCTGGCTTTGCAAAGGCACAGGAGCAGCATAAGAGGTGAGCTAAGCCATTTGAACAAGTCTGGGATTACAGCTGTGTTTAATAAAATCTGAGTTAGCTATAGAGAATGTAAGTAAGCTAAATCCCATCTGCTTTGAGGTTTCCCTTTGGTCCCAGAAGAAGCTGACTGCAGGATATGAGGAGAGGTGTACAGGCTCCTGCCGGAAACGCTGGGAAAGAGGCAAGGCACAAAGAGAGCTCCCCCTGCTCCTCTGCTCTGACCTCACTACTGACACCAAGCAGTGTGTTGAGCAATACACAAAGGAGAGAGCAGAAGGAGGTTGTGTTCCACCTCACTGCCACATGGAGGGGAGTAGAGCTCTGTGAGGAGGCAGTGTCACCTCTCCCTTTTCCCATTGCCTTGCTGTGGCCAGAGATATCTCAGGTAAAAGAAGCAGTGCTAGGAGCTGGGCTGGTAGGACTCTGCTCCTGCCTCTTCATGCCTGAGTGCAAACTGGAGATGAGCAGCTCCATCAGGCAGGGACATTGTTGTAAGTGTTGTGGGATTAAAACCATGCAGCTGGTCCTTGCTGGTCTTGGACAACTTGGGTATGATTTCCCAGCTGGAGAGGGGCAATTCTGGGAAAAAAACAGAGGAGAGGGAGACACTAAGCAGCACTTGTCACTAAGAATTGGCAAGGTTGGCCTTAGAGAGTCAAGTGGAAATTCTCACAGGTCTGCTTTCCCTTGACCATGTTCCTTGTTACATTATCAAGAAGTGAGGTAATAATTAGGCAAATGTAGCTGTAAAAACCTTTTTCTTAGTACTTGGGGAAGCCAGAAGTATGCTTCAAGAATATGCATTTATTGTACTTACCTGCTGTCCTCCTCCCCTCTGCTCTTGGAATGCTGCTCTTGAACCTGAGGTTCAACATCCAGAGTTAGTTTTAGCTCAAAAATGAGCAGATTAGTTCCAACTCTCACACCAAAACACTTGGCTGCTCTGAACAAATGCTGTGCAGGTCAAAGAGCTCTGCTGTCTGCCTTATGTCTCCACTATTTCAGAGAACCTTTCACCTCTCCAGCTGATTGCAGGGGCTAAGAATTGCAAAGCAATGGTTGACTCTCAGTCAGCCACATCCCTGACTTTCTTTAGTGACTTTATCTGCTGCTTATCCCCAAAATATGGATGGACTAGTGCTTAGGCAGAGCAATCCTGTGGGTGACACAGGCTACACCTCTCCCAGGCCAAACACCCTTCTGATGATAATTGGGTGAAATTGCATCATGTGTTCTAACAAAAGTGTGTTTAGGTGTGCTCACATCTGCTTGTGCTATGTAACTACCCACCCTCCAGTCTTTATTAGCATTAGGAATCCTCAGCACTGTAGGGCATGTACTGACAATGGCTGTTGTTATATTTGAACATGGTTCATATAGAATGGGTAAGAATTATGGGGTTTTGCTTAAGCTTCAGGAGGAAAACTGTTCCTGCAAGACATTTAAGGGTGTGTTTAATGTGATTGCCTGCAATTTTGACATCAATAATCTTCAAAATGTAATTTCAGTTAATTACACTAAGTATTTTGGGATGGATGGAAGCCTGTGCTTGACTATTGTTAGGAACTCAAGCACTTAGAGGAGGCAAGTCACTGTGGCATGGTACAAAGCCTTTTCAGGAGTTACTTTCCCTGTGTTACCTATGGATTAACTGCTTATGAGTAAAGCTACCATGCTGATAAAAGCTTGATACCATCCTACATAGCAAGCTTCACTAGCTCAGCAACTTTAGTCTTCCTCCTCACTCTTCTTTGATACATGCTGAAAGCCTTTTTTTGTCCCATAAACTTCTAAAAGTCTACTGCAAATATTACAAAAGGCAAAGATAGTCATGAGCATTAGAAGTTACTGAGGCTAACACCAGCAGCTTGGATGGATATTTATGGAGTGACAGTTATTATTGCTGTTTCCTCTGGTTTGGTTTGGTTTGGTTTGGTTTTTCCTTTTTCAGTGCAGCTTTGATTTTTCTGGGTTGAATTTTGCATAGTGCTGTCTGGATGATCTTGGGGAATGTTTATGATACAAGTAGCAACAAATTCTTGTCTAGTGTATATTATCAGTGTGTTGATGCTTGTATTAGCAGTGTGTTGATGTCTGCCTTGCAAAGGATGTTTGTTTTACAGGTCAAGGAAAAAGATGATCAGAGTAATCTTTTCAGAGCATGGTAGACCTTGCATTGATACCCAAGCCACCTGGCTCCCCCCTCACCTATCCCTTAACAGGCACACACCTGCTTTCCTCTGATGTGATAAGAGAGTTTGAAGTAACTTTACCAAACACCAACATTTGCTCAATTACCTCTTGTTTATGATTAACTTTGTGGTCTTTGCAGCTCATGCAAATACTGCCATGACAGTTGGCTCTTTAAAGAACAGTTAAAGGCTGAATGGACCTCTCACAGCAGCATTCCTGTGCACAGGCAGTACACAAGCCCAGTGGGTCTGCTCTCAAAGAGCTGCTTCCTTTCTTCTCTTAGGGAATGAATGCAACCCTTGGGAAATGTCCTGGTAATAATAATAATGATAAATTAAAACAATAAAGGAAATTTCTTTTTTTTAGGAGAACACCTCTTAAAAATTCCAGAATTGAAATGTATGTTTTTGTCCTGTAGTGTTTGGTGTGATAGTTAATATTTTAATGGGCATTATGTGGCCTCAACTTTACTGTCTTTAGGAGTGCAGTTGATGCCACTAGAAGGTCTCTGTAGTACTGATCTGTACAGCAACTGCAAACTGGTACCTTCAGCTTTTGCATTAGTCTGTTGAGGTCAGATATCCCCTGGGTTAAGAATCAGCTGCTGCATCCTCTGATGCCAGAACAGTGGACACTTTTCCTCCCTTTTAGCATGGCTGGCAATTATCAGGATCAATCAAGCCTCAAAGCAATGTTGTCTTCAGCATGGTTGAACAAGGTCACAGCAGTGTTCATAACATATGGGAATGGTCTGTGTAGAGTTATAAAAATCCTCACCTAAATACAAGCACTGAACAGTTAGCCAAAAGTCTGCAGTGCTTGAAGCCCTTATTCTGTTAGAGAGGAATCACATCAGGGAAAGGAGAATATTAGTCTAGAGGCAAACAGCAAATAATTTAAGCAATAGTTTAGATATTGTAATAATATTTCAATAAGTTGAACTATCTTCTCATGTATTAGAGTTGAGTGATTCCAAACAACAAATGCTCTCATAGAAACCAAAGTGTGCATGTGATTATCATGTAAGAAGCAGTGAATGCACTAGGACAACAGTTAGTGGGAATTAGCTGAATTGAATTAGTGGGAAATATCTGAAAAGCAGCAGATAAGAAGGTAATAACCCAAGAGCCAAAAGTTTAGCAAGACTGCAGGAATAGTACTCACCATGAAGTAGAATTAGCTGACCTGTCTTTGGCTTCAGTCCTACAGAAAGCAGGGTAATGCAGATGTAAAGACAAAAGTGCTGTCAACTTGATTCTGCACCAGAAATCTCATCAATATGGTCTCAAAAGACAGAAAATGTGAGGAAAATATATTAAATGAAGTATCAAAACATCTCTGGAAATTACTTCACCTAAAAGTATCAGTGGGAAGAAAGGATCATCCCTAAAGTCATATTTCCTCATGGATCCTCAGCACCACTTCTACACACTTTTGATCATTCCATCACTTCCCTGGTCAGCCTGTTCCAATCCTTAACTACTATTTCAGTGAAGAAACATTGAAATCACATCAATATGAAAGCACATGAAAAAAGATCAGCTGTTTTCAGCAGGATGCTTTTCCTCATGACTCAGTTGGTACTGTTCCTCAAGCTGACTGGCTTGCCTGTCTCCACACTGTGCTCTTAGTGCTACTTTCCAGGGTTGTACTACCCTAACATTGTTTTCTATTTACAAATACACTTCCTTCACCTGGCTCCTAAAATTGTTCAGATCAAATAACTCTTTCCCTTCCCAAAGCAGTATCATCTGGCCATTTATGTCTCATAAGTGATATTCCAGTGGCACACTGTACTCTCACCTTTGTGTTACTGAAATCACCTGCACTGTGTGTATGGTGAGAGACTTCTCAGGCTGCAGTAAAGGTGCTGTTAATTCCCCATAGTCATGTCTTCTCATTCAGGGCAGCTTTCACTCTTAACTGTGCTGCTACAAACCAGATTATTCCTAGGACTAGGTGAACCAACACAGGTATTGAGTTGGAACTAAGTCTAACTGCCTATGTTGTAACAATTTTGTCCCAAGCTAATAATGAGCATGTTTTGAGGGTTTTTTTGCAATTCACTAGTATTTTACAAAACAAAAACTAGTATCTTTTAAGCTTCTGTAACTATCCAGATACTCCTAGTTTTGTCTGACTGTTATGATCTTCATACATGTTTGAATTTTACCTCTAGCATGAGCCTGTAAGGGAACAAACCCTCAGCAATAAACTCAAGAGTATAAAGTTGAAAGTTCACTTAATTTCTCCCTGTTCCTTTCATTTAAATAAAAATCAATTTCTATCATTATTTGTCTAATGAAAGAGGATACCACAGGGCACAGAATGTGGTTTTAGTGCTGCTTGTTAGCAATCACAACCTAAAGCTATCTTTCTGATTAAAATACATCTTCCCTGTCCTTTCTTGTTATCATTTGCTTCTGACTCAGTCTGTCATTCAGTGTTTGCAACAGACTATGATTAAGGATGGGTGAGCCCCAAAAGATAAAACAAGAACAAGCCTGAACTCTTACCTGGAACTTATCTCATATGGTGCATTTGGGTTTGGTTTTGAAGTCAGGTAATTGGGTGGAGAATTCCTGGAGAAAAAGTTAGTTTGAATTTTGATTCAACAGTGAGTTGGCAGAAAAAAACTACTATTAATAAATGCCCCAAACCCAAATCCTGCAAGTTGTTTTCCACAGTTTACACAGAAGCTCTAACTAGATTGTTTAGACTTGTAGGTGTAGACAATGAAATAAAGTGTTCTGAAAGCATAAGGGAAAGGGCTGCTGAAGTGAGGCAGTGAAGGGTTCATTACATGGGGAACCATCTTCTTCTGAGCACACAGCAGATTTTATAGGACAACTGTTAGATCTCATGTCTAATATCCTGTAAGAAGGATATTAAGCTGTTGGAAAGCATCCCAAGAAGGCCACAAGGACAGTGAAGGGTCTAGAGGAGAAGCTGTGTGAGGAGAAGCTGAAGTCACTTGGTTTGTTCAGCCTGGGAAAAAGGAGACTCAGGTGAGACCTAATGGTGATCTACAGTTTCCTGATGAGGGGAAGCAGAGGAGCAGGAGCTCATATCTTCTGTCTGGTGACCATTGACAGGACCCAAGGGAATGGCATGAAGCTGTACTGGGGGAGGGTTAGGTTGGATATTAGGAAAAGGTTCACCCAGAGGGTGGTGGAGCACCGGAACAGGCTCCCCAAGGTCACCAAGGCTAACAGAATTCCAGAAGCATCTGGAATTATCTGGAATCTCTTAGACACATGGGGTGACTTTGGGGTTGTCCTGTGCAGAGGCAGGAGTTGGACTCAATGATCCTTGTGGGTCCTTTCCAACTCAGGAGATTCTATGACCCAGTTTTTGGTCTTGAGTAAACATTTTGATTTGATTTCACAGCACTATATAACTGGAGGTAAGTTAATGTAGGCTGATAACAGGACCATCATAAGAATTACACAGATTGGAGACATACTAGAGGCTACATACATAACTCTCTTGCCTTTGAGATTGGTCATGTCCCAGACAAGATTTACCTGTAAGAAATGATTGATCAGAGAAGATCTGATGCCTTTACCAGGGATTAGTCAACATTTCTGACCCTCTCTCCAATGCAGCCTTGTTTCTTCTTAAGGGAATGGCTGCTATGATACATAGCATGTCAAAAACCAGCTCAGCACTGGCAGTGAGTGTTCACAAATGGCTGGCACAGGTGCACCACTGACTGCACAGAGATTTTGGGTCTCAGTGGTTTTTGAACACTTCTGTAATTGGTTGGGGAATTGGCATGTGTTTGTTGGGAAAATAATTCATAAAATCTTGGGCTTGGGGTTTTTTTGTGTGTGTGTTTTGATTTTTTTTGTTCTATGTTTGTTTTTTTCTTGATTTTTCATCAGTATGTCTTTGGAAGAGACAGAAATTTGTGCCCTGTGCTGAGGAAGGGAGCTCAGCAGTATTATTAGACAGAAGAGAATGTACACATGGAGTCAATGATACGTATGAAAGCCACAGCAAAGAAAATTTAAGTACTTCAGTAAGCAGAAAATCTCTACTTTTTGTGATCTCCAACTGATGATTCTAAGCCAATGATTCAGAATTTCAGGGACAGGAATTTTCCCATCCTTCCCTTAAGTGTGCAAGATGAGCCCAGCCTTCCTGGTAGTGCTGTGCCTGTGAAGCAGCAAAAAGGAAAAAACTCCTGGCAATGATGTGAGAGTCCATGGAGCCTGGGAAAGGCCAGCTGGGAGGAGATAGAGTCAGGAAGAAACATGATCAGAAAGACCCAGACAATCAATTTTTAACCTTATGACCTTTTAACCTTACTCTTTTTCTTGAGTAAGATCCCATTGCCTTCCTGCTGGGCTGTCCTATAGCCCCTTGAAATTGGTGAGTGGTGGTTTGTGTTTTAATTGTCTTCAGAGGTGTTTGGATAAATCTTGCTTTCTAAATCATCAAACAGAAAAGTGATTTCATCCTTTATCTTAGAAGATAGACCTGAAAGTTATGGTTAATCTTCCTCTCTCTCCCTGTGTCACCACCCACTGCCTCCTCCTTCCCCCCCCCCCAAAAAAAAAAACAACCCAACCAAAAACCCCAACAAAATCCGAAACAAAACAAAAACAAAACACAAGAAAAACACAAACCACCACCAAAATAAACAAGCCAAACCCAACCAAATTCCCACCACCACACCCCCCCCAAATCCAGAAACCTCAATTCAACAGTAGGCTGGAGTGTAGCAAGGGGGAGGCAGGTCTGTAGTGTCAGGTAGGAAGAAAATCAGTGCTAATGGCAATCTTTTAACTGTGATCTTTACTTTTGGTCACAAACCTGAAGTTCAAGGGTGGAGATAAACAGCACCTCTGAGGAGGTCCCAGATGAGCACTGTGTGTGTTACTGATAGCTCTGGGGTGAGAAGCAGAGAGAAGGCAATGACTGAGAAACCATAAGCCTCACAAGAGTGGCAGGATTATCTTTACACACACAGCCACGTCATCTCTTGTTATCAGATCTGAGGAGAAAGGGAATCCCTCCTGAGTCATGCTCTTTGAGCTTTTATCTCCTCTTTGGGTTTGATTTTGGTTGGTTGGTTTAATTTGGTTTGTTCTATTGTGGTTTTATTCTTGTTTTTGTTCTAGAAAGGCTCAGGCTAGGACTCTGCTCACTAGAGTTTTCTCTGGAGTTCTCTACTCTTCTCCCTCCAGCTCTTCAGAGAGCAGGAGTGCAAAGGGACACAAAGAGATCCCAGGCTTGAACAGAAGGGGAATTGCCAGATCCTCAGCTTGTGTGAAGCTCAGTTTTTCTGTTGATTCCTGTGGAGTGGGCTGGATCACACTAACTGCACATTAGGAGTCTGTAGAATTGAAACCCTGCTTGTGAATCCTCTGACTTTCTGTGAGTTTGCTTCTGTTTCACCACCTTAAAACACTGGGGCTGAGGGGATTCCAGCTCCCGAGAACGATAACCTACGCAGCTGATGCTGTCAGGAAAATATTCTGCTTTCTGAGTCATTTGCCCTGAGCTGACTTTCTTTTTTACTGGTTCAGGGGTTTCCTTCTTTAGCCATAAATTGCATGCAAATTCTTTTTTTGTGTGTGTATGACAGTGTGTGTGTCTTTCAGAAGCTGAGCCAAAGAGAGAGGCTGTTCCTTTAAAGCAAAACTGAGGGAAAAAAAATGCCTCCAGGCGTCCTATTACAGTGGAATGAGCCAAGGATCAGGATTTGCAGCTCAGCTATATAAACCCAGCAGAATCTGGCTGATCTGACCAGTTTGCCTCACTGTCAAACCTCTCTGCCTTTCACACACTCACAGGAGAAATTGGGCATCACAACTTCTCTGAGTTTTGACAGGACAGCAACAAAGTCAGAAGCTGACAGCTGACTTTAACATCATATTTATTTCATGGAGGCTGCTCCCAGCAGGATCTAAGCTCTCTCAGACTCTCCTAGGTAAGTCTGCTTCTCTCCTGAATTAAAAACTGGGGAGCTCTTCTCCCACACAAGTGTGCAATGCCACGGTGTCCTGTCAGACCCTCCTGGTGATGACCATCGGGCTGAAGAGTCAGGGGTGATCTTAGGGAATATTTTGGAGTTGGAGCATGCCTGTCTTTAGTTTGTCCTTACTGTCTGGTGTAATAATAATGTAAGAAGTCTCTCAATGACATCAATCTGATCCAATGAATGAATGAAGGGTGAGTTAGTCGAGTGCTGGACATCTGCACAAATATAGGCAGAAACCTAATTGACAGGAAGGGTAGAAAATCAGATTTGGGATTTCCTCTTGGCTAGTGACTGCCTCTCTCATCCTCACCTCCTGCACCAGACTAAATCCACTTGTAGTTCTTAAAGCTCTCAGGTAACTCCTCTTTGTGTGCTATTGTGTATGACCTGAAAAGGGTCAAGCCCTTTTCTCTTCTAATTTGCTCTCTGCACACTTATTTGCACTGAAGCCTTTGTCACCTCCCTCCCTGCCCCCACCGGGCTCCAGTTCCTTTCAGGAGCATGGTAACATTAGTCTGCAGTGGGGAGCAAAAGACAAAGGAAGATTCAATTGGTATCTTATTACCAGGACTGAAATGGGTAGGTTCTGGGGTGTGGGAGGTTGAAATCCTTCATCATGATGGAAAAATAGAGACACTTTCTTTACAGTTTGTCTGAACTACTTGCTCCCTTGTGCACTGAGATTTTCTGCATGACTGTGTCTGCACTTGCCAGTTAGGCTCAAATTGGTTTGAAATACAGAAGCTGCCTGGGAGAAGGTGATCACACTTGGCTTTATTGAAGAGTTAAGCTCACTTACACAAAACTTGGTGTTCCCTCACCTTTGCAAAGTTTTCCCTGCCTGATTTGCTCTCTGGCTACTAGGAGAGAGAGTTTTTGGCAGTTATTCTAACTTCTGAAAAGTCTGTATAATATACAGCAGGAGAAAGACATGTTCAGGTTGAAATGGTGGTGACAGGTCCTCTTGCACTGTGGAGACATCACTGAATTAAAAAGCATAATTAAGATACTGACCAAATTTCATCTTGTGAAAAAAGTAGAACCCAAAGAGGTGCATGTGATTCTATGGACTGGGTGTTGTCTTATTGTCAAGCTGTTGTTTGTTTTCCAGTTTTTTATACTTTAAATCATATTAAATAATGGGAAATAATTTTACACACTTCAAGATTAATGTTATATGTGGGGTTTGTTTCATTGTGCTGGGTTGTGCATTTGCCTTTTAAGCATGTGAAATCTTAAGCATGCCATGGTCCAAGAAATATCTGAACAGTGAGGGCCAGTGACAGCTCTTGGAATCCTCTAGGAAGGCTTTCAGGAAAGTGTTATAATGTCTTTTGGGGTTTTTTTTTACTGCTACTAGGAATTCAGGTGCAAACATTAGATCAAATGAAGGTGTTTTAGCCAGAAGAAGAGAATTAGTCTGTCTGCAATTGACTTTCCTTGGCAGTGAGTTTTGCAAGTACTCAGAGTTATCAGGGTGTTTCCAGAGCATCCCCTTTGCAACTGCTCTACCTCTGCACCACTGCTCAGGAAAAAAGATGTGCCTCTGAACTGAGCAGGTTCACTAGCAGCTGAAAGGGGCAGAGTGAGAAGGATGCTGTGCAGGGGCTGCTTGTCCCCACCATCACAGCCCCTTTCACTGTCACAGACCCTGTCACTGCCACAGACCCTATCACTGCCAATATCCTTAGCAAATTGTTATCCATTTCCCATACTTTTTCCTCATTAATTTTACCCTCTGGCTCCTTTTAGCCCAGGAAAAATTCTTTGCAAGTTCCAGTCCTTAATCCTATAGCTGCAGTAACTAGCAAGGTTTCCAAAGCTTTAGAAGAGCCAAAGTTCTGCTGAAAAGTGTAAAGCCTGCAGACTGAAATGTCATGTTTCATTTGGAGAGGAAGCTGATATTCTCCTAAAGAAATCTCATCCAGGTACTTTCTGGTGATGAGAACCAACCAGATCCAACCCTTCTGTTGAAATAATGATGCCAGGACTTGCTGGGAATATCCCCAAACTCAGTCTAAATTGCTCCACAAAATGATGAGTAACTGTGTGAAGAGATGTTTTGTTCATGGCAACCTATTCTTCTTTTCTGTTGATCACAATTTTTTAAGATGAAACCATTTCTCCTTAACAGTCACTTAAACTTAACTATCCTGTTGCTAGAACAGCATTTCTAAAGGTGTTTGAAGTTCAGCTCAGGTGACTTATTTTTCATATTCCTGCTTTTTATTAAATACCTTAAAAAAAGCCAAAGAATATTAATGTATGAAGATGTTCTGACTTGCTCTAAAGAGACTGTCAAAGTTTCATCTGCAGTATTGTTTCACTTTTTGATAAGAAAATGAGATTAGATCAAAATGAGATCCAAGAGTGAAGCAGAACCAAGAAATATTTGAAACAGGGATGTTGCTTTGGAGCCAGAGCATTAACCTTTTCACCCCTTCTGGTAAAACTGCTTGTGCAGGTCTCTGCCATTTGCCTTGTACAGCACAAGAGTCCATCTGTTCCTGTAGCTTTGTGGGGTGTGCTCAGAGGTCTGGGTGATGTTAGGTGGCAGTGAGGTGTACTGGACTGTGTGACAGTTGTCCAGTGTAAAGGGGTGTCCTGTATTGGCAAGTCTCTAAGGGGAAGCAGTGCTTCTGCAGCTGGCTGTTCCCAGGAGTGAATCCTGGTAACCACCTAGGTTGAATTTGGAAGTCTAAGTGCAGAGGGTGATGTCTGCTTCATTACTAGGTGCACATTTCCTTGTTCTACCTGTGCAACATACATCAAAGCATGAGAAACTCAGAGAGGTTAAAAATGACTCTGATTTGAACCCTGTGACTTGATATATTCTCTCTTAGACACGTGCCATCAAAGTCTGCTAAGCTGAAGAGCCACTGGCAGTTTTAAAGTCCAGTGTCTCATAAAGCTGTAGGCTTAGGAAAAGATGATTTACATCACTGGAAAGTTAGAAATCTCTGCTTTCCAATAATAAAAAGCTTGTTTTGAACTGTGGCAGTTTGAGACTTTGGACTTTAAACTTGTGCTCTGATTTACCAACATGCACTTTCTTAGACTTATTCTGGTGTGATTTTAGCACTCCCTTCTCAAAGGCTGGTCTCTGTTATCAAAGCCTGGGGTGATAAACTGCAGAAGTCTGTAACTGCTGTAAAATATAACAGCTGCTCTTAGTAGTTTTAAGGAAGTTGCTGGTGTAATAGAGCAGAAAAATTGTTGTTTACTGAAGTAGGAACCAAAGGAAGATCACTAGCAGGGTGAATTAAGTGGAGTAAATATTTTGTCATCACCCAGGCTCAGAAATGTGCAAAACTAGCACAAGCAATTGCAGGACTAGTAACTAGTACATTCTGGACAGGAAACATCACCACTTGAGCTCAAGAGCTGAAAAATAAGGGATGTGTACAGACCAATTATGAGTTTATAAGGTGTAATTTAATTCATTAAACTGCCTGACATCAAAGTGGACTTGCTGTCCATGGCTTCTGTTGGCTTTATGTAGGACTTTATTAGAGATTGATGATGTTATTGCTGTTGTTACAGTATTTTAGGTCCTCATTGTATTGGGAAGAGTAAACAGACATAATAAGTATGCTCTGCCACAAAGAATTTATAATTTCTATTATTATCTGTTCAAAAATGTCTTTTTGTGTAGTGAAGAGGGAAAAAAAAGAGGTCAGAAAGCAGTTCTTTGAGGAACAGGACTACCATAAAGAAAGAAAATGAACAACCCTGGGAGACAATCTTGAGCTACCTCTGTTTCCACCCGGCTCTGGGGTTTGTACGAGTGTGAAACTTCCCTTTCCTCAGGGCTTACTGTCCACTCCTGTGCTCAGCCCTCTGTCCAGTCTAAGCTGAAGTTAAATGCCTTCCACATGTGGGAAAAGTTAAAAACTGGGCATTCCTCCAGCTAGTGAAATCTTTCAATGTATGATGTAACTGAACGGCGTTGAACGGGCAGAGCGGGGAGGAGGAGGAGTCAGAGAGGGATTCTGTCTGACAAGAGATGGCTCTTGATCTGCAGACTGTGTTCAGGCACTGAGACAAAGGCTATATATAATAGGGATCCTTCTGCTCAAAGGATAAAGTGCCAGTGACTTTGTGTCTCTTCTTAACATTGACTGGAGTGATGTACATGTCCATGTAACTAGACACAGCCTTAGTGTCATATTTTGCTGGATTTATCTATTCATCATTTCTCTCTCTCTCCAATATACTGAATATCCTGTTGCTGACAGAACAACAACAAATCCTGCAGCTTCAGTGAGTATATCTGGTAATAGACTTTAAAGAATACTAGTTAATATACATTATACCCCATAAAGCAAATGTCAGATTTTGCCACTCAGGTTGTGGAGTCAATGAGAATAACTTCCCACTTATGTTTTTTTTTTTTGGCTTGTGCACGAGGCAATCACCAAAGATAAATTCATCCTGGGTTGATCTTGTTGCAAGAAATTTCTGCAAATTCCCATCCTTAATTGTCTTGCCACTGTAGTTTTAATTAAACTGGTGTGGGATGCTGCCAAAAACTCCCAACTGGAGAGTCCCTGTGTGCGAATAGCCTCTGGCATTTGGTATTCTTTGGGTAGCAGAGAAGAAGGTTGCCAAGTTTGCATTCAGTCATCCATCACATATTAGCCTACTGGAGGTCCATTCTTCCCTAGCAATAGGGGAGCTCTGCTTCCTACTTAGAAAGATTACTCACACAGAAAGCTCTTTCCCCATAACCAGAACCACACTGGGAAGAGAAAGGAAGCTTTCTTCAATTCCTATAAGTGCTCAGTTTCCAAACTCTTGACAAAAATGATATTGTCTCATGCTTAGAAAACATATTCTTTTTAGTAATTGAGTAGAAAGTAGAGGGTGGTAGAACAGGAATCTTTAAGACAGCTTTTGAAAACAATTGCTTGAATCACAGGCACAACAAAGGTCTATTGTAGTAGTCTGCCCCTTCCCCACACCAGGCTGTAGCACTGGCTATACATGTAGAGATGCTGGCCAAGATCCTCAGAGGAGTCTGAAGTTGGGTGCCTGGGGAAATTCCACTGGAATGATTTCTCTTCAGTTAAATACCTGAGCATTTGCCTCTGCCTTATTCCAAAATGCACCAGAACATGGGAAGCTTATAAACCTAAAATTACAAATGATCATTTGCTTATGGGATTAGGATATTAACCATAATATCAATGAAAACTCTCTTAGTCTTTCTTTAAATTTATTCTCTTTTACACCATTCTGGCAGCACACAGCTAAAAGGAGATGGAAGACATCTTCCATCTTCCACAGCTAAAAGGAGATGGAAGAGATGTGAGGACACATGAAAATTAAACTGTGGGATGGTTTCCCTGTGGGCACATCACAACTAGCTAAACAATTAATTCCACCATTAAGGAACTCCTGCTGGAAAGGGGGTAAAAAAGAGAGACTTATTTCCAAGAAAGGAGTTCACCTTTCATTCCCAAGAAATCAAAAGAACCAGAAACATTTTGTCAATCAGTTTTGGGCTTGTCTCAAAGACAGGGTGCACAGCTAGCATGTGAGAGAGCCAACTGTGAGCTGAACACTCTTATGACTGTGGTTTTCTGCCCCTTTGGTTTGGTGAAAAGCCTTTCTTTGGACAGGAAAGGTTTACTTTCAGAATGTGTTGCACACTTCAGTACAAGACCTTAGTGGTTATCTTCCTGCTTGGCCTGGCACAGTCTCATTTTGTCAGAAGTCAGTTTGTTAGGCTTTCAGAAACAGCTCAGTGTCCATTTTGCACTGGTTCTTTGTACTGGTTCTTTTGGAAAACCAACCTCTTTTGGATATGCTGAATCCTCCTAAATAGTTTCTCTGTGCTGTGTGACAAAGGTCTATGCCAAGAAAGATATAAAGGTAGCTTGTGATGTGTAAGCAATCCATTCCTCTTAGTGAGACACAGTGTAATGCATATTTTTCCTTTACTTGTGGCTTGTACTTCCCTTCTGCATTGCTTGTACTACAGTAATTCAAGTCTGACTCAGAATGAATGCTGCACACTGTAGACTGCAAGTCAAATGAGAACAGGATGCATAGGAAAGGAAAGGTCTCAGATCATTTTTCTTATTGAAGTAGTTTGGCAGTGTAAACAGTTTCCAGGAAAAAAATGCTGGCATTTCCCATGGTGAGCACTCCTTATGAATATCCTATCTATTTTCCCAGTGAAGTGTTTGTGGGAGGCTATGCCATCCACAGCCAGAGAATGTTTATTTCCACTGCTAAGTGTTAATTATGGTGTAGACTTAGACACTTCACAGGTTAGCAGCTCAGCCACAGTGATCTAGCCCTACAAGTGCTGCAGTTTCTGGTTTGATGGAAAGAGTTCAGGACCCAGAGGGAGCACCATTCTCAGATGCATTAATGTTATTTGTACCTTATTTCTCCTTCTCAGGTGGTTATTTCATATACTGTTTCTTTTCCTTAGTAGTAGTATCCTGGGATTTGACAGGGTTGCTGGCAGAAGCAAGGAGATGTGGTTTACCCCCAGCCAGCCATGTCTGTCCTGTCCATGCTCTCCCCATCACTGGCCAAAGTGCTCTTGCATCTCTGGGAACTTCATGTTACTGCCCCATGCTTCTGGTATGGTAATGTCATGTCAGTGCTAAGGAAGGTCATTTTGGACACAGACTTCATTTCCTTTGGTTTGGTTGGGATCCCTCTGGACTTGTGTGGTTACTTTTGCACATGACTGGTGTCTCACTGGCACTATTCAAATGGCTGAAGACTCACCTGTAAGATAAGGGAACTGATCCTGAGTTAATAGAGTGAATTCCACCTTGTGCCATGACTCTCCTTTGCACTGTTTATATTACTCAGAACATGTACAGGAACTCTTGAGCTGTTTATTTCTGTGTATACACATAAAACTCACACTTGATGTAAGAAAAGTGCAATTCCCATAAATTGCAATGTGACCTATATATCCTATAAACCTGTATCCTAATATCCTCTTAGTATGCCCTGCCACACTGACAAAAATGGGGCCTTAGAGTAAATAAAAATTAAGTATACAGTATCTAACTTCAGTGATTTCACCTGAGGAGAGAGCTTTTTTTGCTAAGAGGAGCAATTATTATTTCACTCTGACATGCTGTGTTGAATATGGATATAGTCTAGCTGCTTGACACTGTCTTCATTATATAGTAGAGGAATTTCTTTTTGCAGAGGATGCCTTGGTGTGATCTGCTTTGGTTTGTGCTCATATAGGTCAGGAACACTGCCCATGGAATAACATGGGGATAAAACCAGCCTGACAGAGAGGAAATTAGAATCCACCCAGCGTTTCTCATGCAGAGTGGCACTTCATTGTCTGCATTATTCCTTGTCTGCTTCACTTCAGCTTGCATCTCTGAGGGGCTGGGTTTCTCCTATGCATAGCTCAGAGGCTGCCAGCCAAATTCTCATGTGACACAATTGCATTGATTTCACTGGAGATCTGTAGCTGGATAATTGAGCTCCACATCCCTTCTTTTATTCCGTGGCTCAAATTACTGTCAGCTTAGACCAGCACAGGCAGGTCTCAAGTCACAGTGGGTTAAGAGAAGGAGGTCAAAGCATTGCTGGTGGAGGTCTCTCAAGTCTCCCATTAGTGTAACAGTGCCCAATTTGTTGACATTTGAAGCAGCAGTGCACTTTTTTTGTCCGAGCTCAGTCACCATTGCGACTAATCACTTGCTCAGGGCTCTGGGTATGCCTGTATTTTCCATTCCATTACATAAGTGCCTCTGCTTTACATCAGAGCACTCAGAAACGTCCTCAGAAATGTCCTCAGACTGCACTGTTAAGAAAAAAAACCCTCTTTTTTTTCCTCCCCCCCCCAAATACCTTGCACTCATTTTGTTTCATAGTTTGGGAACCTAATTTATAGTTCAGTTAGTCTTGCCAAGCCATGGTTGATTTCACTCCATCTCCACTCTTCATTATGCATTCATCCTCCTAAGAGTTTGCTATCTTACCCTGGGTTGCCAAAGATGCAAATTCTTGATGCTACCACATCTGACAGAACGAGGCCAGGCAGATCTCTAGCCTGGGGGCTATTACTGGAAGTCAGATTTCAAGGAACTCCTTCTGTGGGCTCCTGAGTTCGAGACCCATGCACATCGCTGCGGAGTTCCGATGCTAGTACCAAGGACAGAGGAGCTCTGGCAGGAGGCAAAGCCACCCGAGGAAACCGATAATTGGGTTGAAAGCAAAGAAGTGTCTGGGGAAGGATTGCCCATGGATTTCCCCAGCTTCTTTGAAGAGGACAACCAAAGCCTGCTAAAAACAGCAGGCAAGTGAGAATGTTTCTGATCCGTAGGAGGAGTGCAGGTTTTTGTGACTGGGTTCTGAGGCACTTTTAGAGATGTCTTTTTCAGTGCTTGAAGAAGGAATGGTTAAATCCAGGTAAAATTAGAAAGTGCATGCAAATAACCACAATGAATTCTGAAAGCATCTTGCTGCCTGCTGACCAATATAATCTGTAGCAATTCACACTACTTAAACACTTCTTGTTATTCCAGACCAATGGACATGTAAATTGTTTGTGCTTTTAGCTACAGCCAAGTCATTAAGACAGGAGAATTCCACATCACTTGCCTCTGTATGTGACATTCCTTCAGCTAAAGTCACTTTAGAAATGGGGAAGTGTGATACTGGGTGTCTGGAGTAGAATTTTGGCTAACTTCTTCTGTCTGACATCCAGGAGTGATTTAAAAAGCAGCTTCACCAGAGATGTTGTACAAAGCAGTGTTGGCTCTGTGTGCTCAGCATAGCCATTTGTGCACTAAGTGTATTGTTTAATATGCCAGTGGTTCATGGTTCTTAGAAATGCAAAGACTTTATTTTCTACTGCATAGTTTTCGTAAATATTTTTGGTAGAAGTATTAATTTGTCATTTGCTTTTGATAGCAGATCATCTATTTATTCACCTATTCATTGATAGCAAGAGTATTGGTGATTCATTTCCTCCCTCTCATTACCTGTGGAAAAGCTGGCATTTGATGCCTCAGTTGTGAATTTTGGAGACAAATGAGATTGTCCAAACTCCTGTCTCCTGAATTAGCTGCTGCTTTGTTCTGAAACTCTTGCTCACTGTGAAAGGAGTGGGTAGAGCATTCAGAAATCTGGAATTTCTGCTCTCCTCATCTCATCATGAAACCATCTAGAATGTCATGCAATAGGCTCTGGAAAACCTATAGGTGGTTTTGGAAGAAACACTGTGGATAAGGGCCTGGAAATGAAGCAGAGCTTTGTATGTGGAATGACTGTAAGTTGCTGTGATTCATACAGAAAAGCCTCATACACAAACCTCATAGTTTGAAACTGCATCAGCAAAGCCCTCAGAATAATTCAAAGTGAAGTCTCTAGTGTCTACCCAGAAAATAATGAGCTCCTGACAAAGTGTAACTTGGCAAAGAAACTTTCCAAAGACAAGTTTAGAAAACCATAGATCTTTTCCAGCTCTGTGTCTTTGCTAGGAGAAGGAAAAAACCAAGAGCCCAAGCAAATGCTTTTGCTATTAGGAAAGGCTTATTAAAAGGTCCAGTGCATACTTAGGAGGCAAGAGTGGTTTCTGCTGGGAGATTATGCACAGAAGTTGCTCTTGCTGTAGAAGGAATTTTTTGTAGTAGAAAAGACACTACTCTAGGCCTCAGTGTCTGTAACAGCTCTCCTATAGACCTGATTCAATTCTACATTTAACAGTGCAGAGTTCTGCATGTGTCCTCAGAGGCCAGTGGGCAAAACTCACTGCTGCAAATGCAAGTGGAGATTTCTGTGGGAAATGAAGAAAAAAGAAGGTGTGCTTTCACAGAGGCACAGAATATCCTGAGTTGGAAGGGCCCATAGGGATCATTGAGTCCAACTCCTGTCTATGTACAGGACAACCCCCAAAATCACCCCATGTGTCTAAGAGCATTGTCCAGATGCTTCTGGAATTGTGTCAGCCTTGGTGCCATGCCTGCTGCCCTGGGGAGCCTGTGTCAGCGCTCTGCCCTGCTTTGGGTGAGGAACCTTTTCCCCATATCCAACCTAAGCCTCCCCTGGCACAGCTTCATGCTGTTCCCTTGGGTCCTGTCTCTGGTCACCAGGGAGAAGGGATCAGCTCCTGCCTGTGGTGTCCTTCTGACCCATTTCTATAGCTCTGCTTCTGTTTTTAGAGCAGCAGCAGGTTTTCTGCACCCGTTGTCTTTGCTGCACTTCACCTCACTGATGTGTCCTGCTGTTTCTAGTCCACTCTTTGGGTAGCTTTTGTGTATCTGCTAGTGGCTTATTTCTTCCAGCTCTGAAAGCTATAGTAAGAACAGGGATTGCTTTGCAGATGGGAGGGGAAAAAACAGTATTTAACAGATTCATAGTCCTGTCTGTATCTTTTTTTTCCCTCTCAAGTTTGTAGCAAATTACTCTACTTGGCTGCTGGCTGAGCACCCTGCCATGAGTCTGAATGCAGCTCAAAGGCACCCCACTGGCCTGCTTGTTTTGTTTCTCTTTTCTGTGTTCCCATTTCCAGAAATTGATGCTCAAGTGTCCAAGCTCTTAATGAAAAACAAAAAACCAACAAACCACAAGATCCAAAGACAGACTGAATTCCCTGTTAACTTCTGCCTCATCTCAGTCACTGGGAGCTAGACCAGATGGGCTTGGTGCTAGTTCTGCCATGGTTACCTCTTCTGATGCTGTTGGTCTTTTTTTAGTTTATGGGTAACACAAGTAAATAATGTGCCCCATGAAATAACTACCTTGTGTCTTGTGTAGAAATCCTGCTGTGGATTGAGCTGGATGTAGTGTTCTTCTTTGCTTCCTGTCTGAAAACTTGAATTGCTTCAGCTGTTTAACAGCCAAAGCTGTTGCTGCACAGTAGTGGACACAGCTCACGATGGAGGAAGATTGGGTGTCCCTGTGTGCATGAACGATTCCCCTGATCTCATAAAACCTCTGGAGACTCTTAGAGATGAAAGGCCATTCTGCAGAGAGAAGACAGCTAGCTGGACCCATGCATTCTGATTCAGTTGCAGATTTTGCTCAGATTTTCTGTGTGTTTCCCTGTGGGTTTTGTTAACCCTATAATTTATTTCCATGGATTCAGCTTCTTATTGTGGTAATTGGCCTGGCCCATCCTGTGTTTTGCCTTCAGGATAAGTCTTTTTGTTCTGTTACCCTAGAATTTCAAGTGGTCATGTAGCTATCTGCTTATTTGCTACACATCTCTGGTCAGACTTTGTTCCTCAGTGCAAGAGACATTTCCCTATCTGTGGTTCTTCTTCTCCCTTAAACTCCAGTTCTTTGCTTTTCACTTCTGTATTTTCTGGCAATTTTATAGCACTTCTCAGTAAGATCTTTAATTATGGAAAGGAAGGTCCTTGGAATACATAATTCACTGAGACATATATTCACCCTGTGAGGTTTTACTGGTAGACAAACTGAGACACACTAGATCATTTACAAAATAGTTTCAGAGCAGGATGCCTGTGTTTCAGTCCTCAGTTCCATCCATGAGGTCACACTATCTGTCCAAAGTCTGTGAGCACTTCATGTGCTGAGACCACATGGTTCTGTGGGAACTCCTCATGTCCAGCCCTAACAAGCCAGCTCTACTGAGCTCCATATCTCTGGTCCTGGTTCAGAGATGGCAGACCTCTGTTTGGGAGTCTTTTGTCTCAGCTGCTGTTGAGATTTACTTTTTCTGGGCTTGGGGAATCCAGCCAGTGGCAGATCTGTTCATTTCTCACATTGGAATGATACTATAAGGTAACAGTCTATGCCTCAGCATTCCATTGAGCTGTATCTCCCAGAGTAACATATTCTTTGACTGCTCTATATTTGGTTCATCTCAAACCCTATTTCCATGTTGATTTTCCCACCAGGCAACAGTAGGCTCCCTAGTGAGTCCATCTGGCAGTTTGTAATCCCAGTTTCATTAATGAGAGTCTCTCCTCTCCAGAAAGATCCATCCTCACAGCACCACAGTAGACTGAAGTGAGCTGCATGCTCCCTTGCCTGCCATCATCATCCTTATGTTCCTGCAGGACAAATCTGGAAGATATTTGCTCCTTTTCTTACACTGCCTGAGCAGCAGGACCCAAATCACACCAACCTACAAGGCACTGTTGTACATATCAGCTGAACTATTTGCCCCATCCCTGGGGAAGGTGGTCAGGTTGTTTGGGGCTCTGAGCTATGTGATCTAGTTGCAGATGTCCCTGCTGACTGCAGGGGGTTGGACTAGATGACTTTGAAAGGTCCCTTCCAACCTAAACTAGTCTATGAAAATAGATGACTCCCAATGAACTTTTGTTTGGCTTTTTCAGCTCAGAATTCAGAGTTTCAGCCCCTCACATACTAAAGAGAATAACCTTGAGATATAAAAGCAAACAAACAGAAAACAAAAAGAGAAAACCTTAAAACAACCAACCAACCAAAAAACAACCCAAACCTCCAAACCTCTACATTTTATAGATGCAGCATTTTCATTTCCTGGGCTTTGCACCTCTAAGGCAGAAAGAAACATCAGCATAAACCATGTGAGACATTACCTCAGTCAACCTACAGCAGTTTGCATTATTCCCTTGCGCTCATTCAGCTGCAACCTTTTTACATCATCTTATCCTTATTTTGCCTCAAACAAAAGCTGTCTTTTTAAAAAAGCAATAGAGAGACATATTTTTAGCTGCTGTGAATCACTGGAGAGCCACAGATCAAATCCACCAGCTGGTCTAACATGCTTTGGAGAAGAAGAGAAAGTGGAGTTGGCTAATACACCCAGAACAGTGCAATCAAACTAGAAACCTGAGGAATCTCAGTATCTGTCTCCTCTCCTCCCCCTCCCACCCTTTCCCTAGTTCTTCTCTCTTCTCTTTTCACAGTCTTTTAAGCTGTTTGTTTCACATCTTGAGCCAAACATGTTGGGAGGTGTGAGGGAACTGTAATTTATCTGTAGTTACTATACTTTTATTTTATAACAAGCAGACCTTGACTTGCTGACAGAAGAATTGGTGTCCTCAGAGGTGGTAAGAAACAGAAGGTATCTGGACAATGAAAGGTCATCAGTAAAAAGCTCTTTGGCTCTTGGACCACAATTTTTGAAGCATTTTACTACCTGATATTTGAGTTTGGTGCCTGGTGGTGTTTTAAAATCTACTACCATGTCTTGCTTCCCCATGGGCACTTCTCTGCACTCTTAGAGGTGTAAATGAACAGAAGAGTAATTCTCTTTCTCCTAGTGTCCTGGGATGAAGGAGAGCACAAGCACTGCAGTTTCACTTTCAGAATACTTTTCCCTTAGTAATTGAAGCCCAGGCTGCTCTCTGTTTCATCAGAAAAGAGGCTGAAGGAATGATTGAGGTGGTTATCCTTTCAAACAGGTCATTTGGTTCAAAACAAGCCATAGCAGAAAAATGACTGCTTTCAAAGAAGATTTCCTCAGAAAGGGTTTTCAGGGTAGGATGGAATTTGTTTCTTGAGAAAGGCAACTCCTGCAATACTGCTGGATGTGTTTGAGTTTTCTTCTTGCTGAGTTTTCAGAATCAAATGAGAAATGACATCTTTCAGTGGCAAAATGTGAACAAACCTTCAGCCACTTGTACCTGATACTTTATCCTCCCTTGGTCACAGTTGTTTTAGAGGGCTCTTTCTACAGGTCAGATTGGTTGCTCAGACCCTCAGTGGAGAGGACAGGGAAGTACTGAAGGAAAGAATCCAGAATGATGTTTTTCTAATAGAGGGGTCACTGATTCCACCAAGCAACTAATCTGAAAGCATGTGAGTTTAGTATGTACAGATGTTTAACAGCAGATTATCTTACCATTTATAAGTGTCTTTGAGCACTTACAGATAAATCAGTACAAAATACCTCGAGCTTTGCTCTTCTTAGACTTCACAATCTTGTGTGTGTTTGTGTCCTGCAAGAAAAATTAGTAATAAATCAATTATAACTCCCTCTTTCCCTGCTGGCAGGGCTGAGCTGCTCTTCCTGCCACATGGTGAGGAGTACAAAAAGTTGTCTGAGCTGCAGTACAAGAAATGTTCTCATCCACAGTGCCCAGTCTTTCTTCAAGTCAAATAAAAACTGGGGACACATTTTAGTTTACCTCCCCCATATTGGAACAAAAGTGCCTTTGGTAAAGGATTTCAGTGCTGCAGGAGGTAGGCACTGCATCACTCCAGCAGTGAGAGGCATAGGATGGCTTCTAGGAGGTTTGTGCTATTTGGGTAGTGCTCTGTGATCCTTCAAGGTGCAGTGTGACATATGGATGTGTGTAACTAGTATCTGCCACAGGATCAGGCTCTGGAGAAAATCTGGAAATACATTAAAACCTTTGTTCTGTCCTCTGAGAACAATGAATCCCTTTCTTGTGCCCCTTTCCCATCTTATTCCTCTCTCCTTTTCCTGTTGGATAAAATGAAAAGGAAAAAAAAAAACCCAACAAAACCCAACCAACCCAATTTATTTATTCACTTCTCAGTTCTGCCTGGGACTGTTTTTTAAAGCTCCTTCTTTTGTGAGTTTAATCAGATGCTTGATAAGAGAAGCAGCGTTGCTAACTAACCCCAGGGTACAAAGAAGGCCCTTCAGGGGAACACATGACCTCATCCACAGGATTACTCCATCACAGGAATTCAGACTCCAGAGCACACCCAAAATAAATGTTGGGCTCCATTAGCAGCCAAGGGCTTTATTCCCTTCCCTTTGGCAGGGCATTTGCTTTGCCAATGTCTTCCTCAGCCACTGGGATTAAATGTGTGTGGAAATTCAGGACACGAGGCAGATTTTCCTGGTCACCAATAGCCTGCACTGCCAGACCCTGCCTTTGGGCCAGTGCCCTCCTGGAAGCAGAGAGCTCTGGCAGAGGTTTGCAGCCCTGGAGCAAGTCTGGGTTTCACTCCCAACTCCCATTGTCTCTCTTGGTTTTGTTGGGTGCTCATAGCCTTGGCAGCCAGGAGTTCCCTCTGGGAATGTCTGTGGGGTCTCACACAGTGCTCCCAAAATTAGCCCTTTGCCAGGAGGTGACACACATCCCTTCTTAATATACAAGTAGTGACACCACTGTATTGCCTCATTGTTCTCAGGGTCTCTAGCACCTGATATTGGACAGCACTGGTATCCTTAGGATATCCTTTCTGTAGGCACTGCTCAGGAAGTTGGTGGCTTTCTAGCCTGCTCCTTTGAAACCCCAGTCTGGGTGTAAAGACATAGCTGTTATTGCCCTTCTGAATGAAGAGGAGGACATGGAAAACAATGCTTTTTCTGGACAAGACATTGCAGCAGGGACCTTAAGGTGTCCAAGAAAAGGCAGGGAAAGCTTCTACAGTTAAAGTAAAATTAGCTAAAAAGGCAAGATCCTGCCAAGTCACAAGCTGGAGGATTATTTGGTACAAGCCACATTACCCATAGTCAGGAGCCCATGAGCCTGCTGGAATGCCACACATCTGCAGCTCAGGGATGAGATGTATCATTTATTTGTTTCTAATTATGCACATTTAACAGCATATTACACGAGACATTAAACCCCAAGTTATGAGCATGGTCTGATTAATTCTGCATTACACATCTTAGTCTTTGGGCAATTATCTCATTCATTTTGAACTCAGATAACTATTAATTCTGGTTGTACCAAAAAAGAGTTGTTGAGAGCTTTGGATTCCTGTGCTTAGTATGGGTCTCTTCCTGAGTCTGGTAGGATATGTATATATAACCCATAAGTAATGCCACATTGGATGCTTCTCACAGAAACAACAGCCAAGAGGAGCTGGAATAGTCTAGGGGTCAGCAGATGCCATTGCCTTAGGGCCTGATCCTGTAAATCTAAATTCTGCATAACATTTGTGGTACCTGTTAATAGAACAACAGATGTTGCCAACCCTTGTTCTTGGGGTTTTCTGGTTGATGTTCATGATTCTTTTGATGAAGTGTGGGTTCAAGCTGCTATGAGAGCATTATGTTCCCATACATGCTGTGCCTTTACATTTCTTTAAGGGAGAGCTTTTTAGTATGACAGCCTGAATGTGCAACTTTGAAGTCATCTGCAGGAGGCAGCATTCTGGGGTAGTTGCCCCTCACATGTCCTGTGAGAGTTGTGTCTGGACAGTAAAGCAGAGCAGGAGGTGGGAAGGTTCTGCCACATTGTTTGCTGCCTTGCACTTCTGTCTCTGCAGGCTGTGGTGGGGCCATTGCTGCACCCCCAGCACAGCTGACATGGAAAGCTCCTTAGAGGAACACAAAGCATTTCCATGAGACTAATCTCCTTTTAGTAATGTTAACCACGGGTTTGTGATTTAATTTCCTCCGCTGGTGGCTGGCCTCTGGAATGGCTCCAAAGGAAGCACTGAGTTTATTCTACAAATCATTGCATAGGCATGGCCTTAACAAGAGCATCTTGTACCCAGCAGCTCCAAAAAACAAGGTAGTTGTTTCAAAGGAACTCTGTTGCAGGCAGATTGTATCATTTCCAAAGGCATCTCTTTTCCCCTTTCACCATCAGTCTTGTCTACTGTCTAGCTGTCACCTTTAGAAGGTGACTGAGATTAAACCTCATTAAGAGTAGCCACTTGGCTACTGTTGTTCAGCATACTTGGGGCTTCTCCTAATACAGATGGTATGTAAGAGCCTTAAGAGACAACCTCTAGAATGAATATCACAGAGCTTAGGCAGAAGAACTCAGAGCAGGGAAAGTCATTTCGTGGGGGCCCAGCTGAAGAAGCTCTCTAGAGGACCAGCTGGAAACATAAAAAGAATTAAGTAATTTAGTTTAGTTCTTTGCACTTTGTTCAAGGTGCAAATCTCCCATAGACTTATTAGAAACCAGGATGGTAATTGACTTGGCTAAACTGCTGCCAAGAATTAGGGATGATCTCAGATCTCACAAGTCCCAACACAGTGCCATTTCCACATGCCTGCCTCTCCTCTGAGCTCTTGCTCCTTTGCTCTTGGTGGACTAGCAATTGCAGCAGCAGTATGTTCAGGCAGAATTGCTTTTCTCATCCTCAGCCAGGTAATTCCTAAGAAACATAAATCAAAAAAGTCTTTAGGACTATGAAACTGGAAAGCAGTTCTTGGTTGTTCAATATCCTGTTATTGCAGGCACCTCATCACATAAGCTGCTTTTCACTTCTGTTCAAGGATTGCATGTTTTCAGCAGTCCTTTTCTCCCAGCTGTATGTCTGCTTATTCGTGAGATTTGCTCATTATATTTCATACTTTATTGATCAAAGGTGTTGCTGATAGTGGAAGAAGACCACCTCTGCTCTCTAAACTTCTGCTCTGCTTTGAAAAACAGCCAAACTCACTGTTTTGTTTGGAAAGGTCTTTTCTCTCTCTCAGATCCTGAACAAGGATAGACCAAGAGAGATTTTTCCATGCCTAAGAGTACAAAACTTTTGAAACAAAATAGTTTAGAATGGAATAATCATGCTAATTTAACTCAAAAAAGTCCCAGTATGGCAGAAGGTTTAGCCTCTCATGGGGCTCCTTTTATGCTTATCATTCAGAATTTGCCATAGCTCTTTCACATTTTTATGGATGTTGGCTTCAGTGAGTTATTTTTCCTTCCCCTTTTGTGGCACTGTCATGCTGATGGCTTTGAAATATGAGCCTTTCCTAAATTCTAAATTGTACACAAAGCAATTAATTAAAATTCTTTCCAAAACAGCCTTGGTAAAGCCCTGTCTATATCCTGCTTTTCAGCCAAGGTAGAATGGGCAGAGGCTAAAATGAATCCAAATGGTTTTATTTAAAGATGACGTACAGTAGGATCTGTGAGCCAGAAACTATGCAGCTTCCCCAAAGCAGAGATCTCATCTAAGAGCTGAAACCAATGATGAAAAATTAACTGGAATGAAGAGTTGATGCTTAGCTGAGTGATGTTTAATGCAGGACCTCAGGGGCTGGGTGGGGCAAAAAAAACCTATTTGTTTTAATAGTTGTTCTTTGAAACAGCCTGAGGTGTAAATTTGGCCACAAGGCTAATGGTGATCAGCAGGATCTCCTGTAGAGATCACTTATGCTGATCTCAAAATTGCTTTTGTTTCTACTAGTAATTCCAGTGGCATGGGCAAGGCCCTCAGGATGTTTGGTGGCTGCATCCTGCACATGAAAACTCTATGAAAGCTCAGAAATCAATCCTGAATTGCCTGAGCAAATCAGTTCCCATCTCTGCACCCACAGTGCCTTTATTTGTCAGTGTTCTCAGTCCCATGAACAGAGCTGCTCTTCAGAGTGGGCTGGCTTCAGGGTGTGTCCAGGGCTCTGAGTTGTGGATGCTTTACCCACATCAAACCCAAGCTGCCAGGCTGCCCTTAAATAAAAAAGATTGAAGTCATAAAGGCAGACTCACGAAAAGGAAATGATGGTATTAAGGTCTGGTGCTGTGAGGTGCTATAAATGCCTTCTGGGAGGTGGTTGTGTTTGATCTACTGTGATGGAACTCAGCACAGCTGGATCAGCTTTGTCAGTCTTACAGTGAGTAGAATACTTAAGCAGAGGCTTCCAGGAGCTGAGGTGTCTTGGTGCCAGGCTCTCTGTGTCTCAGTGTTCCATATTTTAAGTGTTTCTCCACTATAATTACAAAGTCCTTGGGGGGGGAAAGGCTGTTTGCCACACCTACAGCAGGCATGGATGCCATGGGTCTATGGATATCACTGGACCACTTCTGTAAGAGGATGGATTTTGGGCACCTGTACCATCTTGTACCTTTGGACTTCATCCTCCTCTAGTTAAACAATTGTGTTTTAAAGGATTCTTTCTCCCTCTTTTCACTTCTGTTGGACATCCACAGACAGCAAGGTCTTTTTGGTTCCTGCTTTTCTTTATTTCCAGGCATAGGTTCAGTCTGTAAACCTGGAGCAGAGTGAGGTGGCAAAGCCCTTTCAGATCAGTGCATTCACATTTTGCTGTGTATAAAAGGGAGGGCCACTGAGTCCAGACCCATAGTTGTTTGTGGGTGTTCCAGATGTGGGATTTCTTATCTAGAAAACTGGAGAGTACAAGCAGGATGGTTTTTCTTCATGAACTGGTCATGAAGGTAGAAATGAAGTTGCTGAATATAGGTTAGATGTAAGTCTTCACAGTGCAACTTGAAAACTGGGTGGATTGCAGTTTATCTCAGTGTATTTTATCTGTTAGAGTTTTTGAGGTAATCAGCTTCTTTCTTCTTGGATGGTTATGATCCTCTTTTCCTCTCTTCATGCTGTTGATTTAAGACTTACAAGAATATTTCTGAATTATGACTATTTCCCTCTGGAGCTTCATGTCCTAAGAACCTATTCATATCTGTGGTGTCTAATTGGTGTTGAAACAACTGCAACATCTCTTTGCACACCCATTCTCTGTCAGCCTTGGGGAGCACAATGGATTTTCTAAATTACTCTAGATTTGGCTGCCTTAAAATTCCTCTCCTTAGAATGAATACAACATAAATAAAGAAAAGGGGGAGTGAAGAAACCTTAACTATTTGACTTCAATATTTTCTGCTGGAAAGATTCATTACTGACGGCCTAGGACTGTTGGGAATTTCTGCTCTCCACTGTGACTTAATGCAGTTTGATCTACACTGAGTATCCCTCCTGACTCCTTTGCCCTGTTGGAGTTGGGAGTGGAAAGAAAACTACTTTTGTTTTTAGCTATGAATATATGGAAACAGCAGTGAAAGATGATGAAGTCAGAAGCATTCCTGTTTTGGCCTGACATGTCAAAACTTTCAGTCTCCCTACCCCACTTTCTTTCACTGAGAACATTTCAATTTACTTCATCCTTAATCCATTTGTGTTTGAGAAGGTGTCTGGAGCCTCAAGAGTCACCTACTCTTGGCAAAGCTACATGAGCACTTCTTCTTTGAAAGATTGCATCTTTTGAAGCTTTGCCTTGTAAAAATGCACTCTGGCAGACAGTTTCCCTTTCTTCATCCTCTGTTATAGCACCACTTGTATTCCTTGCAGCAAATGCATAAATTCCTTCTGCCTGCAATGAGACCCAGGTCAGATCAAATTCCTGACGTGGCTCTTTTGTCTGCATGGCAATAGACAAAGAGAAGAGCACCATCATGTCATGATGCCAGTGCCCACACATGCAGTGCTGGGTATCCCAGGCTGAGGGAGCAGATGGGCAGATCACACCTTGGTGGGAATTCTTGAAACATGAAGTTTCTTCAGTTAACAGATCACAGAAATCTATTTTGGGCTTAGCAAGTAACAAACCTCAAAATGCACCATCTTGTATTTTCAGTGGAGGGCTGTGGCTCTTCTCCAACTGAGTCTTCCTCTCCCTCAGAACCCAGCCCACTGCTACTTTTAGGCAGATTTGAACAAGATATCCCTGAATTCAATACATGCTGACAGTAGTTGATCCCCTCCTGCTGTAATGGTGGAAATATCTGTTTAGAGAGGAATTGTTCCCTTTTCCCCTTCTTTTTTTCCCCTGCCTTTTTCAAGTCTGATTTCCAAGTCATGACATGTAGAGGGTGTCTGAGCAGATCTAATCAGCCTTCTGCCTCCTTTAAGAAGGACAGCTGAGATGCTTTTTAACACCTCCATTCCTTCATTGCTGCAATCTGTTTTGATTAAAATCACACAAGGTTCTCATTTGCATATTTATCACTCCACATACCCACAAATCATCTCACAACTCTGCCACTCCTGAATTTAAAAGAGAGATGAGTGGTACACAGGAACTTGAAACTATGCAAACATTAATTTAGTTTCTTACACCTGCTGGTTCTCAGCAAATATGTCTTTGGGGAAGGAAAACGTTCCTACATTACCCTTGCCTATTATTCCCTGAGAGTCAGGATTCCTGGGGTTTTTTTTCAAGATTGGTTGAAAATTTCCTATTAAGAAACAAATTTCTAATTAAATGGAAAAGTCCTGAAAATGATCTGATGTCAGGAGTAGGGGGACAAGGTGGGGAGGGAGGGGAAGTGTCTAAACAAAGAAATAACCCTAACATGTTTTCAGCTCTTGACAGCCAGACTGTGATGTGCTTTCAGATCCTCAGATGAAAGGGCTGCAGTAGAAATGACAATGATTCCTTTCCTTTGTGCCATTGACAGTCTATCTTGCTTCCACCACATGTTATTAAGAGTATTAGCTCTGTATTGTTACTACTAGCTAGTAAGAAGCTCTTTATAGAGTGTTTTTCTAGAAAGGGTCTTCTTTTTTAACCCTTTGGATAACATCTAACTTTCACAGTCTCTGTGTACACAAGACAAGGAAATCTTTTATCCTGGCTTTCTTTCTCCATCAGCTGGTACTACCTACATGCCATGAGAAGCTTCTCAATTCATAGTCTCTAGGATTTTTAATAGGCCAAAGAAACTCTAAGTGAATTGTGACATGCTCTGAGCCAGACAAGGCTAAGGAGTAGAGAAGAGGCAGCAAGTTTGTCCTGTGGCTGGGATGAAAATATGTCTATTATCTTCACAGTCTTCTAACTTGAACTTGAACCCAACACTCCTTGCAGAGATTCCAAACTTTCCACACTTCTGCTGCCACTGCCAGGGTCCCTCTTCCCCTGTTGGTACTGACAGCATGTTTCTCAGAGGGAGAATGACAATAGTATCCTGAGTACATAGAGCAGTAAATCAGGTAATAGCATTCATCAAGTTAATGTAATCTAAAGAAGATCTTGCACAATTTAATAAACAAATAAATAAATAAAAATCCAATATTAGTGATCCAAGGTCTCATTGCTCCCCTGCACAAGCTGTTCTGAGATGGGTAAGGCTCCCTAAGTGTTCTTGAGGCAAGATGGGCACAGCAGGCCTCAGCTGGCTCTAAGAGATACACTCATGGATCCATGTTTTATCTGCTGTCAGTACAGAACTCACCAAGTGACAGGACTACAGAACTCACTCCTGCAGGGAGTCACTCCTGATCAAGGAAACTTAAGACAAGTCAGAGGCCACAGCACCTTTTGCTATTATTTATGCTATAGTTGTACCTAAGGCAACAGGAAAGAAAGTAAAAGATAACTCTTGTCCAATGAGAGTAATGGCTGTGGGAAGATGCCAGTGGTAAGATTTGGAGAACACAAGCTCTAGACTTTATTGTTCTGCATGACAAGCAGAATATTTTGCAGACCAACCACATAATCATTGCCAAGATTACTGAAGCAGTTGTGTTGTAGTCAGGATGGCAGGAAGACATGAGGGGGTATGGTTCATTAGGATGAGCAATACTCTGTATTAGACAGGCTGCTTGTGAAGAATGGACACATTCTTGGTTATTCAAGTCACTCAAGGTATCTGAGAGATAAACTACCAACATCACCCTGCTCCCTTTTTGTCCTTCCCAGCAAGGCCAAGCTCATGATGAGAAGGGTCATCCTCTTTCATGAGCTCTTGCTGCAAGGCTTTCAGGCACCTGTAAACAATCCAGCAACAGATGTCTCCAAGAAGCAGGTTTAAAATGCAATCTACATGAACCCTTCTGAAGGGAAGAAGAAGGAGGAAAATGAAGGAACAATAGAGCTTGACAGTTGCTGTGGCTTCCATTTCTTTCTAATAGGGCCTGCTCCTGGGGTGGTCTGTTATGGCCTGAGCTGTTGCTGTTGTTTAGATATGTTTGAGGAATGGAACTGGAGATAAAGATGTCATCTTTGTTCTTTCAGCCAAAAATATGGCTTAAATCTAAATAATTGCCTGAAGGTGTCTGGTTTTGTAGGTCTCAGATCCAGAAGTGGAGCTCAGCTAATCTTGCTGGGTCCTTGGCAGATCAGATGAGAAATAGCTGGTCTGAATGAGCTCAGCTATCACTCTAGATGTCAAACACAGAGGTCACAGATCAGATACTGAGGAATGCTGCTTCTAGGCCACCACAGGGCTTCTTCATAAACTTCAAAAGGATGTCATCCAAGATACACTAAGTCTTCCAGTATTATCTGTAGTCTGAGAGGTTTGGCTGACTCTAATACTGTGAGGATCCAGTAGAAGTAATGGTGTTCAGGAAGCTTTCATCACTAGTGAAGGTGACAGTGGCTCTTGTCAGAAGTAGGTTTTTCATTTTCCAGGCATATGAAAAAAGTCAGTTTGTCCCACCATAAAATGATCTGAAAACTCACACCTGTCAGCAGAAAAGCTACAACCCATATTCTCTATGTCCCATAAGTGGGGATTTACAAAAGCCACAGGGAAATGGATGCTTGATCACTAAAATTCAGTGATAATCAGATGCAGAACTTCTTCCAGTTTGTTCCATTTTCTATTGGTGATGCTTCTGCCAAGCAGCTTGTCCCTTAAATAGCTGCTGGGGGATTAGGTACCAAGTTTAGCTGTATGACTTGTCTGGGAGCAAATAATGAATAACACATGGAGAGAAAGCAACTTGCAAACTGCAAATGGGAGTGCTTGAGAGTAAAATCTCACTTCAAATACTGTCCTGAACATATTTCATGAACTGGAAACCCAGTGTAGGGATTGGCCTGAGTCACAAAGGAGACCTGGACTGTGTCTGTCTCTGTCATTCTTTATTAGCTACTTTGTGGTCTCTCCTGATGCAGGCAGAGGTTGCAGACATGTTTGAACCAACTCCTAACATTCTGTGATTCTGTGAACAAATGGGGTAAGTGTTAGAAATGGCTTAAAGCTGATTGCTTTCCCATGACAAGAAAAAAGCTTCTACTGCTGCTTGTTTACTTCTGATTTATTCCCCAATAAAAAGGGGTGAGGTTCACTCTTTGTGAGCTCAACAATGTCTACAAAATAATTAACTTCAGTAAAGTGTCTGATGTATTATTGTCATTCTTACACAGAAGCAGCTGGGTTAGCATGGGAAATAAGGAATCCCTACACTTTGGGGGAAGCAGAAGGGTGGAAGAAGTCAGTCACTCATCTGACAAATGAATTATCACCAAAACAGTAGTGTTTAGAGAATAAACTGCTGTTTCCATGTTACTGGCTAGCTTACAACCAGTGAACTGACTTGACTATTTAATCAAGATTTTGCAGGAGTGGAAAGAAAAGCAAATGCTAAGATGACATTTATTAGGTGTGCTTGTCTACTCAGTCCATTAACTGCTTTTGGTTCTCACTCTGCATGCTGAAGGCTTGATTCTGCATGGAAGTCAATAGATGTCTTTCAGCTCTTGTGGATCAGACCATTTGCAATGAACAGATAAAGACTGAGGAGGAAAAGAAAATATTGAAGCTAATTGAAAAGAATGAGTTTCAGGAAAAGCTAGTACAGCCCAGGCAGGAGGTTGTAACCATAGGGAGCTATCGTACTATAGCTGAGGGAAGATCAGCCAGTGGGACATGTTGCCTAGTGAGAAAGTCTTATTGTTTGCTAAAAAGATATTTTTATACCTGTATTATTGCAAAGCTTTCTCTCTTTCTTGAAGAGTCCTTCTTAAAGGACTCAGATGATCAAAGGATTACTCTTTCTTCTTTTTACTTCCCTTTTTTTGTGTGTGTTCACACACGTGTATTTCTATCACTGTTTCTCCCTTGCTGGAGTCTCCTCTTATGTCTCATTACTTCTATGCTAAAATATTGCTAGCTATGACCCAAGCACTGACACCTGAACCTTCAGCCTGCAGTGTTCTCCAGAGAGCTCCATTTATCTTCATGCTGCTGACAAATCATAGGTATAGTGAAACTTACTATTGGGCTAGAAGTCTTGGAGTTCAGATTCCCAAGCAATTGGAGTGCATTAAAGCATATGGAAAAGGGCTACAATGAGATTAGTGTTGATATACCTTTTGACAATGCCTCCAGTTTCTTACATGGTTCAGCCTTTAGTAGCCTTCAATCAGGGGGCTAATAAGTGAAGGAAAACCAAGCATTTAACAGTAGTGCTCACAACAGAACATATATTTATTTTACTTTCTGCTGCCTGAAAGTATTGCTTTCAGCTGAGATGAGCCTCAGCAGGCTCTTTTGCCTTAGTCTTCTGCTTGAGGCAGTTAAACCTTGCATGCTCCACTATATTTGCTCTGAATTGGAAATAATAACAGCTTCCTTCAAGATTCATGTCTTGTGACATTTTGTTCAGAAGCACACTGGGATCCTGGAAAACAAGGTAAGGCAGTGTTATTGTGTGCAAGAGTGAGATGAAGTGAGATCCTACACTGAGTAGTGCCCCAGCCACGTTGTCTAAGGTTGCCAGCATGCAATCAGCACCATTGGGTGGTGTAGCTGAAGCTCATCCCTTACACTGCTCCTTTAGGAAGGACATTGATCTACTAGAGAGGGTGCAGAGAAGGGCAACTAAGCTAGTCAGGGGTCTGGAAAACAGGCCTTATGAGGAGTGGCTTAGGGAGCTGGGCTTGTTTAGCCTGGAGAAGAGGAGGCTGAGGGGAGACCTTATTGCTCTCTTCAGCTACTTGAAAGGCCATTCTAGGGAGGCGGGTGTTGGCCTCTTCTCCCTTGTGACTAGTGACAGGACTAGAGGGAATGGGCTTAAGCTGAGCCAGGGTAGGTTTAGATTGGATATCAGGAAGAATTTCTTTACTGAAAGAGTGGTGAGATGTTGGAATAGGCTGCCCAGGGAGGTGGTGGAGTCCCCATCCCTGGAGGTTTTTAAAAAGAGGATAGATGTGTTTCTTCAGGGGATGATTTAGGGGTAAGAGTAGTGTAGGGCTATCGGTTGGACTAGATGATCTTGAGGGTCCTTTCCAACCCTAATGATTCTGTGATTCTGTGATTATTCTTTTAGGGAACAAGTGTGTCAGGAAAGGAAAGGATATCCAACTCATTTTGAACTGGTTCACCAACTTCTGCTCCAGACTACAAAGGCCAAACATATATAAGATTCCATCAGCTTTGAAAAGGAACCGAACACTGCAATGGGACTCCCCAGCCAGCTTTTGGCCTGTGCTCTCTTAGCTTTGCTGCACCAGCATGTCAGTGGTGGACTCATCAAGCGAATTATCCGGCAAAAGCGGGAGACGGGGCTCAATGTCACCTTGCCAGAAGATAACCAACCTGTGGTTTTTAACCATGTCTACAACATTAAGTTGCCTGTTGGCTCCCTTTGCTCCGTGGACCTGGATACAGCAAGTGGTGATGCAGACCTGAAGGCAGAAATTGAGCCCGTCAAGAATTACGAGGAGCACACGGTGAACGAGGAGAACCAGATTGTCTTCACGCACCGTATTAACATTCCCCGGCGGGCCTGTGGCTGTGCAGCTGCCCCAGACATTAAGGATCTGCTGAGCAGACTAGAGGAACTGGAGGGGCTGGTATCCTCTCTACGGGAGCAGTGTGCCAGTGGAGCTGGATGCTGTCCCAATTCCCAGGCAGCAGAAGGTAAGGCAGACTGGAGAGCTGCACTTGGGGAAATTCTTGTGCTGGCTGCAGACCTTGTTTAGAGTAGATACTCAAATCTGTTTCAAGAACAAGCAAAAGTCAACTTGTTAAATTTGAAACGTAATCAAAGCTGGGAACATGCTTGGCCAGCTTGCAAGATCCACTCATTCACAGGTTTGTGGGTTTAGGAATCTGTGGGTCAGAAGTGTGCCTTGGCTGCTTTGTAGCTGAGGCACTGAGCATGTTCACGGCTCTTGGGCACGGTGACAATCTGTGTTGGAGTTGAGATTAAAACTCACACAGTCCAAGCTCTCGGCTCCATAGTTTGTCCACTTGAGGAAGCTGCCAAAGTAACCTTTTTCGTTTCCAAGTTTTCTTTAATAGGGACCAATAAAAATACAGCAGGACATAAGGCAATAGAGAAGCACAAACTGTTAGAGAAGGGAGAAAAGAGGTATCCTTCCAGCTGTTTTCTAAACTGAGGTAGAAGGTTGGTCATACAACAGAGAAAACACAGGTCTTCTCACTGCTAATCTGTCCCTCTGAGCACAGAGCCAGTCTCAGGGTTGATGTTACAACTTCTGCCTGGCTTTTTGTGTTCTGGAGTGAATCGGTGAATAACGCTTCATGGTGGATGCCCTAAAGAAGCAGTCAGGAAAGCTGCTCAGTCAGCAGAAGAGGCATTTTGGGAAGGGCAGAAGAATCTAGCATGCTCATTTACCAACTAGTTGGCAGGGACTCTTCCTTGACGTTAGTGTGAATTAAAGTATTCCTGGTAAACTAATTCTCATGGAGAAAGAAGGAAGTATTCTCGTTTAAAAGACTGGTCATTCTGGTAGCTATGCCCTGTAGGGAGCTGGGAAAATCACCTCCCTTTTAAGTCATGTGTGCTACAGTGGCCTAATGCATCCCAGAGCCAAGGGGAGTAATGGGTTTTCCGGATCATTGGTGCAGGTCGCCTGGACACAACACCCTACTGCAGTGGACATGGCAACTACAGCATGGAGATCTGCGGCTGTGTTTGTGAGCCTGGCTGGAAAGGGCCTAACTGCTCCGAACCAGAGTGCCCACACAACTGCTTCAACCAAGGCCTCTGCCTCCAGGGCAAATGCATCTGCAATGAAGGTTTCACTGGTGAGGACTGCAGCCGAGCCACCTGCCCATCAGACTGCAATGACCAAGGCAAATGCGTGGATGGTGTCTGCATGTGCTTCGAAGGCTACACAGGCATAGACTGCAGTGAAGAGCTCTGCCCCCAGGGCTGCAGCGTGCACGGGAGGTGCGTGAACGGGCAGTGTGTGTGCTACGAGGGCTTCACCGGCGAGGATTGCAGCGAGCCCCTCTGCCCCCACAACTGCCACAACCGGGGGCGCTGCGTGGACAACGAGTGCGTCTGCGACGAGGGTTATACCGGCGAGGACTGCGGTGAGCTCATCTGCCCCAACGACTGCTTCGACCGCGGGCGCTGCGTCAACGGGACCTGCTTCTGTGAGGAGGGTTTCACCGGGGAGGACTGCGGGGAGCTGACCTGTCCCAATGACTGCAACGGCAACGGGCGCTGCGAGAACGGGCTGTGCGTCTGCCACGAGGGCTTTGTGGGGGATGACTGCAGCCAGAAGAGGTGCCCCAACGACTGCCACAACCGCGGGCGCTGCGTGGGCGGGCAGTGCGTATGCCACGAGGGGTACCTGGGCGAGGACTGCGGGGAGCTGCGGTGCCCCAACGACTGCCACAACCGCGGGCGCTGCCTCAACGGGCAGTGTGTGTGCCACGAGGGCTTCATCGGGGAGGACTGTGGGGAGCTGCGGTGCCCCAGTGACTGCCACAACCGCGGGCGCTGTGTCAATGGGCAGTGCGTGTGCCACGAGGGCTTCAGCGGAGACGACTGTGGCCAGCTGCGGTGCCCCAATGACTGCAACGGCCACGGGCTCTGTGTCAATGGGCAGTGTGTGTGCCACGAGGAGTACACGGGGGAGGACTGCGGGGAGCTGCGGTGCCCCAACGACTGCCACAACCGCGGCCGCTGTGTGGAGGGACGCTGTGAGTGTGACAATGGCTTCACAGGGGAGGACTGCGGCGAGCTGTCCTGCCCCAATGACTGCCACCAGCGCGGGCGCTGCGTCGATGGCCGCTGCGTGTGCTACGAGGGCTTTGTGGGGGAGGATTGCCGTGAACGGTCCTGCCCCAATGACTGCAACAACGCAGGACGCTGCGTCGACGGACGGTGCGTCTGTGAGGATGGTTACATGGGAGATGACTGCTCAGATGGTAAGTTGCAATGTCCATTTTGAATTGCTTCCCCTGGTAATTCTCTGTGTTCATCCAGTAGCCTCAGAGGCTCTGTGAAAGTTTTCCATATAGGTAAACCCAGTTGAATCAGAGAAGTGACACCACCTGTAGCAAGCTCTTGGCCTTGCTTACTTTTCACAGTTATGTTGCATAGTGGTTTCTGGTGACTTGGGGTAGTTAGCAAGACAACAGGCTAGTGATAGTGATGCATTCCAAATTTACTCCCACCACAATGTCAGTGGAGCTGTAGATACAGAGAGCTGGGATTAGTCACTGCGACCTTTCAGTTCCTTATAATACCTCTAGATGCTAAAAACCAAAAATGCATCTGAAAGAAACTATTCCAGCTGTGGAGAAGAGTGAAATGTATCCAGAGTCATCTTACTAGGTATTTGGCAGAATTAGTCAAAAGAACATGGACTGGATTATGACTAAAGAATAAGGCTTTTCAGGAATGAGACAATATAGATAATGAATGCCAGTGAATAAAGAGCCTGGGTACCAAATGTTTCTTCCAGACAGGTTCTGGTTCCCAGTGTCATGCTGGATGGATAAGAGAGGGAATTGCATTAACTATGCCATCATTACTGTAGAAACCAAAAATGAAACAAGCAGCAGTGACAGTGTACACTGCCAGACCCCAAGGGCTCAGAGACTTTGCTCTGAAGGCAGATGTCTGAGCTGGAGCTCTGGTGGAGGCAAAGGGCGTAGAAGAGCAAGACACACACAGGAAATAACATCTCATTTGAATGGTCTGTATGAGACAACTATCACAACAGAATTGCCACATGTTGCCAATACTGCAGTGCAAGCTTTTAGGTTTATTACATGGATCTTTTCTCTCTCTTAATTGGCCAAATAGATTTTTATTACTAAAATTAGACTTGATTTTATATATTGGTTAAGCATTGGAACAGGCTGTCCTGGGAAGTGATGGAGCCACCATCCTTGAAAGCATTCAACAAACGTGCAGACATGCCACCTTGCTACATGGTTTACTGGCATAGAGATCTTGGGTCAGTGGTTGGACTTGGTGATCTTAGAGGTCTTCTGTGATTCTCTATATATGTGCACATGTGTGTATGTAGGTGTGTGTCTGTATGTTAGATCTGACAAAAGCTTAGAGTAAAATCATGGAATCAGCTGGAGTGGAAGCTGAGCTATAAAGCCACGTGCTTAGTTTCTCTGTACTACTGGCTCTATGGACACTGTCAGAAAATGTTGGCAGCTAGATAATGACAGGCATTACACTATAAACAAGGTAGTATTTCTAGTACATCCCAGGGGAGAAATTTTGGAACTAAGATCTTTGTAGAGTAATCAAAGAGTACTTTGAGGTTGGGAACATTTATAAAAGACAATGAATAACCTTGAAAAGGACTTCCTAGTTTTCATCTGCTCCTTCTGGAAGACTCCTAAGCCACATTTTGTGCTCTTGCACATACAGATGGGGAGTAATCTATTGAAAGTATTATCAAAAATAACCATGTTTTATTTTAATTTGGAAAATCTGTACAAAGCCCAGGACTTCCCACTATAAAATCATGGTTTGCTGGCAGTTGAATTAGATGTTTGACCTTCTAGGGACCCAGTTATAGTAGTCCTGTGCAGTAGCCATGACAGGAGGAGCTGGAATAGAGTCAGCCATAGGTTGTGTGCACATGTGAGAGTAGAAATTGGCTCATGACTTTTGGAAATGTCTGTAATCTTCATCAGCTAAACATTCCTTTCTTCAAGCAGATAATTTGTGTGACATGGCTTTCCAGTTCCCTGTTAGATGATTCTTACAAACTGCTCCTGGGAAAATGTGAAACTGGGTAAACTCATTATTTTCTGAGCTTTGAAAACCTCTTATAAGTTTGTTTCCTTCTTTTTTTTCCCTACCTAGTGTCTCCTCCAACTGAGCTGACTGTGACCAACATAACAGATAAAACTGTAAATCTGGAATGGAAGCAGGAGAATCTTGTCAATGAGTACCTCATCACCTATGTCCCTACCAGCAGTGGTGGCTTGGATATGCAGTTCACTGTGCCAGGAAACCAGACAGCTGCCACTATTCATGAGCTGGAGCCAGGAGTAGAATACTTTATCCGTGTCTTCGCAATCCTTAAAAACAAGAAGAGCATTCCAGTCAGTGCCAGGGTAGCAACATGTGAGTTTCATAGTCCCTGTATCCATTCTTTTGTCTATAACATTTAGTTGCACCCCTTTGGGGGGATACTATTTCTTTTCTGTTTTCTATTTTCAATTCATCTTCTGTTCTGGATAAAGACATTCATCTCTGCTTTCATTTTCTGTTCTTTTCCAATAGCAATGACTGTTAAAAGTACAAGTCACTAGCTCTTCTGCTCTCTGTAGTGCCTTCTAATGAATATCATGGGTCTGTGTCAATTGAGACCCTTGGCTGCTTCATAATAAGGCACATTTTTAATATCTGCTAATGGTTACCTATAAAAAAAATCAACAAGAAAAACCCCCATAAAAATGTATCAGTGTGTAAAAAAGCAGTATGAAATCATTTGGATTCAAACTGTTTGAACAAAAAAGAGGAGGTTATTTATTTAATTTGCATCCTCAGTGTGTTTTACCACAACTTACTTTCTGTCTGCTTGTCTTCACCTTCCTGTCTATATTGTACACACCACAGTCATACCAAAACATTCCAGCCTCAAAAGATGCTCTTTGACTTCTGTCACTGGGCTTATTTTCAGAGATCTGGGGCAGGATTAATCTCACTTCAAATCTCCACACCAGGCCCCTTAAGAAGGCAAAAAAAAAGGTTTCTAGGGCAAAACTCATATAAACCAGGTCAGAGCATTGTCTCTCCAAAGACAGATAAAGACAGTTTAAGAATCTCAGATTCAGATACCTCCATGGCAGATATTTACAGTGGTAGAAAGATATCCCAACTCCAGTGCCCTGTTTGAGGGATTCTATTCTGTTCCTCATGAAAAGATATCCTTTTCTTTTGTCACAGATCTGCCTGCTCCAGAAGGTCTGAAATTCAAGTCTGTTAGAGAAACCTCTGTCCAGGTGGAGTGGGATCCTCTGCACTTCTCCTTTGATGGCTGGGAGCTGATCTTCCGTAACATGGTAAGGCAGCAGTGCTTCCTCTGCAGAGGACACATGTAAGGGAAAGATCCTGAGGTGTTTATGTTTGTATAATGGATTGTTCCATGTGTTACAGAAAAAGGATGATAATGGAGATATAACCAGCAGCTTGAAACGTCCAGAGACATCTTATATGCAGCCAGGTTTGGCACCAGGTCAACAGTATAATGTATCCCTTCATATAGTGAAAAACAACACTAGAGGACCAGGACTATCCAGAGTGATAACCACAAGTAAGCACAACCTGTATTTGGTGCAGTGGCACCAGTGAAACAACTGCTCTTTGGTATAGCTTAGAGAGTTCTTCAACAAAGAGGAAGGCAAGCTCTGCATTGTGAATTGATAGAAAAAAGGAAGTAGTGGAGCTGCTAATGAAAGATACATGAGGGGAAATTAATTTCTTCCTATATTACCTGTTTGAAGAGGAAAAGAAATCTATGTTTAGCTAGAAGGCAGCAAAAAAATAAGAGGAACCAAAATTTCTTTCATGATAGTGATATCTGCATGAAGAGATTATTTAAAGGGGAGTTTCTATTGTGCAGATGGAGAACCTCTTGGAGGTCCTGCTTTGTCTTTGGCAGCTTCTGATGTTAATGAATTTTGATGAGTTTGCTTCTGATGAATTGAGTCCATTTTGCACCTATAGAATAGAAAGGAAGAAAGTGAGTGATGGTAAGCTTCCACTAGTAGAAGCCATTCATTTTAATTGTACTCAGAATCAGGAATTAAAAGCACAAGAATGTGTATGACTTTTCTGGCAAGATGTTTTTAAAAAACACCTTTCTCTCTTTTTGTCCCAGAACTGGATGCCCCTAGCCAGGTCGAGGCAAAAGATGTCACAGACACCACAGCTCTTATCACATGGTCCAAACCTTTGGCTGAAATTGAAGGCATAGAGCTCACTTATGGCCCCAAGGACATTCCAGGGGACAGGACAACCATTGATCTCTCTGAAGATGAAAACCAATATTCTATAGGGAACCTGAGACCACACACAGAGTATGAAGTGACGCTCATCTCTCGTCGAGGGGACATGGAGAGCGACCCCATGAAGGCAGTCTTTGTCACAGGTAAGAGGCTTGGATACCAACCCAAACTTCTGGGAGGGTAATGCAATCACCATCAGTCTTCCTGTGCTTGAACTGGCAGTGGCTGCCTCAACACAGAACCAGCACTGTTACTGTATGTGAAGGTGAAGACTGTTTCTCTATGCCTATGTACCTTACTGGCTCAACAAAATATTGAGACTCCCCCTCCAAGTACCTAAATGTATTTTGACAATGAGTATTATGTTATTAAGGCTCTTAGAAGCTTTTGCTCATCACACACTTAATCTCTACTTCAGGAAACAAATTCCTCTGGATTATTTGCCTCTCTGCTGAGCTAACTATTTTCCATGGTTCCCATTCCACCTAAGACCTCATTTCTGTTTGTCTATATGCACAGCACATTAGCAGAGAACTGCTTTTTTTTTTCTTCTTCAGTTCTGCAGATGTTTTCTGTCATGCTTTTATAAATTTAGTTTGCTCCTTAGTGATTCTGGGAAGGGTTTGTGCAAGTGTGAGTCCTTTAGCATGCTATCAAGGTTGGAGGCATTATGGGAGCTGAATAAACAATACATAGAGAATTACTTCCCTTTTCATCCTAAAATGTAGTTGCTGATTCAGAGCAGGATTTGAGTCTATTATAGGTGTGAACAGTGAAAACCCCTTGAATTTCTGCATTATATTCACCTTCTGTTTTGAGACTCAGGGTTTCTTTCAGCCATGAATGCAAAATATTTAGTGAACAGAACTTCTAGGGATGTTCAATTCTTTTTTCCTTAGCAGCTTTTTTCCTTCTGAAAGTTGAGGTATTTATAAAGGAAAAATAGTCTTTTCATCCAAATATTTATTTTCAGAGGCCTATTTTGTAATTAAAAGTAATTATTAACTTTGAAATGTTATTTTTATCTCAGGACAGAAGGTAGTGAACTTTCCATCTCATGCTAAAAGAAATCTGCTTGATGTAGCTGAGGCCATAATGGTATCATGTGAGAGGAAACTTACCTTCAGCTTTATGCATAATTTCTCTATTTAAAAAGTACTGTTAGAAGAGAGTGTTGTCACAAGGGAATTATTCCTATTGATTGATTGATTGATTGGTTGATTGATTACAGACTTGGATGCTCCCAGAAACCTGAAGAGGGTATCCCAGACAGACAGCAGCATTACTCTGGAGTGGAAGAACAGCCATGCAAACATTGATAACTATCGAATCAAATTTGCTCCTATCTCTGGTGGAGACCATGCTGAGATCACAGTGCCAAAGGGCAACCAGTCAACAACCAGAGCTACACTCACAGGTAGGGCAACAGAGAGATTGCCTTTAATGTCTTGCTGCTGCCATCACCCTACAGCACAGTAGTTGAGTGAAAAAATGCCCTTTTGGTCACTGTACTTGAGAGGTGCAGGCAGAGGTTACACATTTGGAGTCCAAGCTATTCAATTAAAATACATGTGATATATCTTCACACATCTGGAGATGCATAACTAGCCACTAGAAGGGATGTAGCCATTTCACTTTCATGTGCCTCTCTGAATCCCATTAGTCTGTTCCCTGAGTTCTAAACAGCTTCATGTCTTCCTGAGATGACCACATCCCAGAGTTCAAGAGGTTTTTGCATGTGCTAGGGGTGATCTTTACTGATACCAGTCTCCAACTTTTCTGTGTCCCTGCAAGTTGCCACGTCAGCCTGCAAGGCTAGGTAATGGCACATGGATATCTACCTGTTTTTCTTTGCTAGAAGTACCTATGCTGCAAGCTCTTGAAAGGAGAAGCTATCTCTGATTATGCATCTACACAGTGCCCAAAATGCAATCTCAATCTGCAATAATCTTTATCCTTTGGTATGTATGGGGAAAAAAGATTTCTTAACAACAGATCAGCTGGAGGGTCAGTTGAAACTTTGATTCTCCATTTTTGCAGGAAAGCATGTCTCTTTCTTTGCATACATTCAGGCTTCCTTATTTAAACAAATGCTTATAGGCATACTCCATGGAACTCATATTTCTATCCTCATCTCTTAGGTTTGAGGCCTGGAACTGAATATGGCATTGGAGTGACAGCAGTGAGACAGGACAGGGAAAGTGCTCCTGCTACCATTAATGCTGGCACTGGTGAGTAGCTTGATCTTCTTCATGCTCTGAAGAAAGCATCTGGTAATGTAGAGCCACTTTAATGTTTCTTTCATTTCCAAGTGATGGCCTAAGAAATACTTTAGAAAGGTCATGATTTCATTTTGCTACCAAAGGGACATTTCCCCTTAAGGGAAAGAAGAAAAATGTTTCCCAAAAAATCTTGACCTCTGAATCTGGCTTCCTTTTCATGTACAAGGATCTCTTACTGTTCTGGGGATTTCATCTCCAGGTGAGCTCCTTAATGGTAATGGTGCTTGCAGTGATTACTCTAGACACCCTCTAAGTGTGAAGGTTTCTGGCAGGAATGGGAGTTATGGCCAAAGGTTGATCTGACAAAGATCACAGCCTTAGCAGTTGTATTAGTCCTGACTGCCCTTCAAAGCCAGAGTTTTTCTCACAATATCCCCCTTTTCCCAGGTAAATTCTCTGAGGGCTTAAATTCTCTCTCTTCTCTATGCAGTGCCTGCTGGGGGGAAATGCCTTCTAGTGTGGTTGGTCTGTAAAAGAGGACTTCATCATCTTCTACCTATGCCATGCCTATTGGGCCTCAGAAGCTCCAAAAATAACTAAGGCTCTGAGCTGTTGCTAGACACCCAGTATAGATGTTACTCTGCCTGAAAAGCTGTCCCAGAGCACTTCAGAGACACCTTGTTGTTTTTTTTAACCTGTAGATCTTGATAACCCCAAGGACTTGGAAGTCAGTGACCCCACTGAAACCACCTTATCCCTTCGCTGGAGAAGACCCGTGGCCAAGTTCGATCGTTATCGCCTCATTTACCTGAGTCCCTCTGGAAGGAAGAGTGAAGTGGAGATCCCTGTGGACAGCACTTCCTTTATCCTGCGAGGCCTGGATGCAGGAACAGAATACACCATTAGTCTGGTGGCAGAGAAAGGAAGACACAAAAGCAAACCCACAACTGTCAAGGGTTCAACTGGTGAGTAACAGCTGTCGATGACTGCCATGCCCCAGGTTGTTGGGCAATGAGTAGCCCGAGTACAGCTTCACCTAAGTTTGTAAGCCATGACTGGAGAACTGCTTAAAAACATCACCTACCTGTAGCACAGACTTAGCTCTGTCTAGCATGATAGACTTACCTGAGGGGTAGCTGTACATTTCCCTACCAACTGTTTTTATCTCCATGTTCTCATTGACTACTTGCTTGTCCTTTGAGAAGACTCTCAAAGAATACAGCTTTTGTCCTGCAGGAAGTGCAGATTTCACCCTTTGTTTCAAATGGGGCTGCTTTTGTATGCATTATGTCTTACAACTTGGTTTTGTTTTCTACAGTCAAAAACTAAGAGGAAGAGCAACCAGAATATAATTAATAATTGCTTGTTCCTACCTAACGAGTTCTCTTCACAGCATGCCCTCACCCATCACACCTCAGCAGGGTCAGTGATGTTGCCCTTTTTCAATTCTCTCATCCAAAAGTAAGAAGAGCCACAAATCTGGTCACAGTCAGCATTCCCATTGGATACCACAACTGTTATATTTGTCTTCAAAGAAAGGGTCTGTTTCTGCCTTCTCCATTTGTGCAAACCACTCTCATCAACCATTATCAGTGGACTACTTACTGAGCAAGGTTTTGCTCTCTGTGAAACAAGCTTGTTGCATACAGAATTATATCTTGGCATAGAATACAAATAAGTTCTGAATCTTTGTGTGCCTTCAGGGTAAATCCTGAGAGGCAAAGCCTTATCTGCTGTTGGTAAGAAGAAACAGTGAAGTCAGATTCAGCTAGGCTACAAGTGTTGTCTTAGGAGATCCCAAGGCATTTATCCTTTCCCCAATGACCATCTATAAGGTAAACTCATGCCAGAGGTTGTGGATCTTACAAATTAATAACCACAAGAGCCTAACTGATCAAAACTGGTCTCATATTCCCTGGTGCTGTTCATGCCAGCAGAACCTCTGAATACTTGTTAGGGTCAAGTAATCTGGTACAGCAGAGAGTTTTGAGGTGGAAACTACAGCAAACCATCAGAAGTCAGGCCTGGGCCCAACATAGAGATAAATTAGGAAGCCTTGAGGCACATACCTACAAAAAAGAGGTTGAAGGCTTGTGTGCAGGAGGGACCAGGCTTCAATTGTTCCAAAGTTAGATCTGTTTCCCCATCTGCCTGAAGACTGAGTGCTCTCTAAAGAAGCATACATAGATGATGAAAAGGCAGAGACAGCATGCTGTGGAATTTCACTGTCTGGTCCTTCCAAAGTCTCACAAGGTGGATTCTTTTCCCTGGTTTTGAGGGGTTTTAATAACTGCATTCATCTGGCCAGTCTATTTGTTTTAAGCCTTTAGTCAGAGCAGCTAGTAAACACAGAGTTCAGAGTTCTCTGCTGTGGGCTCCTTAGAAGCTGCAGCAGAAGTTGACATAACCTGTCTCTGTGACCTCCCTCCTACGTAGGAGAGGACAAAGGCAAACACATCAACATGGGGAAACAGAAATGCTCTGTAAGCCTCTGAGGTATAAGATAAGAGGTCTCTTCTGCTGTTTACTTTTTTGTCCAGCCTCAAGTCAGTCTCCTTTATCCATGTTCTCAGTACTTGGGAGGTCCTGAAGTCTCCAAGCTAAGCCAAACAAACTTGTTGGTTTACCCTCTCTTGCAAAGCTATGGGGGACCTCAGGTCCCTTGCACTGCTGGGGAGAGTACTTAGAGTAACCAGGGACAGACAGGAAGGACTGAGCTGGAAAAGATCAGTAGCACAGCTAGAACTGGACTAGCTCTTCTCAGTGGATGGAGGAGACAGTCTTGCTGTTCAGAGAGGTGTGTGCCATCCCTGCAGAACAAGGGAGCCAGGGACTGCAGAAAGGCTGAGAGTTTTTCTTTTCAGTGTTTCCTTTGCTTCACCAGTTTTTCATCTTGCACTCTTCCCAGCCTCCCCATGGTTCAGGCTGGCTTCTCTGCCAGCAGGTATTCTGGAGTTTCCCACATGTTATTTTTATTTGTTTGCATGCTGAATTTTCTGTCACTGAGGATAAAGCTTCTTTCAGCCCCAGAGCTTCAGATCTTCTGTTGGTGCATTCTCTCCCCTCTCCCATTCTTCTTGCTATCTCTTTATGTGTGGCAACTCTCCATACACAGACAGCTGAAACATTCAGAGCTCATGAACCTCTTAGCTAAGGGCATGTCACAAAATCTTCCACAGTGTAGATGGGAGCCTTCTGTTGCTTCTGCCTCTTCATACAGATGAAGAGCAACTCAAGTGACAAAGGCTTTTTTAACTCATGTCCATGATTCTGCATTCAGTGGATGGTAAAGGTGACAAAGTGAACAGATTGCTAAATTTTAATTTGTTTTACTGTGAAGGAAAGACTCAGTATTTCTCACTGCCATTGGCTTGTTTGTGTCTTTGGAGCTCTAGGTTGTCTAATACTAATGCAGTCAATGACTCCTGTCCCAGAGCTCTCTGAGGAGCTTTCTGGCTCTGGGAGCTTTCTTTCTCTGAAGGCCTCAGGGATGCAGGAAGATTCTCTGAGGGACCTTGTAGTCTCAAGGGTAACAGGCCACAGCTTTAGTGTCTCATGGTATGCAAATACAGGAGTCTACAGCAGTGTTGTGGTGAAGTATGAGGAAGTGCCATTAGCAGCTGATCCTCCAGCAGAATCCTTTCTGCCCAGATAATCCCTAGGTGCTGTGGTTGATGGCCTCCAAGCTAACACTTCCTATAAAATCAAGGTGTATGGATTAGCTGCAGAGCAACACTCTTCTCCTCTGGAAGCTGTGGCTACAACAGGTCTCTCTGTTGTTAATGAAGGTATCACAAACTAAGATGCTACATACCTGTTAAAGGTCCCACCCAGCACTGCCCTAAGCTTTTGGGTTAGAACCACTTCAGAAATCAAAGAAAATGAGCCATTTTATTAGCTGGAGGGACCTTTCTGGCAGCATATCTTGAGAATGTTGCTTCAGATGAACAATTTATCTGTAGGGTGAGCATGTAACCCAGCTCTGAGGAAGCTGAGCAGCCAGACTGCAGCTTTGCTCTTTCTTGCTCTGGTTCTGGAGCCCTGCCTGCATAGCACAATGGGGGTCCTGGAGGAGGGTAGGTGATAATGCATCAGACGTGAGAGGCTTGTGGAGGTAAGTGAGTGGACATTAGCAAAACTGAGCTCAAATTCCTCTGCTGAAGGACCCAGATCATGCAGCAACTGTTGATGAATGGAGGATGTGATGCAGTCTTGCCTCTGGAAGTGAGTTCCACACAGGAGCATGGCTTGGAGACAAGGAACTTTTCCATTCTGCTGAATGTTTTAGAGAAGATTTATGCTGTTTACCCAAGCCCCTTGTCTGTGCTGTGCGTCAGTCTCTCTTCCTCTCCTGGCTTCTGCTAGGCTTAGATTGCGCCATCCTTTCCTAGACAAACCTCAAGAAATGTTAGGAGGAGCTCTTAGGTGAGCCAGCTCCATAGGAAATTGCAGTGCTGACCACTGGGAAACTACATTTGCCAGCAAAGGTTGTCCATTTTAAGGATTTTAAGTGGTAGTTCCTGCAGTATTTCTGACTTGTGGTAGACTGCAGTGCCTTCTTTAGGGAACTCAGAGGTGCACAGGCACTCTAAGCCCTGTTCAATCAGGTAGTTGAGAGAAAGGAAAGGCATTTAGCTAAAGGGGTCTGAAAAGAATGCAAATACCTTGGTAAGACTATCATATCTCACAGTGTGCTTGAGCTGATGAGAGACTCCAACTCTTGGCAAATAACATGAAATCCAAGAGACAGAAGCAAGGAATAATACAGAATACTCTTTGCTCCATCCAGAAGGAGTGGGGAAATGTCCTGGCAGGACATTAACATTCTTTTTAGTAAAATTGCCAATGAAGCATTACAATGGAATTCCTCAAAAGGTTAGCAACAGCAGATGGACAAATTTAGACCACACTCAGCCTGAAGATTTTACTGAGAAGTATTCCAGTCAGAGTGTATGTTTAGTGTCCATCCAGTTTCCCTTCTTCATAGCTTTCGGCTTTTTGCCATCAGCCAGTCATTCATCTTGCCACCATGAACCATCCCACCTATCTGTCATCAACCCACCTAAGGCCCTTAGAGCTCTCTGGCCCTTCTCCCCATCTATTCCTCTAGTTGCTAAGTCAAGTGTTTGAACTCCATTGGTCTTGTTAGACTATGGTTTGATTGTTTCTATCTGCTAAACAGTGAACACTGATGCTGTCTGTGGTATCAGAATGTTTTCCTTGTACTCATATCATTTTCATTTTCTATCTGTTGTTGGCTTGTACACCAAGCCACATATTACTCTGCTGCACAGCAACTCAATATGTGTGTAGAGAGTAGAACACTCTTTCATATCCAGAAATTCTCCTGTGGAGTTGACATTAAATCCAAGGTAATATTCAGCATTAGAAGTAGTGTAACTATGTATAATTAAATATGCTCCATGAGACAATCTGTATGTAGCAACCTCCTATGTAGCTGTCACAATGAAATTAAGCCACTTGTGACAGCAAAATTCTGCATTAAAATGTCACTTAGGTGGTTGGTCCCTCAGGTTTTGTGTTGAGCTGCTGCTGCATTTCCCATTCAGACTGAAGCTACCAAGCCCTTGTGTGGTTATACTATAACTGGCAAGAATCTGGGAGAAATGTCAGTACAGGTGGTGAAGGAAAATGAGAAGCCACTTCTGCCTAATATTACAAAGGGTTTTCTCATGGATCCTCAAAATATCAGGAGTATGATGCCAGCCTTGTTTTTTCCTTACTTTTCCCCTTGTATTTTTGGCTGCTTTGTCCTTGCTTTCCAAGTCAGGGTGCATGGTGGTTTCCCAGTGGGACCATGCCCAGCATGGAGCTGTACTTGTGTAAGGTATTGCTGATCTTCCCTCCCCATGGGCCTGCTCCCTCTATCTCCTGCAGAAATACTCCACAGCAAAGCCCAACTAGCACAGTGCATGTTAAACAGACAACCTGAAGGCAGAACAAGGACCAGTGCCCTTGCTGTTTCCAGAACAGGAAAGAGCTGGTTGGCATCTAGTGGTGCACAAGCAGCTGAAAGTCACAGAAGGCTAAAGGCTGCACACTGCATGTCCTCCTGCCTTGATACAAGAACTCAGTAACCCTGGTGCAGTCAGATAATAGTTCTGACTATTATTAATAGACTGAGAAAGAGGGAATCATGCTAGTGGTTACAGGTGCAAGTATGCAGGTGTGATGAGAGCAGAGCTGTCTTCAGCCTGCAGGACATGTAGGGCCTGTTTCAGTTCATGTTCTGGGGTCATTTAAGGAAAGCCCCTTACTTAAGTCAAAAATATCAATGCTTTATGTAAATATAAATCACTGTTTGTCTCACAGGCATCTCTCCTTCTTGGAGTTGAGCAGAAAACCCTGGTTTTATACCTGTATTTGTCCTGAGAGTACCTTTTCAAGATAACATTTCTGTATTTATTAGGAAACATTTTTAATGGAGGTATTTGGTTAAAAAAAAAACATACCTAGGGCCATGGTTTAGTGGCATGGTGGTGACAGGTTGATGGTTGGACTTGATCTTAGAGGTCTCTTCCAACCTTAATGATCCTGTGATGTCCTCTGAAAACTTCTTTTTTTCTGGTACATGTGAAAATTAGGAGAGAGATACAGAATCCTGAGTCCATATTCATGCTGATCTAATTGATGGTGGCAGATGACTTGCTCTCTCTTAATTGAATGCAAATGGAGCATGAAAGCAAGGAAGCCACTGAGGTGTGAAATGATGTGGTTTTCCACTAATGAGGAGATAATTCTGCATGTCACAAACATCACCTGCCTGTTGCCCTGCAGCTGTGATCAGAAACACATCCTCTGGAGTCTCCACAGTTCTCAGATGTTCAGAATCTGACTGTGCTACAGGAGACAGTCACAGATCATTCAGCATGTTGAAGGCCAAAACTTTTTCCCTTCTGTTCCTTTGGATCTCTTTAAAGAAACATTGCTCAAGTTCTTTCTGCCCTAGTCTTTAGGTAAGGATGTGTAAGTGTCCCCCCTGCCTTTTAACAAAAACTTCTGCATGTATCTAGATGGTAACTCCTCCAAGACTGGTTTTGATTGGGGAGGATGAGGCTTGGCATGCTTCTGCTGGGGGTGGTTTGTCAGTCTGGACTTGGACATGTTTATGATATTTGGCATGTTCCACTTCTGGTTTGTAGCAGAAGCAATAACTCTGGGCTGTAGTAAATATAAAAAGCATCTTTGGGAGGCTTAGGGTTCAAATCCTCACCAATTTAAAGAAGCAGAGTCCTCTGGAGGTGATCAGAGGGTACTGATTTACACCAAGGGAGGATAGTGCCCTTTGCTCTGCTGGAAACATTTCACTACATCTGTGTGTTTAATGATTGCTCCTCTGGATCTGCTAATTAGTATGGGTTTGTGAGACCCATGTTGTGCTTGGTGATGTTACCTTTGCCTGTGGCCTGGATTCAGTCTCCAAACACAAGTGCCTGTCTGTGTTCTTTGTTCTCAGAGCTGGTGAATGTAAAGCACACAAGCAGTTTCTAGCAGATGTGAGCTGTCTTTTGGTATGCTTGTGGATTTATTGTCAGGATATTTTAGCTTGTTATTTACCTCTGTTTAGCCCATCTAGTCACAACACCTCAATCAATGAAACATCATTTAATCCTTTCAGTCTTGCACCTCCAGAGCTGAGTTATTTAACAAACCCCAGCACTGATCCTCATGCTCTGCTTTCAGTGTCCACTGACCTTCCTATCTCAGTAGCCACTGGTGCTCTTCATGACCTTAATAAAACACACAGGACTTTCAGTAGTTTCACCCTGCCCTGGGCAGCACAGGATGAGGAATTTGGTTAATTCTTTACCACTCTGGAAGACCTCTCCAGTTTAAATAGAACACAGGAATTTTTTTTTGCTGGGAAAGCATGGAGAAACAGAAATGACAACTCTCACAGCTGGCCCAAAATACCAGTTAACCTCCATGGATGTACTCAAGGTCAGCTCTCTTGGTTCCTGGAAGCCCTAGCTGCTACAGGTGTATTCTATGGATTCATCAGCCATGTATTCCTTTGCTGCTTTAAGAGTGGAAGTTCTCTTCCATCCTGCTCTTCCACTAAGAAATGCTAACCTCTGTGTGTGATGCATTTCTTCGTAGTTGTTTTTTCTGTCTTCCTTTTGCATGGGATAAAACTCTTATTGCTATGGACTGAGAGCCTTGAATGGTGCAGCATGGAGCATGCCCCATGCAGTTTTGAAGGTGATGTAGCATCAATGATCTCTTCTCAACTTGCATGCAGAGAGAGACATTGATGCAGCTGCTATTTACAAGACACTTGAAAATAGCAAGGTGCTGCAAGTATTGGTCTGGGCTGTGGTTCAAACACAAGGAAGATTGTGAGGAGGTTGCTGTTTGCAGCATTGCCATGCAAGTGGTGATGTCAGAGGGGAGAAAAAAAAAGGTTGTAACACATTGGGAGTAATTATTTCTGGAAATTTCCACCTCTTATCCCTATAACATGAATTTCATGAGGAAAGAATCCTACAGCCCCAGGGCTTAGTTCAGGAATGATCAAAGTACCATTGCCTGAGTTCATATCTGGAGAACCTATTAGGACACTAATGACTGTACCTGTCTATCACCCAAACCCAAATTCACAGCATGAGATGAAGTATTTATATAGCAACTGACAGATTACTTCACACTTACTACAAGGCTAGAGCAGTTTTATCTCTCAATGGTTTATTCTCTTTTTTTTTTTAAGTAAGAAACCTCATCCTTTGATATAATTTGCCATGACATTGTCATTGTTTGGCCATATTTATTGGATGCTTTATGGACAAGGATTTTGGAGGTTTCCAATAGTCCCAGTTGCTGCAAGATTTTGTATGGGAATGTCTTGATCCCTAGAGGGCATGATGAGGGTGTGTGTGCTTCCAGTTCAGACATGCATGAGAAACAAAGAGGAGGAGAAGGGACTCTGCATCTTGGAGGAGAAGGAAACTGAGCATTCTCCAGAGACCTCTGAATTGCTTTGAGCTGTGATCATTACTGCATTGCTTACCATAATCAAGCCTTTTCTTAGAAGATTTTATCTTACTCTCATTTTTGGTTTAGTTCCATTTTCATTTTAAGGGAATGAGTTTGTTGTATTTGTTTCTGTTGCCACCAAAAGATTATTGTTGCTGATAGAACCAGCTGCTTCTCTCTCCTGCTTTCTCTTTTTCAGCTAACCAGTCCAGTTTTGACAGGATCATTATTTTGCCCTAATGAGTCTCATTTCTGGTCCTGATAAAGCAAAACAGCTCTGGATTCATGGGTTGGGTTTGGGGTTTTTGTTCTTCTTTTTGTTAAACATCATTGTCTGTTATTTCCTAAACACTTTTTTCCTTTCTAACAGAATGGGAAACACTAATCAAAACTTTTGTGTTCCTGAGTAGTAGTGATTTACTATAAGATAATGAATCTCACTGAAGATAATTGCCTGTGATCTCCAAGTGCTCCACCTCTGAAATTACAACCCCAGCTACCCTTACAAGCCTGTGCAGCACTAGTACAATAAGCTCTCTGTTCTTACAGGGGGGAAATTCATCTGAGTAATATTGCTGAGCTTAACTTTCCTGTATTCCAGGACCCCTTTATCTTCTGCCTCAAAATACAGATACAGCCTTCAAGTTGGAGTTTACAACTGACAAATCAGATGCATTTCTCTTAGGAATTCTTTGTCGTGCAGGCTGAGGTTATTTAGATAAACTCTATTCTTATTATAATCCTTATGTGTTGAGGATGCAAATAAGTAAGAAAAGTGCTAGAAAGTCATCACAGTCCATGGGCAAGTGATAGAGCATATAGCAAGATTTTTGATGCAGAAAACAACTGGTGTTACTCTGTCATTTTCCCCTACGACTGCTAATTGTAAGGAACCAATTACATTTCCTCTGTGGCAGAGAACTTTCTATTCTTGCTGAGAAGTTGACTTAAACTTTCCATTTAACAACTTCAAAGAGTTAACTCTGATGGTTCCCAGCTTCCTTGGCCACCCCTGTGATGGCTTATGGGAATGTTAATTTCTGTGAATGCAGATGTCTGGTTTAGTAACTCTGGAAATCCAAGTTTCTCTGCCCCCAGGAAGGTTTTGTGGACAGAATAACAGAACATAAGGAAGGCAAATCCAGTAAACTAAAGACAGACAGACATGGGGGAATTTTCCCCTCCTTCATTGTTTTGGATTAGAAATAGTTTGGAAGAATAAATAGCATCCTTCATGTGGACACAATTAAAAGCATAGACATCTGAATCCTAACTAAACTCTGTGCCTTCCTATCCTTACAACAGGCATTATTGTAGTGTTCAGGGTCAAACACTGAGTTGCCAATCATGCAGTGAAGTGGCTGTAGTAACACTTGCTTCTCTCACAGAGAGCAGCAATTAATTATTAATGTTGGCAGAACACTTGCAGCTGTAAGATGGTCTATAAACTGCTTTCTGGAAGCAGTCTTTTAACATTAATGTGGTTATTACTTATTATTACAGTTCTTTTCTTACAATTCTGCCTTGCCATGTCTCTGAAGAGACTTCCCACGTTATCTGGGGCAGCAGAGAAGGTGAAGTGTGGGTGTGGGTGTGGGTGCATCTCCGTGTTGCTGGTTAGAAGGGCAATTCGTTAAGGCAGAACATCATCAAATCATATATCATCAGCACTGCTCTGTAACCTGAGTTAACTGATTGACTCTCTGTCCTTATTCAGAGGAGGAACCTGAGCTTGGAAAGTTCTCAGTATCAGAGGCTGGCTGGGATGGTTTCCAGCTCACCTGGACAGCAGCTGACGGGGCCTATGAGAGCTTTATCATTCAGGTGCAGGAGGCTGAGAACCCCGAAGAGGTCTGGAACATCACAGTCCCAGGAGGGCTGCGCTCTAGGAACGTTACAGGCCTCAAGGCCAACACACCTTATAACATCACACTTTATGGTGTCATTCAAGGCTACAGGACCAAACCCCTCTCTCTTGAAACTGTGACAGGTATCTTTCCGAGTCCCTCACCCAGGCTGATGGCTCCTTTCTTTGCAGACAGGGATGGGAGCCAAAGCTGCTCAGCAGAGCTTGCTCCCTTGCTTGGCTTTGCATAGGGTGCACTGAACTCCTTCAAGCTTGGCTGAACATCTCTGGCATGGAAATGTCTCATGATCAGACATTCCAGCAAGAGCCTCAGTGCCCCCATGGAGCCCTTCACTTTTAGAACTGCTTTACTTATTTACTTATTTCCCCAGAATGGCTTGGTTTGTTCCCTGTACTCACTTTTCTGCTGGTTGACACTAACAACAAAACACAACTGGCTGTTTTATATGCTCAGGAAAGCTCAGGTTGCCTTGTAAAACTATAAAAATCCATTCTTTATATTCCAGAGAATCAAAGCCTGGAAGTGTGTTTAGTTTCTGCCTTTCAGAAGCTACCTCTGAAATCATGCACTAGGCTCTGAGTACAAACTCAGAGGTCTACTCTGTGCCTTTGACTCCAGGGCAAGGACAGACTCTTTCTATGTGTTCTCACATACAGACAAGAATACAAATTAATTCCTACCAAGAGTGGTATCAAATATTAAGCCACATAAGATTGTTAAAGAGTCTGCCTGGTCTAAAAAAGATATAAGGCAAGAAGACCAAATTCAGCAGAACTACCCTGGCATAGAATTGACCTGGGAAAAGGGAGGTAAGCCCTGTGTTATCAGAAGTGGCATGAAACTAATCAAGAGCCACTAAAATAGTTTTCCAGCTGGTCTTCTGAAAGACAACAGGTTTAAATGAGCTTATCATGAGCTTTGTCTGTGAGAGGTAAAAATATATTTATGCCTGTCCTGTGTGGCTCACTGGTTCTTCCAGGCATTATGATCACTGGTAATGAATAGGGCATGAATTAATTGGCGATGAAGGGGCAGCAGTGGCTCTTCCTTCAGCTGATTTATTGTAGACAATATCTGCTACCCTTGGGCTTCCTTACAGACTTTTGCAATCTCCTGTGATCATGAGATAGGCAGAGCTTGCTCATATTTGATTTCCCCAAGCACATATTACCCAGCACAGAAAGGCATAAAAGTATGCATAAGAACGAAACAGAATTAAAACATGAGATGCAGTAGAGCTTGCTTGCTTGCTTCAGTAATGCCTTCAGCAACCTGGTTTAGGTAGAAATGTGTCTGGCACAAGGCTCTTACCTTGGGCTGTATCCTGCTGCAGGCTGGAAGTCCTGTGCTTTGGGAGGCCTGAGTGTGAGCTGCTAGCAGATTGCCCGTTGAAACCAGACAAATGTGGCTAGACAAAGGAGGCTGCAGAGGGACAGACAAGAAAACAGACATCATGGGTGTCCTGCCTAAATATGCAATGTGCTCTCTTTTCATTAATTTAATGACACCAGCAGAAGATGCCCTGCTGAGGTTTTCCCTTCCCTTTCTGGGTCATGCTCAGCACCCAGCTTTTCAAAATTTTCCCTTCTGGGGTCTTCCAATTGTCAGAATTTTCTGAGCCTTCCTGTAACACATCAGGGACATCCACAGAGAGGAAGAAACCCTAAGGCAGCTATCACTGTTTTGCATTTTGGCTCCAGCTCCAATATTGCATGCCAGCTTTCATGGGCTTAAGCTGAAAGGGAAAGTAGAAGAGCAAACAAAACAGAACCTTTTCCTTTGGATAAAGCAATAGCTCTAGTTTTAGCTTCTCCTAAAACTGGAAGCTGACTTTTCCAAATGCCCTGGTGGCATTCAGAAAAGCTCTTTGGCATCTGCTCTCATGCTCAGACCTCAAAGACACGACTTCTCCTGGAGGTACAGGGAAATAGCCATAGCTTTAAAGCTTCTTTGTCTTTTTTTCCCCTTTCTTTTCTTTTTCTCTCATTTAACATTTTGAGATGCTTTCCTTTGATGTCTTCCCCTGAGTACCCGTCTGCTTGTAGCAAGCTTTTACTCAAACCCTTTTCTCCAAGGGCAGCCTGGAGTGCTGCCAGCATGAGCAGAGAGAAGCAGAGCATTTCTGAGCAGGAGGAGGTAGAGGGCTCTCCACTTCTGACCCATGTTGTTTCCCTCCTCAGGAGTGCCCCCAGAAGTTGGTGAGCTAACCGTTTCCGACATTACTCCTGAAAGCTTCAACCTGTCCTGGACAACCACCAGTGGGGACTTGGACATCTTTACTATTGAAATTATTGATTCTAACAGGTTGCTGGAGCCCATGGAGTTCAATATCTCAGGCAACTCAAGAACTGCTCATATCTCAGGGCTTTCCCCCAACACTGATTTTATTGTCTACCTCTATGGGATCTCTCACGGTTTCCGCACGCAGGCAATAAGTGCTGCAGCTACAACAGGTATATGAAACCTACCTCAATATTAACTCACCTTTCTTCTGACTCTTCTTTACAGGTTGTGGCCCTTTCCCTGCCCCCAGCTACCCCATCAGTCTACCCATTACCAAGTCCTCTACCTCATTCTTCTAAGGAAGACCTGCTGGAGACATTTTAAACTGTGAATGTTAATCCACCACCCCATCCAGCAAAGTCAGTCAGTCACATTGTGATGTGATTTCATTCACAAAATCAGTTTGCTCTTGTTCAAAGATTAAGGTTGGGAGAACCTCTGACACAGATGAGAAGCAAAACACATTCTCCAGGAACCCAGGGAGAGATAATTCATGATGTTAGCCTTGCAACCTGTGTCTGCATCTGCCACATGGCATAGAGGAGGCACTATTTCTCTCAGATAAATCAGATAAGCTGATTTCTAGATGTATTTTCTTATCCTAATTCTCTAGATGGATTTCAGGCACATTTCAGTCTGTGACAGCAGACTCCTACAAAGCAGATGCATTGCTTGAATTCAACTCCAGAACTCAGTCTGCATTGGATGAGAAATTCAAAAGGTCCATTTGACCTGATGTTGGTGAATTAAATAGGTCTTTAGATGCTAGGACATTGCACATCTCAAGGTTTTACAGTTGACAGTTCCTCCATAAAAGAGAGGGAAGTCAAATGTTCGATGTGCTTTAGCCAGTTACAGTGTGAAAGCAGAAGGGGTGGAGCAGACTACAGAAGCAGAAGGTGCATTCTCATAGTAGGCAGACAATTGCTCACATTGTGGTCATTTAATATCTCTACCAAATTTTGCCTGCTGATATGATCTTTGGAAAAGTTATCATGGCAGTAGATTAACATGGTCAATGCTGTTAAGCAGAATATCATTTTTCATTGATCAGACAATATGGAGTTGCAGTTTCTAGCAGCAGTAGGCTGTGAGTATCCTCACTGAATCATAGGTAACATGGGCAGGGTGACTGTGGGTGTGTGGTAAGAAACATGGAGAAACACAAGATCTTTGTGACCTGTGGCTCTTGTGAACTCAAACTTCCATACTATTTTGTTTTGTTGCTTTGGGTTTTAATAATTGCAATACATTTCCATTTGTTTTTCTTCCTGTAGTAGAGGAGCCTCTCCTTAGCAAACTCACTGTATCAAATGCTACCTCAGACAGCATGTCCCTGACGTGGGAAGCACAGGACAATGCCTTTGACCATTTTATTCTGGAAGTCAGAAACTCTGACTCCCCTTTGGACTCCCTGGTGCACACAGTGCCAGGGGCCTCCCGGCGCTATGTAGTCACCAACCTCAAAGCTGCCACTAATTACACTCTCCAACTCCATGGTGTAATTGATGGGCAAGGTGGTCAGACCTTGACAGCACTGGCAACCACAGGTATTTCACTCTTTCATCTTCCAGGTTTGCTTTTTTCCCCTCTTCTTTCTTTTGCTCTCCACCAAACTGCTCTGAAACATGGCTCCAACTCATCATCGTTCCTTTGGTGAATGGTAGGGAGATCACTATGAGGGGAGGCTGAAATACACTGGGCTTAAGAGTGCTTGGAAGAAGAAAGATCTGAGAATGGAAAAGGCTGAAAAAGTGCCCCCAGCATTAAGGGAGCCAGTAGTAAACCATGATTGGTTTTCTTATATATACACTTATCTGCAAGTTCTGTGTATATATAATCGACTTGCTCCAGATGGTTGATGTTTTTCACAGAGCATCTTTGCACTTGATCTGGAATAAAGTTCTTGTTCATCCCATCCTCACTTGCTTTGTTGTGGGTGGGAGGCCTTTGTGCCTTTAGCAGCCTGCAGAGGCAACTGCATGCCATTTTGGTTCTTCATTCTTAAAACCAAATGTCTTCCAAGGCATTTGATTCTCTTGTGGGACTTTCATGCAGCATGCTAAATGACCAGCCAAAACTGCATGTAGTGGTCTGGCCACCTTGTGCTGGTTCTGATGTTCTTCTCTGCCTAGTATTTTTATGTGATCCCAGCAGAAAGCAGGGCTCAGGAAGCAAGTCCACCTGTTCTTGATTGTCAGCCCACCACTCTGTCACTCACATTGCTGCCTTTGAGTCTCAAAGACCTGTCTTGTTTCACTGGATGTTGGAGCTTTTCCTATGGTCATGGTGATTCCAGGATGGTAGGAGATCACTAAGACCTGCCTCAAGAGATAATTTTAACTGATTTTGCATGTAGTGTTCTTTGGAGTCTGGGTGCCATGATGTGAACGTGCCTGACTGGAAGCAAGTGGCATGTGAAGGAATGTGACCATTTCAGGATGAGATTGGACCTTGGGTTTGTCCTCTCTGGCCTGCATGTGGGGCTGGTGGCTCCATGCTCAGTTCCACTGGCTTCTCCACCCAAGTCCATTTGCTTTGTGGGTATTTTCTCATCTCCTCCCTTGTCTTTGGAAGTACCATGCTTACATGGTGACATCTTCATTGTCAGCCATGAAGGCATTGAGGGTCACTGATTGACAGCATGACAGCATGTGTCCTTAATTGGGGCCACTTGGATTCACCTGTTCCTAGAGCATTCCAAAGAAGAATCATTTTGATCATTTAAAAGACTTGCATTGGGTGAAAGTTGGAACATCTTGCAGCAGTTCATGTTTCAGTTAAGAGAAGGATTTCATTCTTTCCCTGTTCTGGTTGTTGGTGGGGTACATCTTTCTGGCTTGTCTCCCAGCATGAATCACTTGCATAGTTGTTTCCCTGTATCTCACTGGCTGCATCCCCCAAGGTGTTCTTGGTTTATTCTCAGTTGGCAAGAGAAAAAAAACCCAGAAGATCAGCACTGAGAGCAGACACAGGATTCTCTGACCACCTGACTGCCAGGTCTGGTTTGTGCTGTCTCTGTGCTATAATGAATCTTTAATGATTTTATGCTAAATGGATTAGCTTTAAAACAGGATGGGTAAGGAGCTCTCCCCTTCCTATAGCCTGAAGGCAAAGATTCTTCCTTGGCAGGAGAGAGATGTGATTTTGAATTTCCTTTGGTAGAAAAAGCAAATCTTTGCTTCCTAAGGAAGTGCCCTGACCACTGAACAGTCAGGAAGGAAAGCAACAGCAGTGCTGTCATTCTTTTTGTTCAATTTATTAGTTATTCTCTGATAATGCCTAATCAGAGGATGAGGAACACCTTATCTGTGGAGTCCAGGGAGGTTTTGGCCTGAGATTAGTGCTGAGATAATCACTGATGAAACTCCTCATAAAATTCGGAGTCCAAAGATAGAAGTATCTACAACTCCAGGCAACAGAAACACTAAACAGAAGCTGAACTGGGATTCCAAGGATGTCTGATTTGGGACTCATCTAATCCCTGGCTGAATCCTACTCTATCTAATTTGGAATTGCAATGGGTTTATATTCCCATCAAATTCCCAGTGTGGACTTCCTGTAATTTCGTGGTTTTACCACAGTCCTGTCCACTGTTGGTGCTCCTGTAAATCAGGCCCACACTACACTAGGAAAAATTAGTTTATTTAAGAAAATGGAGTGGAGAAAGAAATTAAAAGTCTGCACTAATTTCTGTGGCTTCTTCCCAAACCCTTAGAAAATAACTCCTGCAATGCTCCTTTTCTTTCACATTTTTCATTTCATCCACTGCAAAACAAGGCTAAATCATTCAGCCTTGTCTTTAAGCATCTCTAAACCTCCAATGCTGCCCTCCCCAGCCCCCCCACCCCTGGTAACTCTGTCTCTTCACCAGTGTTCCTTTCTCCTTCAGAGGCTGAGCCACAGCTGGGCACGCTCACACTCACAAACGTTACCCCTGACAGCTTCAACCTCTCATGGACCACAGGAGCTGCCCCTTTTGCCAACTTTGTCATTCACATTAGAGACTCTCACGCAGCACAGGAACCGCAGGAGCTCACGGTGTCGGGAGGCGCTCGCAGCGCTCACATCTCAGGCCTGCTAGATTACACTGGCTATGACATTCACATTAAGGGGACCACCAGTGCAGGTGTTCACACAGAGCCCCTCACTGCTTTTGTCATGACAGGTACCTGCTTCGAGATTTGGAATCTATTTATTGGCTTCTAAAAATATTTTTTCCATCATGGACAAAAAAAATAATATATATATATAAAATATGAGTGTCTAGAGCACTGAATATCTTGTCCAGCAGCAATGCTTTTGTTTGCAAACTTACTGCTAGGGTGGGTCAGACAAGGCATGTTGACCTTAAAAAAGGCTTCTAGGAGGAGTACTGGCTTAAAGGATATACAGAGTCCTCTAGAAGTCTTGCTGTGATGTCTAATTAGCTTTTTTAACTCCTGAAGCTTGAGGGGGAAATTTACTTCCTACTCAGTAGCTGTAGTTTGAAGAATCCAGAGAGGACTGGGTTTTGGAACACCTCCTGTTCTGTGATGTCCCCTCAGCACCCTCCTTATATCTGAATGTTTTGGCCAGGTTTTGACTGGAATCAGTTGTACCTCACCTGACTCCTAGGTGATCAAATAAATGCCACAGAGTTCACCTGCCATGTATTATGTGGCCAGTATGTGGTACGAGGGGTTGTCATATAGACATATGGATGCCCTAAATAGAATGAATGGAGAAACTGAGGCCTTTTCCCTCTCTCTTCAGTGAAGACATGCAGGGCGAACACCAGCTGCAGTAGCAGCATCCCTCACAGCAGCTGACAGCTTCTGGGAAAGGCAATGGCCATCATCCTTTTCCTTAAATGATTACATTTTATACCAGCTCTGGTCTGCCCCCAGGACATTTAGTCACACAGTCAGAGGTGAGCAGCTCTGCTTTCCAAACCCTGCTTTTTGCTCCACCAGAGCACAAATGCTTCCTTTTTGAAAGTAAAGCATGGATACTGGTGTTTGGAGAGGAAGCTTCCCACAGTTAGGTAAACATGAGGCACTCCGTACACAGCAGAAGGATCTGCCAGCAGTTCACATAAACCTGCTGGGTTTGGAGTGTTGGAGTCACTCAACACCTACCCCAGGAAAATAATTCCAACATTTTGGGCTCTTAGAGTGTTTACTCACTCTCCCAGAGACCAACCCAAAGTGTGAATCTTTGGGGTTGCTTGATTAGAAGCAAGTAGGCTACAAAAACGCCCCCAAAGTGAGTAAATTTGAGCTGAATCTCTGGCATCCAAGTAGGTAAACATCAAAACATAAGGAACTCCAGATCATAAAGCTTTAGGAGGAAATTTTCCTGCCAAGCTCTAACAGAAAGTCAATTTCAGCAATTGTGAAATGCAAAACTGAAGCCAAAACCCTTTCTCCAAAAGAAGTTGTGTGTTTAACTAACTGGTATATCCTTAAGTGAGTGGAATTGGAGTGATTGGAAGATTAGATGAGTTAGCTCCAGAGCCAACAGAGCAAGGCTTGTCCAAGAGTTTAGAGCAATGCCAGCAACACCTGGAATCCAGGAAAAGGGCAGAGCTTACTAAAACCAGTTGATCTTCCTATTTCATTTGTCAGATTTTGAGTGAGCAAAATACACTGAGAAACTACCTTGTGAAAATTTGGCCTTTAGTGAGAAAGATATGAGGAGTTGAGCCACAGCTTCCAAATGCTGACAAATGTCAACACTTTGTCCAAAATGTCAATTTTTTTTTTTCAAATGTGGAAAAAATCCAAACCAAAACTTAAAAAACAACCAAAAACCCCAACCCAAACCAAACCAATGACAACAAAATCTGCCAAAACTGACAACCTAGCAGCTGCCTCTGAAGCTCTTTGGAGAGCTTATTGCTCTGCTCTGCAGTCTTAGCCCCAGCCCTTAGCCAGTACACACTCTGCCTTCTCCCCTTCACCCTGCAAAGCCAAGCTTGCATGTATTTAGTACTATGTAGTCTGTAGTACTCAGTACTTCACACTTTTTAGTATGTACTATTTAGACCTTAGTACTATTTAGTGTATAGTATTTAGTGCTTGGTATTATTTAGTATGTAGCTTTTAGTATTATTTAGTCTGTAGTACTTAGTACTAGATGGTATCTAGCATTTGGTTCTGTTTAGTATGGAGTATTTAGTACTTGCACTTGCTATGCCCCTGAGTGATCAGTGTCCTGCTTCTGGCAGTCCTTCTGGCATCTCTGACCCCTCCACCCCTGAAAAGGAAAGCTGGAGATATTCACATGAAGTAGAGAGGTAAAAGAAGCAAACTACAGGAATTGTGAATGCCATAGTTGAGGCTTGTCCCTAAAGCACTGCTGGTGGATAAGAAGTGGAAGGAAATGAAAGCTTTATGCATAGCATTTCTAAAGTAGTTTGGGTCATAACTGTCCCACGTGTGAGCTTGGAAGGAATTTCAATGGAGTTTGTGAGATGAGGTGCTGAGACACCTTGAAGAATATTAAGAATTGAGAATCTAACTTCTGGAGGCTCCACTGAAAATCCTAGGCTTGTGGTCCTGGCTCTGCCCTTCTACTGCATCCATATTAAGGGGAAAAATGTGATTTATGTTTGGTGGAATCTGTGATGCTTTCTAATTGTCAATGTTTTTCACTTCTTTTTTTGTGTGTTTTTGCACCTTCCCTTCTTTAGAGGCCATGCCCCCACTGGAAAACCTAACTGTCTCTGATATTAACCCTTATGGGTTCACTGTGTCCTGGATGGCATCGGAGAATGCCTTTGACAACTTTCTAGTAGTCGTGGTGGACTCTGGCAAGCTGCTGGACCCACAGGAGTTCCTCCTTACGGGAGCCCAGCGGCAACTGAAGCTTAAAGGCCTAATTACTGGCATTGGCTATGAGGTTATGCTTTATGGTTTTGCCAAGGGGCACCAAACAAAGCCCCTAAGCACTATGGCTGTTACAGGTATTTGAATGCCAACAAATTATTCTCTTCCACCCTTTCTTTCTTGCTTTCTTCTCACATGGAAGATGTTTTATGCAATCCGTTTGCAAAGCAAACCTTGGCTTTTGCATCCTTCTCTGCATCATGGCTACACATAACTCCTGGTGATTGAGAGGTTCCCCCATGAAATCCTGTTCCTTTTAACTTGATGTTTCCTTTTTGTCTTTGTGAGGGATCCTGTAGAGACGCATGAGGTGGGTTGAGGGCTGAAAGTTTCTGGTATGGTCATGCAGGTGCTTCTAACCCAAGTCTTTAAAGAAAGTGTTGCATGCAGGAGCCCCTCTTGTGAACAGCTGCTGGCACATCAGCATTCTCCAGCTTGCCTGGACCTTCAGGAGGAGCCATGGATTTCTCAGCCATGGCCTCTTTCTTTCACTCTCTCTGTGGGTTCCACCCATAGACCATCCAGTGTGATCGCTGACACCCATAAAGTTGGCATTTCTCTCCAGAAATCCTTAGCTCATGTTTTCAACCTCATCAGAGCTGCAATTTTCCAGCAGCACTTAAGCTTTCTTGAAAAATCATTGCAGACTCATTCCCTAGCCCCAAAACCATCGAGTCTCAGCTGCTTGTTGCTGACCATGCAGCAGTAAAGCTGAGATGACCTGGCTGGGGGTTTACAAGAAAACAAAGAGGAATATCTTCCTGTGGAAGAAAGAATTGCATTGGAGATGCTGTAAAGCAGTAACCACTCCAGTAGCATTTCTGTAGGCAGTGATGCCTGACCATACTGACCTAAAGATGTTTTCCCAGCTTCTGGGATTCTCTTGAATAGGTTCTTTCTCTAAAGACAGTAGATCTTGCATTTGGAGTTCAGTGTGCTGTCCAAGAGATATGAATTTTCATGATTCCCTTTTGCTGCTTCAGCATTTGTTTAATATCAAAGTAAAGGATTCATCTGTTCAGAAGCATTACAGATGCCAGAAGTGCATGAAAAAGGGGTTTGCATGAAGAAAAAGACTCTCCTAACAGGGAGAGACCTGACAATGTGACAGGCATGCCTGCAGTTCTATAACAAGAGCTTGGTTTGATTGTCCATCGAGGTTTCACTTAGGTAGCAAAGGAGAAATGCACATGACACTGACTATTAGCATGTGTAACTTTGCATGTCAGAGGCAAATGGTCTATGTCCATGCAGTGGGTTTGCTATTAAAGAGTGAAAGTTGGAATGGGCCTGCACACACTCACTCATCTTCCTCGGTACGTGAATAATGCTAATAAACCTTTTTATTATTGTTGTTTTTTTCAATAGCTGGCAGATTGTTTCCCTTTCTTTGAACTGTGGTTGGGTTCTGGTAGACTGCTGTAGCCAGACCTCAGGCAAGTCTCTAATGAACTACCTTTAAAACATCATTTCTTTTCCCTACTGCTATCTTCTTCTTTTAGAAGCAGAACCCGAGGTCGACAACCTTCTGGTTTCAGATGCGACTCCCGATGGCTTCCGCCTGTCCTGGACTGCAGATGATGGCCTTTTCGACAGCTTTGTTCTAAAAATCAGGGACACTAGAAGGAAATCTGACCCACTGGAACTGATAGTGCCAGGCCATGAGCGTACCCAGGACATAACAGGGCTGAAGGAAGGCACTGAGTATGAAATAGAGCTCTATGGAGTTAGCAGTGGACGACGTTCCCAACCTGTAAATGCAGTAGCAACCACAGGTATTGTCTTTGCAGTAGAAAAGCATTAACGTGGTCATGCTTCTTTCTTTCAGCATCTCTCCTTTTCACAGCAAGCTGGAGCTGTTTGGAGGTGTTTAAACTGTCTCCTGCATGGCAGTAGTGTGCATGCAGCACAGTGCTGCTGGAGTTCTGGGTCCAGTTCTAGTCTCCCTTGTTCAAGGACAGGGAACTTCTGGAGAGAGCACAGAAAAGGGATATGAAAATGGTTAGGGGGCTTGAGCATCTCTCATGGATGTTCAAGAGAACTGGGGCTGGGTAGCCTGGAGAAGACTGAGGGGGAATCTGGCCAATGCTTATCAATACTTCATGGGTGGGTGTCAGGAGAATGAGGCCAGGCTTTGTTCAGTGGTGCCCAGGGACAGGACAAGAGGGAACAGGCAGAGAGTGGAACATAGGAAGTTCTACCTAAACATAAGGAGGAACTTCTTTACTTTGAGGGTGGTGGAGCACTGGCTCAGGCTGCCCAGAGAGGTGGTGAAGTCTCCATCTCCAGAGACATTCCAAATTCACCTGGATGTGTTCCTGTTCAGCCTGCTCTCAGTGACCCTTCTCTGACGGGGAGGTTGGACTAGACAATCTCCAGAGGCCCCTTCCAACCCCTCACATTCTGTGATGGCCTTTATCCAAGTTATTGTTTCATTGGGACACTCTTGTTTGTAATTAACCATCTCAAATGGCTTAGCTTTTTCCTTGTCTATTTAATATTGCTTTATTTATTTTCATGAACTGGAATTAAGCAGCAGAGTCTAGCAATTGAAGCAACTGGCCTTGAGAGCCAAGAAATATTGTCTCTGAATATTGCCTTTTCCAGTGCTTTCCTGGGACTGATTACATACCAGCACTCCACAACAATTTAGAAAAGAGGTATGAAAAATTCTATTGAGAAGCTTATTTTTGGCTTGATCAGCAAAAGCCTAAGCATCATTGGCTTAGACTGATCTTACCAGGAACATTATGTGCTCAGTAATTCAGAATAAACTTGAGTTTCTTGCAAATTCAAAGCTTTGAACTCCCTCAGCAGAGGCTGCTTTATCTTCTCATTCTTCTATGTCAAAAGTTCTGATCTAAATTAGTTTAGTGACTTACATAGGTAAAATAATCCAGAAGAAAATATGCAAATATGACTTATAACTGCTAATTCATGCCATTCCATTTGGAAAATACCAAGGCCCTAACCCTCAGCTGCAACATGCCTGTTCCACACTGGAGCTCTTGCCTTGCAAAGTCTCACACTGATGAAGAAACAATTTACAGATAACTGCAAATGTCTCTGCCTGAAGTTAGGCTAAACCCATATATGTTGCTGAAAAAATCTTCACCACAACAGAGCCTCATTTTCCCAGTAGCAGGGAGAAGAGGGAAGTTTTTGCTATTTGTAACTGGAACTTTCTGTTCTTATTTTTCATTGAAAAGAAGCAGATATTAATCAAGTCCAAAGTTATTGAGGTTTAGGCTGGATTCCTGAGATTAAACACAAAAAGGTTTATCATTTGAAGCATTTAATTTTGGAACTTTTGAAGGAAGCTTTTCCATTTTTCCCCCCCCCACACAAAATCTGAAGCAAATGAAACAATGTCTTGTGACCCAGATCCTCTCTTTAAAAACTGAGCTTGCTGATGTGAAAACATATTCATTTCAAATTAATCTGATTCTGGGAGGAGGGCAACAAGGTGACAGGTCAGTTCAGTGTGTGAAGAAGCCAGAAGGAATTCCTAAGAGTCACTTGCTTAGCTGTAGCTGTGTCCTCCAGACAACACACAGAAAAGGGACAACAGTACCTCAGCATGGAACAGCTTCTCCTGAGATAGCATGGCCTCAGGACTCACCTCATTGCCTATGGTGTCAGCTGTTAGCATGGGAAGGCACATTTCTGAGCAGCTCCTCTGCCTGCCATCACATCCCTTGAATAAACAGCAAGAGCATTCATACACTCACCCAGACATTTACATGAAGCAGAACATGCACCCATCACAAGCCACCCTTCTCCAGGCTCAGGAGGGGTGGCTCATAATGGAGGGGGATGTTTAAAGTCAACTGCACTTGTTAGCAGCATGTCTTCATTCTCCCTGACTTCCAGGATATTTATGGTAAACCTCTAAGAGTTATCATTTCACCCCTGCCTACATTCTTATTCAGTTCTTTCAGGGAGATTTAACAGCTGTCACCTACTGAAGCCAGTAGCCCAAAAGATGTTTGTCAGATGTAAATAGCCCATGGATAATTGATAATAGAGTTGGAGCCACAAAAATCCAGCTGAATCCTTTGGGCTGCAGGTTACACCACACTGGTGAGCAGGGCCACCAAAGCATCTAACTTATTTCTTTTTTAGGAGTTGATTATTACACAGACATATGTGTATTTATAGCATTTCCAGTCTGGTTGCAAAGAAATATTTCAGGGTAGCTCCAACAGGCTCATTTTCAGCCTGACTTTATTCTGGCCTCTGTACAAGTTACAAGTGAGCAAGGAATAAATTAGCAAGAAAGTCTTTAGCTTTAGTAGCAGAGAAACTAAAATAACTAGCAAACAGCCCAGCACTAAACTAAACTAAACCAAGCACTACCAGGGAAAGGAAAGCAGAAAAATCATCCTGGATTTAAATTCTTCCCTGTGTGCATAACTCACAGCTTGAGTCTTGATAAAAAGACATCTTCCCATACCCTTCACAAGTAGTTCTTCCTCCATTATTTACTCATGTACAAATGAATAACAATAGTTTTCCACCAGAACTGCTGCTGCTGCTGTTGTTCAAGGGTTTTCCTTTTTGGGGTGATGATGGTGCCTGTCATTTTACCCTCATCAGTTCTACTGTGACAGAAAACACTCATTATAAAATCACTAGTGCAAGGCAGCATCCCCCAGATCTACAGTGTCCTCTCCAGCTGGCACAAGGGAGTTTGTCCACTGCTGCTCTCAGAGGAAATTCATCTGTACAATGCTTGATAAGGTGCAATTCAGCCCTTGCTGGGGGACCATGGCACAGCTTTGGGCTATCAGTTGGATTTGGTGATCTTGAAGGTCCTTTCCAACCATGATAATGCCATGATTCATATCCCTGATAGGAAGTGTGGGTCTCATCTTGCTCCTTTCTTGTTCTTCTAATGATGTTTTATCATCACACAGTGGCAGCACTTTTTCATCTGAGAGGATCACAGAACCCTTCACATGCTCTTTCCACATGATAAATGCAACCTGATGCTTCCTGTTGCTCAGGAAGCCAGTGAACATGCTCCTAGAGTCTCTTAGGAATGAAAGAACAATTTTTTAGCATAAAAATGTGCCCAAAGAATAGTAGCTACTCAGGTATCATAGGTGCTTTAACAAACTCTCTTGCAGCTAATGGAGAATGATGCTGGAGGATAAAGCTAATTACCTGTATCTGCCCAACAGATCAACTGGGAGGTTTTATGAGTGACAAGACAGAAGCATGCTGGCCATTTTTTATGCCTGCTTAATTTTGGCTTTCAGGTAGCTCAAGAAGATGGTTTCATTTGCTCTTTTTTAATTTCCTTGTGCTCAAAGGTACCACTTTTCTCTGGGACTCATTCCAGGACTGCTGCTTGCTCTGATGACCTGTTATACTTTCTTTGCTAGGTTTGCTTCTAGGAAAGGAGCTGCAGTTGGGGCACTTGGGGATATGCAACTCTCCAGGAGGATACAACAACTGTTTGTTGTGTAGTTCACCTAGTACAGAAAACAAGCATGAAGCCCATGGAAGTGTGCACAACAGAGTCTGAGTGACATGAATTGGATTTTTTGTTTTCTGGGAAGGACTGGAATTTCCCATGTGTATGGAAACCAAGTGCTGGCCCATCTCTGTGGTCTCCAGAGGCATCACTAGCACTTTTCACCACTCACTAAGGGCAAAATCAATGTGATTTGCACTTCCCTTTTCCCCCAGGTTTTCTTTCTTCTCCCCAGTTTCCTTCAGGCTGTGCCTGAACCAGTAGCAGCTTTCCATGCCATGCAGCTTTACTAACCCCACTTTGCTTTCCCTCTTATCTTGAATCCTTCTCTTTCTTTCTTTGGCTTTTCCCTGTGAGCAAACCCCACGAATGCAACATGTCCAGTGAGCTCCAGAGAAATAATTGATGTTTCTCTTGAGAGCTCTGTTGTTTTTCTTTCCTTGCCTTTCAGTTGATTTAGTGCCTTGCTGCTAGAGCTTTGGGGACACATGGAACAAACAGCCCTCTGACTCCTTTCCCGCAGACACGTTCTTTCCAAGCTATTTCAAGCACTGTCACTTTTTTTCCCCCCCCTCCTCTTGTCCCCCTTCCCCTGCCCTTAGCCTGTCTCCACTCCTCTCAGTGTGGCTGATGTTTGGTATCTTTCCTCTTTGTGCTAATAGCTTACTCTGTGGGGGTTGTTTATTTTTTCAACAGCTCAGGGTTGTTTTGGTTACAGTCAGAAAAGGAAATAGGAAGTGAGATGCTTGATGTAAACTTTGAAGTGGTCTCTTTACCATGTCCTTCCAGAAACCCTTTCCATGCTTGTTTTGCAACAGCTTAATTAAGCCTAAAACTGAAATATTTCAGATGTGTGTTGGTTTGCATTGTAAGATGGGGTCATTTTGGCAAAACTTGGGCTTTCTGATGGAATTTATATGGGCAAATGTGGTGCTGAGGTTTATACAGGGAAGGGCTAGGTTGTGTGACAAACTGCTGCAGTGGAACCACAAGTGGCTTCTTCGTGATGGTTGTACTCTGGATGGATGTGCTTGAATGTCCCTAAGAAAAGTCATGATTTCAGACAGAGATTCCAAAAGGAAAATCTTGTTGCTTCTAGTTTGAAGCCAACAGAAGTTACAGGCAGTCAGTGCCTGAGAGGACAGACCCTTGATGAACTCACTCACCTTAGTCCAGGTCTTTTTTAGGCACCCTACAGTAGAAAGTTTATGCTCAGAAAAAGAGAGATCTCCACTGCCACTGGTGTGTGCCACAGATAGGGCTCTGAGACTCAATGGGAAGTCTAAAAACCATCCAGGTGAAATTAGGGTAGAAAACAATTGTAAGTACAATGACACCTGGGTAGTGGAATGCCATTCCTGTAAGTATTCCTCCATGCTTTTCTGCAACACTGAAATCTCTGTCATCTCAACGTAGATGATATGTAGACCTATGCCTGGGGTGTGTTTGAGTTGTGTGTGTACATTTACTGTAATGTTACTGGAAAAGGAAAAATGTAGCCCAAATGCATTGCTGCTGTCCATCTGTCACAGACCTCTTAGCTGTTGGTACTTTCTGGAGTGGTCTTGTGTAGGACAGAATATTGATACCATCAGCTCTTGGGACAGAGACAAAAGTAAGACAAATCAGTGGTCCAGGACTGAGGACTGATTAATGAGTTACCTTTTCTTTCTAAGTGGTGTGTTTGTTCTCTCTTCTCCACTGACAGTTGTTGGAGCTCCCAAGGGGATTTCTTTCTCTGACATCACGGAGAGCGCTGCCACCGTTAGCTGGACACCTCCTCGCACCCGCGTGGACAGCTACCGGATCTCCTACGTCCCTGTCACAGGAGGTGAGCAGCTGTCAAATGGGGCAGGCAGGAAGATAAGCAGAAAGGGCTTGTTGTGCTGATATCCATCTCCCAGATGATCTTACACAGATCATCTCTTTTTTCTTCAAACTGCTGAGCAGGAAGGTGGATGTGAATACTTGGTCACAGTAGCCAACCTCTGCCTGAACATACTTTCCTACATCCCATGGACAAGAGTTGTGAGGGAGCCCAGAGTTAGACTCTGGAATGGTTGTACCCCTGACAGGGACATGTTCACAAATATCTCTGGTCCCACTGAGCCTCCTAACTAAGGCTTTACTTCTAAACTCTCTCCTTATTCTGTAGGCACTTTAGGAGTTAAATGTATTAGAAAAGATTGCTCTTGGAAATAATAATCATAACCCATGGTTAGGATAGGTTCCCAAGGCAGTGATTTTCCTTAGTACTCCCCATTGTTGTTTCATTCCATCCTTTATAAGCTCTGGTTTAGTGTTCAGCTTAGAGAACCTCCTGTACTTGAACAGATTTTTAGCATGACCTGGGGACATCTCCAAAAGGAAACAGCTAAAGAGCAAACACTAGAGACTTCAGGAGCATAGAAGACATGCTACTGACTAAGGCAAGATACAGACCTTTAGACAATACAGTATGGAAGCACACATGCAACTTTAGGTATTTAGAGATCCCACAGAGGAAAAGAAGCAATCTACAACCATCAAGTTAGGCACTTGTCTAGGTGGTTTCCTGGAATAAACCCAGCATTTGAAAAAGATCAGTGTCCTAATTATTGACCCAAAACTCCAGCACCTCTTAGAATAATCTACACTGTATCTTCATTCAAAATGGGATGGATGAAGGAGAAACTTTCAGCCCAAGCCAGAAACAAAGCAGTTCTAAACTGCATGTCCTGTCCTCGCAGGTGTATGAACTTCCATGTAGACACTGCTGTGTTTTCACCTCACATCTAACTTGTAAATGTATATTTTTCTGAACAGAAATGTGATTTTTTTCCTACTCTTGGCATACCACCTAGGAATGAACACAAACTAATGTCTTACATTTAGGTGCTTTGGCAGGAATGTTTTCCCTGAGGGTGTCTTTTGACATTGGTGATTGTAACTAAATGGGGAAAATTCACCTCCTCCTGTACCAATGTCCATGTTGATCATAATGTCTGTAACTTCAAAAACATCCTTCAAGCTTCTACTGGAATATTGTGTCACTAATCCCTTGCCCTTTGCCTTCATCCTAGGTACTCCAAATGTTGTTACAGTTGATGGAAGCAAGACAAGGACCAAGTTGGTGAAGTTAACCCCAGGTGTAGACTACAATGTTAGTATCATCTCTGTGAAAGGCTTTGAAGAAAGTGAACCCATCTCTGGCACTCTGAAAACAGGTAATATATGAAGAGGAAATAGCAGGTTTTCAAAAGCATTGCCTGTGCTGTAGGAGAGACTCAGCAACTGGAACTGCAGAGCCACTGAGATCCAAGTCTTGCTGCCTGCACAAACTGTAGGGAGCTCTGTGCCCACTCTTCCTTTCTCTCTGTGGATTTCAGATCAGTATAGAACTTGTTTGATCAGGCTTCCCTTTGCTGAGACCTGAACCAATCTGCAGCAAGACAGAGACAATTCATGTATTTAAGTCCTAATACATCAGAAAAAATAGAATCAGAATTTTATTCAGTACTATTTTACAGATGAGGAAGCAAAGGGCCAGCTCAGCTGAGCAGGGCACAGAATCCTACAGAGAGACAGAATCATTAAGGTTGGAAGAGACATCTAAGACCATCAAGTCCAACCATCAACCTATCACCACCATGCCACTGAACCATGTCCCTAACTACCACATCTATACATTCTTTAAACCCCTCCAGGGATGGTGACTCCACCACTGCCCTGGGCATCTTGGGCCAATGCCTAACCACTCTTCCAGTGAAGAATATTTTCCTGTGGACTCAAACTCCACATCTCCCAGGTTCCAGACTGCATCCTAAGCAGAACAACATTCTCTTTCTTGGTTTTTATCCAATACAGCTTTAAATACCCTTGTAGGAAAGGAGGGTCCACCAGGCTCCTGCTGACCCCACCCTGCAGCATCATCAATTCATTCATTCATTTTGGGGAGGGGGCTGACAAGTATTCAGAGAACTGAGGCAAGGAACTAGATGATGAGTCCTGGACAATAACATGACATTTATAACCCATTCCAGCTGTACTGCAGGCAAATCCCAGCCCAGGGAGAGCACAAAACTGTGCAAAAAAGGAGTCCCATGAGGAAGCTAGGCAGGGTGTGGGGGGGGTTGGGGTGGTTGGCTGACTATTTGCTTGGGTTATTTTGAAACATACAGGGTAAGCTGGGGGAAGGTCACAGTGGCTATCAGTTGCTGTCACATTAGTTATTTTTCCCAGCTCTGTCTCCTGAGTCTGCTCCCAAAAGCAGCCCAGATTTGAGGGTGTTGAGAGCAATACATCAGTTCTGACAGAGCTGGTAGGATTGATATCAAGACTGATCTGAGAACATAGCTAGTTGTGTCTGTTCCCAGTGTTTAATCTTTTCACATATTGACCTCCCTTTCCAGTGGAGCCATCTGATGTTAGGCACTGACATCTTTTCTGCAGAGTTCCACTATTCCAAAGGGGATCATAAAAGCTGCATCAGGCAGCAGTGTTTGCACATTTTCTACCATACATTTACAACAGAGAATTGCAGAGAGCTGAGAATGTTTGTCAGATTCCTTCAATCTGTTATTCTCTTTTTTTTCCAGCTCTAGACAGCCCATCAGGTCTAGTAGTGGTGAACATCACAGACTCTGAGGCTCTGGCAACCTGGCAGCCAGCAATTGCAGCTGTGGATAATTATGTTGTCTCCTATGCTTCTGAGAAAGGTAAGAAGAGTTAGTGATGGGTCAGGGAGCTGAGAGCATCAGAGCTCTTGAGAGAGGCTCAGAAATGGGTGCAGTGAGGTGACTCCAGAACAATGCCGGGGGCATTTTAGAAATGACCATTTTAGAGTTAAGCATTCCCAATCCAGATATGACCAGAGATACCTGGGATTCTTGAAGAGCTGGTGTTCTAATTCCTGGGAACACTAGAGAGAGCTGACACTTTTAGATGAAGGACTCTGGTGTTCATTCAGCCTCAGCACAGGTGTCAGCAGAGAGCTGGGCTCTGGCCTTTTACGACTTTGCTCTTGCTCCCAGCTACTAACTGGAGTTGAGGACATCATGACATGTCTGAATAATGCTGGGACCTGCCCTCTTCTGTGTTTTCTTCTTAGAACCAGAAGTTACTCAGATGGTATCAGGAAACACTGTGGAGTATGACCTGAAGGGTCTGCAACCTGCAACTGAGTACACCCTGAGCGTCCACGCGCTGAAGGACACGCAGAAGAGCGAGACTCTCTCCACCCAGTTCACCACAGGTGCTGTGTCCCACCTCATACTGGGGAGAGCTGCCATCCCTTCCTATCTCACCTGGCTTACATTTCACTAGTACCATGAAGTTCACCAACACATGGTGATTTTTTACTAGGAACTTGAATTCTGATGGTATTTGCACCAGATTTTCTCTGGTGTGAGGGACCTAGAAAGTGGTTTTCTGTCTCCAGTTCTATAGCAGGAGCTCTTCTCTGGGGCTGGTGTTGGGGTACCAGTGCTGAGGTTGATTTCTTACTTATGGCTTTCCAGTACCACCAGTGAAATCAGGGATGTTTCTCATTTTCCTATTATTTGACTTGTCCCAGGATGTTATCTCAAGAACAAAGAGCAGAGCCATACACAGTCACTGTTATAAGTACACTGGATAAGGGAAGCTGTAGCCAAGTATGAGAAGTTTTTATTCAAAGGAGACATCATTGGAACTTATGTTTTTCTTCCTGGGAATATGTAAATAGTGCTCTGTCTTCTTGTGTGAAATAATGAAAGGCACAGCTTTGTTTGAAAAGCCATTTTAATACAACTGCTTCTAAACCAAAGTGCCTGCAACAAGCCAGTATTTCAACTTAGGCAGAGTAACTGCCTGTATTTTAGAACTTTCAGTGGGAAAATTACTTTTTAATCAAAAATCTAGGTTGAAATACTTTTTAATTTCAGTTTTCTGGGGAGAAGAAGTTTGCTTTTCTGGCCTGTTCTAATACACTGCCCATGAGACACCCTGGGTACTAAACTCCATATGGATGTGATTGTAATTAACCCATTCTCTCCTTCAGAACTGGATGCTCCAAGAGATTTAAGTGCCCCTGAAGTTCAGTCAGAAACAGCTGTGATAACCTGGAGGCCTCCACGTGCTCCTGTCACTGGCTATCTCCTCATCTATGAGTCCATTGATGGCAGTGTCAAGGTACAGCATTTGTCACCAAACCAGAAGGTTGTGCCACAAAATGAGGCAGCAGAGATGCTCTGAAGTGTCCAGCAATGAAACATAATCCTGTGTCTTAAGTTAAACATGGTAAAACACTAAGTACCTGTTTCAGTGCTAGCTTGAACACAAACACATTTAAAAGCTGCTTGAATACTTTCCTGTATTATCCTGATTTTCTATACCCTGAAGCAGAAGCTCAACTGCAGCCTGAATTTTGACATTCATCTCCCCACAACAGACAGAAGCCCAAACAAACTTCTTCCCTCATTCCAAACCTGTATCATGGAATAAAACTACACACCCCAAAGAACAGGATTCCCCTTTCCAAACTCAGGAGAAGCCAGCCTTGTGAAATGAGGTGTCTGAGGCAGGAGGAACCACCTTAGAAAGTGCCTCTTGCTCTCCAGTAGTTTTGTGATGTCCCTACATCTCTAGATGGCACTAGATGAAAAAAGTGCATCCCAGCAAAAATGACAGACAATTTTGGATTCCCAGCCTGGTACCTGAGAAAGGGTTCTGATTCTCAAGAAGGCAAATTCCCCAAGCACTCTGAAAATCAGTCTTCTAAAGCTAAACCAGCCTTTTGAAGGTTAGAGTTTGATTCTTCCTTGTGCTAAAGGGTGATTCTGCTCATTTTCTGGTGAGTTTCACAGGGACACCTATACACTGGGTATGTTGAAGACATGTAAATATTTATGCTGACTTGTTTTTAAACCACACAGTTCTGCACTATGATGGTAAATATTAATTCCCAGGCAACTTTTCCTGAACTTCTGAAGAAAGTTAGTGTGATAAAAATCTTAGAGGAATAGAAGTTTTACATTAAATAATACAGATGGTTCAAAAGACCACACATAATTACCACAAAAAATAATGTGACAAACTGGAATATGTAACAATTCTGGTTATTATGATTTTTCTCACTGAGATTTCCCTGTGTTATTTCTCCTCCCCATAGGAAGTCATCCTAAACCCTGAGACAACTTCCTACAGCCTGTCAGAGCTGAGCCCATCTACCCAGTACACAGTGAAACTGCAGGCACTGAGCAGATCCCTGAGGAGCAAAACGATCCAGACTGTTTTCACCACAAGTAAGGAGTTCTGAGCACATGCCCAGCTGAAATAACACCCAAGTTCCTACTCTCAGGACAGCACTGGGCTCTGCAATAGGCAGACACAGACCTCACAGAAGATTTTGAATCCAATTTTCAGCATGCTCTTCATTTATTTGTAGTGTTGGTGCAAAAGTCCCTGTGCACCCTGAGCTGTGAAGTCATCTGCTTCCCTGGGCTGGCAGGATGAAATTCTGTTTCTTATATCCTTCCACATCACCTCTATAATCCTCTCTCTGCTGACCCACCCTGCCTTTACTGTGTGAAACATTGAAAGGAACATCCCAAGTAACAAGTGAGAGCACAAGAGGAAATGGCTTCAAGTTGCACCAGGAGAGGTTCAGATAAGATATGAGGAAGAATTTCTTCCCTGGAGGGTTCTCAGGCATTGGCCCAGGCTGCCCAGGGCAGTGGTAGAGTCACCATCCCTGGAGGGGTTCAAAAACATCTTGATGTGTTGCTTGGGGCCATGGTTTAGTGGTGAGCATAGTGTTGGGTGAGTGGTTGGACTGATGATCTCAGAGGGCTTTTCCAGCCATCATGAGTCTCTGATTCTGTGAGTACTCTTTACAATCCAAGCTGACAGCCTGATTCACCTCTCTGTGGTGCCTGGCACACTCTTCAAGCAAAGCAGTCTTTTAAGTGGGGTAAAGCAAAGCACAGACACACACACAGGGACAGAGATCAGTTCAGTGTTCTGAGGAGATGGATTTCTGGGCAGGTCTTTTTCTTTTCTCCTCTTTCTGAGGTCAGTTCTCACAAAGGCACACAGCATGTCTGTTCCAGCACTAAGAGGACAGCTCTCAGTGAGCTGAATGCAAGAAGAGTTTGGGTTCTTTGAAGGTCACTTCACAGCTGACATTAAAAAAAAAGAAGAAGAAAAAAAAAGTGGTTGTTCAGCATTAACTGTGAAACCTTGCCTGTCATTTGTCTCACTTTCTATGGTTTCCAGCCTTGCAGACCCAGCAGGTCCTTCAGCTGTTTCTCCTTTCTGCTACTTGTACAAACCCCAGCCCAAGGACTGACAGGAGTGCAGCTAAAAGCCACACAGCCCTGAGCCTGCTCACAGACACAGCTTGTGTAGAGCAGGCTGAGCAACACCAACAGGGGACAATCCACCACCAGCAATGGGAGAAGAATTAAATCTGGGTGTATTTAAGTATCATTTGGCAAATTGACCATCAGCAGGGACTGAATGGAATGTCTTCACCCATATGAGCACAGTGTCAGCCTCTGTCAAGAGGATGCTTAAGCCTGACCTTAACTCTAAAGATACATTTTTGTGTAGATTAGTGAGAGGGAGCCACTGAAGTAGCTCCCTGCAGTGTTTCTTTTCTCCAAATCCCAGAGCTGATGCAAATTCTCTGTAACTGAGGCATAGACAGGGATGGAAACACAGTGGAAAGGGAGGAACAAACACTCTTGTGAGCAGCCCCAGAGAAAATCTCTCCCATGGACACCTGTAGAACATCACTAAGTAGACCACTGGCTGAAAACAACAATGGCCTAAGTGGATTTTAAAAGGAAATCTTTTTTGGGGGTGGGTTAGAACTTGGTTTGACTGCAATGATGCTGTTAGCTTGTTGTTAGAAAGAAATGTTTGACAGCATTCCCCTGTAGTTTCAACTGTTATTATTTGTTTTGGGTTCTTTAAAAGCCTGGGTTTATAACATATTTGGTGGTTTAGTGGCATGGTGATGATAGGCTGGTGGTTGGACTTGATCTTAGATGTCTTTTCCAACCTCAATTATTCTGTGTGATTCTGTAATATTGTACTGGTTAGCCAAATACAATTTATTTATTGTTATATCCTGTCTTTTTTTCCCCTTCCCTTTTCTGTCACATAATCAGAGATGTGGTTTTACCCAGAAGTTGCTGTGAACAGCCCATGCCATTTAAACATTTAGGAGGAGGATGCACTCCCATGGCAGCAGGGAGTAGTTGTGTGGCAGCCACAGCACTTCCAAAAGTGGAGAGAAATATGCAAAAGCATATTCAAAAGAAAAACTTACATCATCTGCTGCCTACTGTCAATCTTTTGTATGTAGGACAGCAATTACAAGCCCATTCCTGGGCTCTGTACCCGGCTTTGCCATTGACCCACAACAGATTTTCACCAGTCATCTGTATTCAGCAAGTTCCTTGTGAATGCTGATTTCTGAAGGACTGCTTTCTCTTTTTTGTTTGTGTTTGCAGCTGGTCTTCTCTATCCTTACCCCAAAGACTGCTCCCAGGCTCTCTTAAATGGAGAAACCACCTCTGGGCTTTACACAGTTTACCTGAATGGGGACAAGGCTCAACCTCTGCAAGTCTTCTGTGACATGAGCGAGGATGGGGGCGGCTGGATTGTGAGTAAGAGGGAGAGGACCTGCACCTGCCTCATGGGCATCTGCTTGTGCCAAGAGCAGGGGTAGCAGATCCCATCCCTGCTCATCTGTGGCATCCCTCATAGTGCTTTATTACCAGAGTAGGACTGGCTTGCCTATAAATTCAGGGAATGTTATCTCTGGTAGGACAGTCAGGTGCCTAGAACAAGGTTACCAGCTTTTCATGTAGCTGGAGAGGGGAGAGGTGTATCCAAAACGTGGATCACATCTGTGGTTTCAGCACCTAGGGAAAGCACTGATCTCTCTCCACTGGTTCAACACTCCCAATGTGTTGAAATGACCATCTTAGATCAGATACATACCTTCTAAATGCTAATTAGGTGAAAGGAGGGTGGGCTGTCCCTATTTAAATGAGAGACAATGAAGGAGGTTAGAGCAAGGACCAGAGAAAACATTTCTTCAGCAGCCACATGATGGTTTCCCAGGCCATTATACTGGGGACACATCCCACCCAGACCACAGATGAACAGCCATAAAAATGCCACCTCACAGTGCCGTCATCCTCAAATCTGAATATGCCAGAGGGACCCAGGGCACAGAAAGGCAGAAGGAGCTGAAGAAATGGATGAAAAAGTCTTGGCTGAGAAATAGAGAACTGCAAGGGGCTGTTAAAAAAACACAGAGAGCAGGAACTAAAAGACCACATCATGCAGGGGAGCTTGGGAAGCCAGAAGAGAAACTAGGAAGGAAAAAAAGCAAGGAGCATTCGACAGTCTTGGTATCAGTCAGTAAGTGCAGTAAAACCACTGCTGCTTTGGGTGTCAATGACAGGGTGCAAAGTGCCAAGCTCTGCTCTCATGAAAGCCACCTTGCTAGTGGCCTTTCTGTCCGAGGCTGTCTGTAGGTAACAGCTCTTGTATGCAATGGCTGCAGGTGTTCCTGAGGAGGCAAAATGGAAAGGAAGATTTCTACAGGAACTGGAAGACTTATGTGGCTGGCTTTGGAGATCCCAAGGATGAGTTCTGGATAGGTAAGTGGCCAGAACTGGTCTTTTTTTAGAAAGAAAACAAAAACACAACCCAGAAGACTGGAAGTCACTTGGAAGCCTCTCTTTAATTGGCAGGAATATTTGTAAAGGGGAACATTCTGGGTGAAGGAGGCTGGGGACAGCATGTGCAGGGAAGGGTGGAGTTGCCAGGTCTAAGCCAGACCTTCCACTTGCAGTTCATAGACGTCATGCCTTTTGGGGCACCAAATGTACCAAAACTAACACTCTCTCAAGCTCTGCAAGAGGGCAGGAGGTAACCTGAGGAGCAAGTGCAAAGCTTTTCCTTTCTGTACTCCTAGGGCATCCTCAGCAACAAAAGCACATGACTCCAAGAAGCTAAAGGGGGGAATAGAAGTACAAATAAAGTTTTCAAAGCCTGTGTTAATGTTTTCTTTGGTTGTAAATGATGACCACACAGCACAACTTGGATTGCTTTTCCCAAAGAGCTACATGCAACTGTGATTTGAAGGGAAGAGGTCCCTCAGTCAGCCTGGTTTTATCTGTTTGCTTTTGTGCTGTCAGTACTCTACAGCTGAAATACCTCCCTTTCCTCGCCAGAGGTTATACCCTGGTGCATCTACACAGACCTCTACGTACCCCCTTTAGGGGATAACAATGGTAGAGAAGTAAACATGGGCAGACAAAGGAATTGTTCACTGTGTCCACAGGTCTGGAGAACCTCCACAAGATCACCTCTCAGGGCCAGTACGAGCTGCGTGTGGACCTGCAGGACAGAGGCGAGGCAGCGTACGCTGTCTACGACCGGTTCAGCGTCGGAGACGCCAAGAGCAGATACCGGCTGAGGGTGGATGGTTACAGTGGCACAGCAGGTGAGATGAAATGTTCTGCTTTTCTTCTGGTTTGCAGTTTGCTCCCACTTGGCTCAAAGGAACTGTGTGAATGTGGCAGATCAGCATCACAGCAGGGTCCTCTTTTCTGTTAGGTGTTTGGAAACAGGAACATATCAATATAGTTTATGGTTCCTTTCTAAATCCTCCAGTCATTTAGATGCCACATTTTATGGCATGCTTATGACAGAACATAAAAAGTCTATTAAACAGCCATAGATCTCATTTGGCCAACACTTGACTGTCATTTATACAGCTAGTCACAGCTTGGCACAGCCTCATCCCTTGCCAGTGGAACAGTCCTGCTATAACATGATTTGTAGTTTTGCTGAGCAAATCATCTACCTTCTGCAATCCTGCTGGGTCAAACCCCACAGTCTTTATTGAGTCTTCTTCAAGGCTTCAAAGGATTGAGAGAGAAACCCAGCTCCACACATTATCTTTACAGGAGACAAGCTCATGCTGCTAGGTACCTAAAACAGACCACAGAGATGGGTGTATATGAACTCTGTTCTGTGACCATCACATGAGCTTTATGCCCACACTGTGGGGACACAGGCAAAAGACATGCAGCAGTAACAGAATAAATGTCAATTTAAGGTGAACACACTGGTGCAGAGCAGTAGTAGCTGCTCTAACTAGTAGGATTCGATCCTACAACTCCTCTTCCTAAGCATTCAGGTCCAATATTAATAGATGGTACAACACAGATACTAAGGCAGGAATGTGAGCTCTGCTTCAGGAATACACTGGAGGCTTCTCCTACTTCACCTGCCTGCAAATGGGCACCCAGGCCCTGGGAGTGGGAAGCCAACAGCAGGCAAACATCTCACTCTCTGTGTTTCCAGCTAAAGAAGATTGGTAGCTTTACTGCATGGGCCAGCTAAGTGTGGAGACTCCTTTGGTCTTGATTCACTCTTTGTGGAGGTCTCCTTGGGCTTGGTTTGTCCACATTGTCTTTTGCATGGGGCCAAAATCCAGCTTTAGCAAGAAGTGCAGAAAATAAGCTGCATAAAAAACCCCATCACATAATCAGTTGGGCATTAGAGACCACCTGCAGAAATAGTTTGACTTGCCTCCAAGAACACAAATTGTGTACTTCCTTCTGCATTAAAACAAGTCCATTTTAAAACACTTAGACACTCAGCCAGGCTTTACCAAGGTGCATGGCACAGCCCAAACCTTTTCTACAGAATGGTGTCTCCCACAGAATCCAAACTAGGCAAACCACTGACCTTGCTCTTTCTTTTGCCACCCCCACCCAGGTGACTCCATGACATACCATAATGGAAGGTCCTTCTCCACCTTTGACAAGGACAATGATTCTGCCATCACCAACTGTGCTTTGTCATACAAGGGTGCATTCTGGTACAAGAACTGTCACCGGGTCAATCTGATGGGCAGATATGGTGACAACAACCACAGCCAGGTGAGTTTGCTGTTTGAAGGCTTCCATAATGCTTTAGAAGCAGGGGAATTGCAATTATGGGTCTGTCTGGGCATTCAGCTAGCTAGACATCAATGCAGCAGCCAAGCCCTCTATGCAGACTAAGGGAAAGATAGATTGGGTGGTCACAAAGGAAGAGTTTAATGTCAGCTGGTGAAATATTGATGGTTTTGTATGATTGTCCAAGAGAATATCCTAAGAGTTCAGGGACAATTTTAGTTTTCAACATGTGAAACAAAATGTTCTTCCTGCCATGAAAGCCAAGCAAAGAGGGAGAGCTCTGGGGGGCAGGGGCTGGGTTTGTTCGTGGAGGTTGTGCATGTGAGTGGCCAGAACCCTGTGCCCCCCAAAGCCCTGTGCCCCCCAGAACCCTGTGCCCCCCAGAACCCTGTGTCCCCCTGGAACCCTGTGCCTCCCAAAGCTCTGTGGGCCTCAAAGTCCTGTGCTTCCAAGAGCCCTGTGCCTCCAAACCCTGTGCCCTCCAAAGCCCTGTGCCCCCCAAAGCCCTGTGCCCTCCAAAGCCCTGTGCCCTCCAAAGCTCTGTGCCCCCCAAAGTCCTGTGCTACTCCAAGCCCTGTGCCCACCAAAGCTCTGTCCTCCTCAAAGCCCTGTGCCTCCCAAAGTTCTGTGCTCCTCCAAACCCTGTGCCCCCCAAAGCTCTGTGCCCCCCAAAGCTCTGTCCTCCTCAAAGCCCTGTGCCTCCCAAAGTTCTGTGCTCCTCCAAGCCCTGTGCCCCCCAAAGCTCTGTGCCCCCCAAAGCTCTGTGCTCCTCAAAGCCCTGTGCTCCTCCAAGCCCTGTGCCCCCCAAAGCTCTGTGCCCCCCAAAGCTCTGTGCTCCTCAAAGCCCTGTGCTCCTCCAAGCCCTGTGCCACCCAAATCCCTGTGCTCCTCAAAGCTCTGTGCTCCTTGAAGCCTCTTTACTTTGTTGTTCCTGTGCTCCCAAGTTAGAAAACAGCCTCAGTCTGAGAGGAGAGCAATAAAGGCTGATAACAGGAGAAGAAGTCAATGTGTGACCTCCCCCACTTCACCTTTGTCTTTGCAGGGTGTTAACTGGTTCCACTGGAAGGGCCATGAGTATTCCATCCAGTTTGCAGAGATGAAGCTGAGACCCTCCAGCTTCCGAAACCTGGAAGGAAGGCGAAAGCGAGCGTAAAGCCCCAGAGGCCTAAAGGGGCAGGGTGATGGGGGGAGGGATATAGAGTGGGGGTGTGGGGAGATCCTCTGGCATCACTGGGGTGGTGGGGTGTGAGGAGCTGGTAGTCCTACCAAAGCGTCAGTGACAGAGGCTTTTCTGCAGCAGTCCAACCAGCAAGCCTTAAGTGTCCCAGGGCTTTCAGCAGAGCAGCCCTGGCTGCCCACCAGTAACGTCCTCCACACCAAAGACAACGATCTCAACGGTTATGTGTTGGTTTAGTCATGTTGATTTTCTCAGAAAGCCCCTGGGGTAAAGTTCTTCCACAGTCTGACTAGCTCTTGGGTGGCCCAGGGTAAGGGGAGGGAGAGGAGCTTTGTACATTGGTAGTTTGTTTTAGAACCAGCCATATTTTACACACGGAAAGGTGTACAATTAATTATCATTATTATTATTATTATTAGTTATAATTGAAATCCATTGGTCATTGGAAAGCCTGTTTTTCTATATATCAAGTACCAGTGAGAAGGAGGGGATGGGAAGGGGAAAGCAGTATGTTTTTAAACTTAAGCATAAGATTAATATTATTAATATAATGAGAAAGTAATAATAATAATGATGATAATAATAAGCTAAGTTGTTGTCATTTGGAAGAGAACCATGCTTTCAGAAACACAGCAGGACAGTGTCTGATTGTAAATTTCTTTTTATAAATAAAAGCACAACTACTTTTAAATAAATTTCTACCTTTTTTTCATACATGTGGACTTTGTGCATGTCCAAGGTGTGTTTACTTAGCTAGGGAAGCCAAGGAAAGGCTGAGAATGATGAGGCTGCCAAGCCCCTACTGAAAACTACTCCTTTCCTCAGTGACTGTAATTATCCTGCTGGCTTTGGTATGGTGAAGTGACCATAAGGAGTTGGTGTCTTTTAGAACATATTTCATTGCTTTTTTCCCTGGTCAAAAGCTTCTTACCTGTTTTTCTAAGTGTTACTGACCAATGCTTGCTCCATCTAGGTGGGAACAACTAACAAAAGAGTACAAAGATCATAGAGAGTTGTTGTTAGGAACCACTGGCAACTTTGGACACCTGTGTAAATAAAGGGCTCTCTCTTTTCTTTAGTGAATCAAACCCATGTGTAGTTCCTCTGTATCATACTCTTCAGCTGAAGACAATAAAAGATCTTTTGGTTCAACCCAGCCTCTCTGCCCTACTTCAAGGGTGCTCTTTTCCAAAAGAACAACTCTTTCTCCTTGCAACCCCTGGAAGGTGGCTGGCTCAGAAGATGCTTTCAGTCAGGGCAAATACAATCAGCTAAGATCTTGAGACTTGCTGTGGTGTTCTAGCTGTTAGGTAAGGTGAGATACTGTTGATTTGACACAAGGTGTAAACTGTGTGTGCATGGGAAACATCACTAAACACTTCAAAAACAGGAGGGAAAAAAGGAAAGAGGGAGGGAATCTCTTCCCTTCACCCTTAGTCCTGTCCTCCTAATTTCTTTATCTATTTTTCATTTAATATTGTTGTTATTTTTAATCACAATCCTTCAATTACTGCATTTCTGAGCTTTAGCTGAGTGCTAGCCCTTGGGAATGGTTATGTCCCAGGGCCATCTTCTGCATGGTCTTGACTGAAACTTTGGCATGGCCTCAGAAGGGAGAGCCTGGTGGGAACCTCCCATGCTGGAGTGGGCACTGGGACCAGCTTTAGTTTGAGAAAGCCCCAGGAGAGCAGGAATTGCTTCATGGAGACCCAGGGGGTGCTACAGACAGGAGCATCCAAGCCTGTGCCCTCTGGTTTATTCATACTTAGCCTCAGCAACTGCATTTCAGGAATGTCCAGTTTCTGTAGGTATTTATAGTGCATCTCCAACAGCCATCTCCCAGTCTGCAGCTCTTATCACTGGGCAGGCTCCTGGACCACAGACTGGGAGAGTGCAGAGATGCTGCAGAGGATTTACCAGCTGGGAATGGGCAATCTCCTGGCTGTGGCCAGCAGGACCAGGGCACTGATCATCCCTCTGTACTCAGCCTGTGGTTGTAAGGCCACACCTCAAAACTGGGGTCCCAGAAGGACATGGAAGTGCTGGAGTGTGTCCAGAGAAAGGCAACAAAGCTGGTGAAGGGTCTAGAGCACAAGTGGTGTGAGGAGCAGCTGAGAGAACTGGGGTTGGTTAGTCTGGGGAAAAGGAGACTCGGGGGAGACCTTCTCACTCTCTGCAGCTCCCTGAGAGGAGGCTGGAGCCAGGTGGGTGTTGGTCTCTTCTAAGGAGCAAGAGACAGGACAAGAGGAAACAGCCTCAAGTTGCACCAGAGGAGACTTAGGTTGGATATTAGGAAGAATCTTTTTCCCAAAAGGGTTGTGAAGGCCTGGCCCAGGCTGCCCAGGGCAGTGGTGGGGTCACCATCCCTGGAGGGAGTCAAAAGCCCTGGAGATGCGGTGCTGTGGGACATGGGTTAGTGGTGAGTGTGGTAGTGTTAGGTTGGACTCAGTGATCTCAGAGGTCTTTTCCAACCATAACGACTCTATGATTCTCTGATTCCCTGCCTGGCTGAGGAAGTGGAAGAAGATCCTAACAGAACTAGTAAAGCACTGAACATCTGTTGATGCAGTTTCTATTGCAGCATCTCCAGGCAGCCCTGCTCGCAGTCCTCCTCCGTCTCCATGCCACCAGCAGATGGCACCCGGAGCCTGTCTGTCTTGTCCTGGGCTCTGCCTCTCCTCCGTGGCAGCTCTTGGGACTCCTGCAGGCATCCAGCACTGGTCCAGACACTGCCATTCTTCACTGGTGTCTTCTCCAGTGGTGACATCCAGCACTCGGAGCTTCCTGCCAGTTGCTGGTGTCTCTGCAGCTCTCATCTTTGTGAAGAACACTAACTGCATGCACTAAAGCATTGCCCTGTGGCCACACAGCAGCAATTTGGCAGAGAGACCTGGGAGAAAAAGTTTATTTTTGGCTTGTGGGAGCAGAAGTTAGGTGACAGCAAAAGCACAGGTCAAAGAAGAGATCAACATTATTCCATGTACTTTGAATTTCTTCCCTCTCCTTCCCCTCCCCAAACTGAAGTTATACTAGGGGATATTGTTTATTTTGCACAGGGAACACAAGTCTCCTTTGGCTTTCCAGAGCACTGACAAAGGTCTGAGCTGCAGCACTATATTGAATTAAATCTCTGGAATGAATAGCCCTTCTTTGGTGTTTATCAGAGCAAATGGCTGGCAGTGTAAAAAAGAGCAAATCCAGCAATGAAGAACACACCCCAGTCAGAAGATACATTCCAAGTTCCAAGGAAATGGCACTAAATCTGTGTATCTGGGGGGCCTGAAAGCTCTTGCAGTCTGTTTGCAGACATTCAAAGGAAGGATTGACATGTATGGAATTCTTTCCTCATTTCTAGCAGCATCACAGAGCTGCCTCCCTCTGGCTGTGATGTCACCCAGCTTGGCAGGGCCACAGAGACGGGCTGAGATTTGTCCCTCGCTCCAGAAGTGATGCAAACACCCTGCACAGCAGAGAGACATTTCCTGTAATTACTCACTGACAGATGCCTGCTTGCTATTTCTCATGATTACTACTGTGAGAGAGGAACTGGCAAATCCTTGAAGTAACAGATGCCAAAAACACCCTTCAGAGCTGACACAAGCTTGAGCCAGGACCAAGCAGCTCCCCCATGGGCTGCTGGAAGGGATCTTTGCTTCCTGGCTTTTCTCTCCTCCCTTTCCTGATTGTAACTTGTCACAATAGCTTCCAAACAGCCTCAGTTTGGAAATCGATTTATAAAGCTGCCAAGGGTGCACCAGATTGCTGTCTGGTTGGTTTGTCAACTTAAAAATAAGATAAAAACAGAAGCCCCCTTAGTGCTGCTGATAAAACTCACCCTGAGGAAGCTGTTTAGGAGACTGAATGGGGCAGGAGAGGAAGGGCTTCAAAAATACCTCAGCAGCAAGATCCAGGGTCCTAGAGGCACTGAAGGAGGTAGTTGGGGATGTGAGTGGGATTTATAGGGTTAGAACTGCATCCATAAGGGTATTTTGGAGACAGGTAGATAGGAAGCATCTGTTCCAGTGCCACTGTACCTGCCCTCCCTCCTCCAGTCAATGTGCCCAGCTCTGCAGAGGTCCTTACTCACCCTGCAGTCCTAGCAGGATCTCAGACTAGAATTCCACACTTAACTTTGGGGGAGGTGAGCTCTTCAAGCCAGCTAGGCAAAAGACAGCTATTTGGGAGACTGAAGCTTAAGCTGGTAGCTTTTAGGGTCTTCAATCCTCTGGCTTTTTGAGGGACTTGGATGATGAGGGGTTTTCTGAATTGGGGCCTGAGTGTTTAGCCAGAGTGCCCAAGTGGCTAGAGCACTCCAGGGGGATGTGGGAGATGACTTTAGATACCTTCATCTGTCTGAACCAGAGTAAGACCTTGATGCTGGCTCAGTTAGACCCCAGGAGAGCAGCCCCTCCTGCTGCACCATCTCTGGGTGCAGTTCCCTTGCCTCTTCTCCTGATGCTCTTGCATTTTGTTCATTAACCAAGGGAACTGATCTGTTGCTGGGCTAAATGTGCCCACAAAGCCAGGGCACCTTGCCCTAGCCTGCATTAGTGAATAAGTAGGTCAGACTATCTCAGTGATTGGTAACAGAGACACCTTCTATTGCCCACCTTTCATGGACACTCACTTCATTCAGAATCACAAGTTTGACTTGCTTTGCTTTAAGAGGAGTTGGGCAAACTTGGAGGTTAAAGAGTCTGTAAAACTAGGAGCTGAGATCAGAATGAGCCAGTGGCTGCTCCTGCTATACTCATTTAATCTCAGCCTTCACTACCTGAATCCGAAACTGCAGCCTTGAAAACCCTTCTCACAGCTGCCACATCACCTCTGAGGGCTGTTAAACTCTGCAGGAGCAGTACTTTGTTCTTTACTTTGTTTTCCTCCTTCTTTTAAGCATTCTTGGTGCTTAACCTAATGAACCTTCTCTGTCAGACCTTGATTAGTAGAAAGGAAAGTGGAATAGAAATGTTTAGATGCCTCCAATCAGCAGCAGCTCAATCCTCCCCCCAGAAAATGGAAAGGTGCTGGCATCAGCCACAAAGATATTTCCCATTTCATACTTCTGCCTTCCAAGGATGTGGAGAAGATGAGACAGACTCCTAGGATAGGGTGGGATTGCTGAGATGGTGTTTGGCTGGTTGCTGCTGGTTCCTGCTCTCCCTCAGGAGCTCTAGGCAGACTGGAAGCAATGAGCAGGTAGGAGACACCTTCAGATGATGTCAGTTTGTGGCAGGATCTTGACAAAATGGTCAGGCAAAATGATTAAATGTGTTTTATGGGAAGTGAAGGGGGAAAAAAACCTATGTAAAATAAAATAATAAAATAAAATAAATAATAAAGCATTAATTAATGAAAAAAACCATGCACCCTTCAGCATCTTCAGGGCTTCAGCTGGGGAGATCCCCTCTTCAGGCTTGCCTTAGCACTTTCTTTGGAAGAAGTCTGCTTAGAAACCCTCCTGTCTCTAGCAGCTTTTGCTCATATGCATTTTTTCCCTCAGCAGGTAAAGAAATCTCAGCTGGTGGTGCCCTAGCAGCTTTGTGTGGGTACAACATCTGTTTGTCTTGATAAACAAGGTGTAGTTTGTTACCAAGAGACTTCCAGCAAACATCAGCAGAAGCTGCACACGGGATCTTCATTCCTGGGAGGCTGAGCCTCACTGTAAAACACCTTCAGTCTAGAGAACAGCATGAGCTCTCAGTGGTGAAGAAGCAGCTGGTTTAGCTGAGAGGGAAAGATCATTCTCAGAAAAGACTAAAAAGGTGAGGTAAGAACAGCTCTAGTTTTCTGGGTCATCCCCAGCTGCTCACAGGTTGCTCCTGGCCCCAGCCCAAGGAGTTTAGGATGATTGTATGGCAAAGAGGTTTGCAGTTGACTAGCAGCTTTGGTGAGGAGTTTCCACAGGGCTGAGGGTGAGTCTCCATCCGGCCTTGTGTCAGTCATGTTCCTTCTGCAAAATGAATCAGGCCTGCTTTCTTTTGCACTGGAAATGAGATCCCAAGTGGAGGATGGAGAAGGAAAATAGACCCACGTGCAAGCATTTCAACACCTCTGCAATCGAAGGCAGCTTTTCTGGAGGCAGTAGGAGTTAGAGAAGAAAGCAAGAGGAAGTTACTGCATTATAGTTAAACAAAGAGGCTGATGTTCCACCCAAGCATGCAATCCCTGTCTGTCTTTCATCAGTTCTACTCCTACATTAAGAAATGCACACTGAAAAACTTACTTCAGTTTTACTCACTTTTAAAGGGAACTGATGGACTCATTAAGATGGTATCTGAAGAGTTACTCACTTGTGACATTGAGGACAAATGGGGGTTTTTTTTAGGGTAAAAATTTCTCTTCAGAACCTCTGAAATTGCAAATGTTTGGGTTGAGATTTTTCAAAGGGATCTTGAAATGTAGGAGGCCCAAATCACATTCCCTGGTGCTTGATGCTTTGCTTCCCTAACCTGGCTTCTCAGAAGGCTGCAGAGAGGGGAAAGGTTTGATACAGCAGCTGTGGCTATGCCATGCAGACAGGAGCTCTCCCTGCCCAGTTTCCCACATTTGCAGCTCCCCAGAGCTAACCTGGCACCTTCAAGCTTCAGTCTCTGGCTGGGGAGAGGAGCCTCCAAAGCCCATGCATCATGAGCAGGAAGACATCTAGTCATGGAGGTTATTGACATGCAGCATGCAACGTAAACAATAGCTGCTGCTACAAGTCCAGGGCAGCCTGTGCCTGGATTGCCAGAGGGAAAAGCCAAGCCTTGTGTACCTTCAGCCTGCCACACGCTGGCAAAACCACTTCAAAGGTGTCTCATGGCAAGATAGTGTCTGTGCCTGAAACCACAGAGGATCCATGGTAGTGATGAAGTCAAAGGACCTGATGATTTTGCTTGTTCATCTCTTTGTCAGGTACTTTCCTCAGAGGAAACCATTCAGCTTCCTGTGCTTTTACTGTAAATTATACATTGCAAAGAGGAAAGAGAGAGAGAGACCAAGACAGACAGAGATTAGGAGGGAAAAAACCAGCACAGGGATGGTTTCAGTACAGATAATCCCTTTCACTGCCTCTTCTGTGGCTCCTGTTGCCTCCCTTCTTCAGAGTTGTGTGGAAAGGATTACAAACAGCTAACCTGAGAGTTTAGCCTGAAACTACTTTCAGGACTGAAAATGCTCATTTCCTCCACGCCCTTCCCCTTCCTCTTTGCCTTTACTTTACCCAGTGCCTTGTCCTTCTATGTCTGGTAGCTGGCAAAGAAAGAAAACAAATAAAGTGGAAAAGTTTATTTCTTGTCCAAGTGGAAGAAACAAAATTCCTGGCTATGTCACTAGAGAGCACAACCACTCAGATTTCTCCTCAAGGATAATTGCCACTTTTTCATCCAACCAACTGTGAAAGTCTCAGCTTTAGGAAGAGTTTGGAGTCTTATTAATGAGCTGTTTGTTGTAGCTTTCCATGCCAATGGGATGCTGCTTGCAAAGGAAGTACTTAGCCAAAGAAAGAAGCTGTTGTCCCTAGGAAAAGGTTTTGAAGGGTCATGTTGGAGTAGCAACCACAGAGAGGTTTCAAATTCCTTATGAGAGACCCAAGAAGTGTAACTGGCTGAGATAAACTGAGGAAAGAAAAAACTATATCAAATTCTAGCATGCACATACCATGAACCTCCTGACTTTTCTCTAGATGAGCTTAGACCCTCCCTAAGATGCCAATTTCTCTATGTTTTAAGTGTAATTCGTGTGCATCCTCTACCTTCCAGTAACCAGACTCCCTGGCATTAACACACCTCATTGCAGTGTTGGCACATCAACCACATTAATTGCAGATGCTTTCTTAATAAGAAATGCATCAGACCAATGATACAGGTGGCAGCTCTGGGGTTTGGCAGTCTCCTGTCAGCCCAAAGAAGTTGGGTGTGGATATATTCCAGCCATGGCTATACTGGGATACATGGACACCTGAGAGGGAGTTAAGGAGGAGATCTTCATTTCCCATTTGTGATTGCACCTGACCACCTTGACCCTTGCATTCCAAAAGGCTTTCCAAGCACTTGCAGCTCCAGTCACTGCTCTGAACTCCTCTCACTGGAATGAGTTAAGGTCTTTCAGCTAACAAATGACAGTGCCCCTGAGCAAAACCTCATTTCTAAGCCCTGCTTCACCCCAAACCATTTCCCCTATCCCAAAGCCTTGGGATATGGCACTGAAAACCAGCTCTTTGATGAGTGCTGTTTCCACAGGGTAGCAGGAGAAGCTCTCTCTGCTGGGAGGAGAAATGGGATTGTCCTGCACATAGAGTGCAGCACTCAGATACCAATGCAGACAAAAGCATGTGTGTGTGCATGTGTGGGTGGGTGCAAGTGCCCTTTAGCTGTGCTGCCTTATAACTGCCATCATGCTCTCAGATGAAGGGAAGAATTCAGCCAGAAACTCTCCTGGTAAAATCCCATGTGCTGGAGGATGTAATAAGTCATGCTAGGTGACATATCCTTGGTCACTTCTGCACCACCCAAGGTGGCAGTGCTAGAAGGTGCAGTCCCTTCAGTTTGTTTTCTTTCCTGTTTGCCTTGCACAAGCTAATGTGGGTTACTGTGGGTTTGTAGAGGCCCTTGGGCTATGGCTGTGCCAGGGTGAAGGCTCTCCCCAGCAGCTTTTGGGGCTGGGTTACCATCTTGCATCCTGGCAGCCTTTTCTTCTTCCAGTAGTTTAGGCAATTCCCCACCAAGCACAGGGGGAGCACTGCTGTCAGCTGCCAAATTATTTCAGGCTTCAATGGGTTAAATACATATATATATATATATACACAGACATATGCATGTAGCACATACTTAGGCATGTGTGGAACTCTTCATGTCTGTGTGTTTGCCCACAGATATCTCTCTACCTGTACTAGGCTGTGTTCTTTGTGCACTAGGGAGAGAATGTGCACATGCTGATCATGTGCACACACTGTGTGTGTATATATATATATATATACACTCACATAAACATATATATATATGTAAAATAATCATGAAGTTGGCAGTATCACTGGTGCAGAGACCCCAGAGTGTTACCAACTCAACATAAATGTCACTGTTCCTTGCACCTTAGAAAGGGAGCAGAAATCACCCTACAGCTGGTACCAGGATCTCAGCTTTGTGTTCAGTTTTGGGTCCCTCACTCCCAGAAAGACATTGAGGTGCTGGAGTGTGCCCAGAGAAGGGCAGCAAAGCTGGTGAAGGGTCTAGAGCACAAGTGGTGTGAGGAGCAGCTGAGGGAACTGGGGTTGCTTAACCTGGAGAAAAGGAGGTTGAGGGGAGACCTACTCACTCTCTACTACTCCCTGAAAGGAGGCTGGAGCCAGGTGGGGGTTGACCTTTTTCCCAAGTAACAAGTGCCAGGACAAGAGGCAACAGCCTCAAACTGCACCAGGGGAGGTTCAGGCTGGATATTAGGAAAAATCTTTTCCCCAAAAGGGTTGTGAAGGCCTGGCCCAGGCTGCCCAGGGCAGTGGTGGAGTCACCATCCCTGGAGAGATTTAAAAGATGCAGAGATGTGATGCTGTGGGACATGGTTTAGGGGCATGGTAGTGTTGAGTTGATGATTGCACTTGATGATCTTTGAGGTCTTTTCCAACCTAAATGTTTCTATGATTCTAGTGGCCCTGGTGAGCTGACAGCCCCTGGCTGCTGCATCCCACCAGCCCCCCACTGTGTGTAAGCAGAAACCACCAAAAGATGCTGATGTTTATCCCCTTCCACTCCTCTCTTAGTGTGTGGCAAAAACACATTTAGTCAGGAGCAGGAGCTCTCAGATTTCTGCAGCAATCAGTTCATTCACTGATGTACATGCTTCAAAGTAGCTTACAGAAAAAGAAAAGGAGAACCAAAGAGATGCTTCTGTCCTGGGAGGGATTAATCCCAAACCAGAGCTTGCTTCATGTGCCTAAGGCCTGAGCAGATGGAGAAGGTAATGAAAGGAAAGGAACAGTAATTGTGTACTTCTAGCTTTGTTTAATGCTCCTAGCTGGAAAGGTTTGCTTCTCCCAAGGAAGGATTTTAACAATCTGTGCCTTTGAGTTTCTCTCCTTTCTACTGTTTGGCAGATCTCATCAAACTTCCCATCTCAATACAACATTGATTTGGGAGGCTTTGCACCAGCCTGGGCTCTGGAGAAGCCTGTTTTCTTTGTTTTAGTTGAACACTGAATAAACACTACCTGATCCTGTTACCTGTGTGGATGGATACTTAGCAACTTTATAGTACAGCAAAAAATGGAGCCACAGAGCATCTCTGAGACAAGAGGCTTTCCACCTGCATGGGAGGCAGTAAAAAAGAAGCTATCCCCTCAGCTCTGTCACAAAGGCAACTAAACCAAAGGCAGCTGCAACCATTGGACTGTCTGGAGTTAGAACATAGCAAGAAAGCAAATGATGAGCATGCTGAGCTGACTGAACAGTTAGCACCCCAGTGGAAAATAGATAATGTGTCTGTGTGCACCCTGTTAGACCAAGGCTCTGGAGAAGAAAGAGCAGAAAGGAAACACATGGCTGGCAAGTGACTTTTATTCCCACTACAAAACAAACACCACATGATGAGAGATGAAGTTTCCTGAGCTTTGCATATGTTACTAGCTAAAGAAGCATCAGGTGCTTTATTTTTCAGCTGAGGGTTGCAAGATTAGCTGCAAAACCAGGACCTATTGTGAGGGCTTTGCTCCCTCCCAGGCAGTCAGGTTTCCAAAGTGCTGAAGTTTCTGAGGGCTGTTCTGCACTTAGCAGTTCTAGAACTAAGAGCACCTTGCTAAGTGGCCATCTAGAGATTTAAAACCCTCCCTGAGAAGCTCATGTTAGTTTAGCCCTGAGATAGGTGTGCATGTGAATGCAGATCAGGAAGCAGACTAAAGGCTTGCATAGAGTGACTACATGATAACAGTTTCTGTTGTTCCAGCTAGGAAATCACCTCTATTTTAAACCAGTGGGTGTATAATGATGGGGTTTGATCTTTTATTGATGATCTGTCTCTGTGAATGTGTGTGGGTACATGTATTTGTAATATATATATCTGTGTCTCTCACAGAAAGAGTTCTCTCTCTCCTGTAAGCAGCATAGCAAGAGAGGTCCCACCTGCAGGATTGTATCCTGTGTGATCCTTCAGATCAACAACAGCAGCAAAAAGCAGGAATGTTCTGTGGACTTTCAGTGCAAACAGTTCACAGAAGGCTTCAGTTATTATTAGTGTTGTTTGCAGTGCAGTACTTCCTAGAAACTCCAGTGGAGATGGAGCTTTTTTAGGAGGACTGTGAGAATCTAACACCCTGCCTGACATCTGGCCCAGCTACCCTCTTCTCAGAATTGGAGCTCCTGAAAACAAAGGTAGCACATCCTGAGTGCCCCAGCCTGAGTGCCCCAACCTGAGTGCCCCAACCTGAGTGCCCCATCCTGAGTGCACAATCCTGAGTGCACCATCCTGAGTGCACCATCCTGAGTGCTCCATCCTAAGTGCCCCATCCTAAGTGCCCCAACCTGAGTGCCCCAACCTGAGTGCCCCATCCTGAGTGCCCCAACCTGAGTGCCCCATCCTAAGTGCCCCATCCTAAGTGCCCCATCCTGAGTGCACCAGCCTGAGTGCCCCATCCTAAGTACCCCAACCTGAGTGCCCCATCCTGAGTGCCCCATCCCTTAGCACACTAGGGCATCTCTGCTTAGAAGTTTTTCCACTGACAAATCAACTGAACATCTAGGCTGGTGCAGCACTGCCATGTTTCTTTGAAAAAAGGTCTCTCTTTCCTGAGAAGACAACTGATGTCAGGGGTCAAACATGTCAAACAGGCCAAGCAGAGCCTGCAGTGGTGGCAGGGAGTGCAGCTACCTCTTGTGATCATCACAGCTCAGCCCAGAAGAAATCAATAGAGAAGCTGGCAGGAGTTGGTGTCTGCAATGAGCAAAGTGAGAAAGTAATAAAGGCAGGCAGGCTGTCAAAGAGGATTTTTAGCAACCAGTACTGATGTTAATTCTCTGACCTAGTTTCTGAAAGGCCTATATAAGGAAGAATATTCTCCACTGAGCAAGCAGCTAATAAGCAGTGCCAGCATTTAAGAGTTTGGAGTGCATCAGTTCTGAGATGCAGCTATCTCTTCCTGGAAAAAAATAGAGCACAGAAAACAAACACTCTTCAAAAGAGACCCACCTCCCCCAGCTACTTCTGAACAAAAGTTTGCACCTTAGCAACCCTGTGAGTTTGCACCATGGCCACAAGGGCATTGCTGGGTAAGCTGCAGGTGGAGTTCACCAGAAAGGACAATTCCTCCCCTCAGCCAGCACAGGTTATTTGAATGGAGTTACTGCAGACATCCACCCCTTTGGCCAGATGGATGCAGATCCAGCCATTAGTGCAGGCTTGGCACCAGACTTTTACATTTCCCTTGTGTTCTCCTTCCTCTTTTTATGGTTTAAAGCTGTTGACAGCCTCAAGCCTACAACCTGTGTGGGCAGGTCCAAGTGGTGCAGGCAGGGCTCTCACTTCAGCCAGCATCACCACTCTTTGGAAGTCACCTGTGACTTTGGGAGCCTTCTTCTCACTTGGGCAATGTGAGATGTTCCAAGGCTTCTTTCTTCAGCCAGGTTTAGCTGCAGGATCTTCCCTTTGACTTCCAGTGGGGCTGAAGGAACTCAGCAAGTAAGTATGAAGTTCATCAAGTTAGACTTGATAAAAAAAGCAGGAAACTTACATCTGTTGTCCAAATCTGATCTTTTTTTTGGCCAGTTGTTACAGCTGGCAGCTCTTATTTCCCTGCTTACATTGGTTCTGGCTGGGGGTACAGCAATAATGGCACTGCTGTTATTTTTTATTTACTGAGTTGAAGGCTACTTGGTTAGTCCTTGTAAACATCATGAGGTTCATTTTCATGTCATTGTCCTTTCAAGAGATGCTTCATATGTTCTAGTGTAAGAGGCACCATGGTGTTTCAGTGCTTCTTGCCCTCCTAGCAAGGAAGAGGTGTCCCAGAAATTACACAGAATTGCCTTCCCTTCTGAGAGCCCCAGAGTGAGGCACAGAAACAGCTGATGCTCCTCAGGGTGAGGATGTTTTCAAGGCCATTGGGGGAAAGTGAAAACCCATTGTGTGGTGCTGTGGTTGGGGGAAGAGAGATGGTTTGGTTCATTAACCATCTAGTTCTCTGATTCTGTAACTTCAGAGGTGAACACTTAACAGCAGAAAGCTTTCTTGATGTCCTTGCTCCTAGCACTGCACAAAAGCCTGGCCAGGTGTAGGTGCTCTCCAGGGACATGTGGGCATGGGGAAGAGTGCAAGAGAAGAGCTGCTCACTGCCATTCTGTACTTCAAATGTTGCCCTAGTATTTCTTCTTCTCACATTAAGTTTTTCCTCTCAGAGAGATATTTGCTACAGGAACATCCCAAACACACCAAGAGACAGCAGCCCCCCAACAGACCTCCTTGCTCCTGGCAAATCTCCATTTGATCTGTGTTACAATCCAAGCCCAGAAACACCAAATGCCCTGTTCAATGCATGCAGCAAACCACTGCCAGAGCCAAAAGCATCATCACCTTCCTCCCTCCACTGCAAACTCCATTGCTCCAACCCTGGGAGGTCTGCTTTCATCCTGGGCTCTCTCCTCCTTGAGGCACAGGGGTCAGGATAAGCTCAGCATGCAGATGGAGGCTACCTGGCTCCTTCCAATGCTGCTGCTGTAATGGTTTCCCCTGCATGTCCCCTGTGAAAGAGAAACCTGAAAAAGCCCTCTACAGCTTTTTTCTTCCAAAAGAATCAAGCATGGAGCCCCAGAGGAACACCTGACACAAGGCCCTCCTTCCTCCTGCTCTTTCTGCACACCTTAGGCAACAAACACTGCTTTGTGCAGAACCTCTGAGAGGAATTGGCCAGAGCTGCAAGTAAATCTAACCACAGTTTTTGTTGCAGCTCCATAACCATCCTCCTGGCTTGGGTGTCCCAGACCCTCCTGTGTTCACTGCAGCTGCAAGTGACCTCAAAGCAGGTTTGTTGTGAGGAGCCAGCAGATGAGCAGTGCTACTGGTTTCTTGCCCCTTGTTAACCCTTCCCAGCCCTGCCCTGTTTATTAGGGCTCTAAAGCACTTTGGCATGCTTGTGGGACTCTGTAAAACTGCAAAACAAGCTTTGTCCCCTGCCTCTCAGGAAACCACACCAAACAACACCAGCCAGCTGTCAGCTAGGCTGAGCTGTGCTTGCACTGTGCTGCCTCTGTAGGGATGGGAGGACTCCTCCAGAGCAAAAGAAAACCTGAGCTGGCATTGGCTGACATGAAAACAAAGCTGAAAACCTGCCTCAGCTCTTTTAAGCAGTAACTATTGGCTCATTCTGGTTTCTCTTCATAGTTTTGACCAGCTTGAGATTTCCTGCTCTTAGATAAACCCAAATAAAACCTCTTCAGGCCATGCAGAGAGGCTGAGCTGTTCCCTGCTGGCTGTGGGGGATGGTCCGCAGGGGAGGCTGCATCCCTTCTGGCTCTCTGTGGGCATGGGGCACATGGGTGCACAGCTCTAGTCTGTGCCTCTTCCACCCTGCAAACCCCCAGGGACACCTTCCCCTTTCACCAGCCCCATTTTGAATGCCTTTTGCTCCAAGTCAAAACACTGGTGCCTAGCTCATCTCCCTTGGGTATCAACAGCAGCTGGCAGGGACTGCTCCCGGGGGTCCCAGCCCCTCAGGTCTGGCTGGTCTGCAGGGTTCATATGGAAGATCACACCTTGCTTTTGATTCTCTTTGCTCTTTCCCATGGTCAAAGGCTTCAGACAGCTGCTCCCCTGTGTCATCAGGCTCTCTGCACTAACCTTTGAGTGTCCTGGAGTTGGAGCCCTCTTAGCAAAAGTAGGCAGCAGCTGAATCACTGGAGAGAAACAGCCACTGCCAGGGCATGGAGCATCCCCCTGTGAAGCAGACACATCAAACCTCTTCTGTAAAGTGCCTATTTCTCCCTCTTGGTTACAAAGTAAGGAGCACAATAGGAAGGTAAGTCCCACTGCAGATGTCTAAAGCTGGGTGAAAGGAGCTCTCTGGTGTCCTCCAAAGCCAGCAGCTGCCAAATTAAAAGGCTCTAGTGCTCTCCCAGCTCAGGCTGCATGCCATGGAAGCTGGAGCACAGATCTAGGTGTCCTCTTGGTTAAGGGAAGGCTCCTCATTAGCATCCATCTCCTGTACCCAGACAGCTTCAGCTGTGATTGACACAGGAGATCCTCTTGAACCAAGGTCTGAGCAGAGGCAAAGATATGCACAGAAGAGCTGATGCTCTCAGCTATTTTTGTGGCCTCACAGAATGGTTTGGGATGGAAGGGAACTTAAAGATGACCTAGTGCAACCCCCTTTTCCCCCCCACTGTGAACAGGGACATTTTCCACTAGACCAGGTTGCTTCAAGCCCCATCCAACACAGCCTTGAACACTTCTAGGGATGAAGCATCCACAGCCTCTCTGGGCAACCTGTGCCAGGGTCTCCCCACCCTCACAATAAACAATTTCTTCCTTGCATCTAATCTGAATTTACACTAGTTTAAAACTATTATCCCAGTTTTCCTGCAGGCCCCTTTTGAGTACTGGAATGTTGTAATAAAGTCTCCCAGGTGCCTTCTCTTCTCCAGGCTGAACAACCCCAGCAAGTGTTTGGGTAACATTATCATGTACTGGAAAAGGCACATTTTGGGGGCTGTAGCTGCTCTCTCACCCCATGGGAAGCTGGAAGATGTGGAAGGGGACCAGGGAGAGAGGACAGTACAGGGGAAGTTAGAGGATGCCACAGATTCTGGGCTTCACTCTCATCCCTAAGAGAGGAGTTCTGAAAGAACACTATGAGATATTGCATGCATGGAGGCAGCCAGCCAGAGATGAATGAAGTTCTTTATTTAACAAGCCTAAAGGGCACCCAGGGAAAATAAACCCTTCAAAACATTTGAAATAAATGGAAAGAACATTTGCTTTGGACATTGCATGATTAAATTATGGATGTTGTTGTCCCAGTGTGTAACTGGACTCAAAGAGGGATTAGGTAACCCAGGTGAATCCCCACCTTATTCTGCCTGTTGCTTATCCTCTCTCCCAGAACGTTTGGTGCTTAATTACTGTGCTTGCAGATGGTGTATTGGGCTCAATGGGTATTTGAGCTGGCTGAGAACAGTGCTCTGATTCGTTGCAGTGACCAAAGACAGTGGGTGGTGACCTAGCTGATGGTTCATTAAGTGGCTCTTGACAATCTGCATCCACTTGCTCCAGATGGTTTCCTTGGAGGTATGGAGCAAATTTCTGGTGCCTGTTGCTGCTACTGCTGCTCCTGGCATAAAAATCAAATCACAGCTCTCTCCTTATCCAGCTAATGTTGAAAGGGTTGTTAATCTCCTGCAGGATCCAAGCCATCAGTGGTTGAATTCACAGCTTTATCTAACAGGTGCTCATCTGGTAAAAGGAGTCCCAGGGAGGGAATTTCAATTTGCAATTTTCAGTGAATTATTATCAGGTATTTTCCTACCCTTGCATTCAGCTTATAGCATCCTAGTGTGTGCATGCTGTTTAACATCAGTGATTTCCTGAGGATGGGAGGACATTGCTCCAATCTGTAGTCTGAATTATTCACAGAGGGAATGGTTATTGGTTAACGTTATGGTCTCACTAGTACCTCAGTGGCTGAGGAACAATGTCTGTATCATCTAGCTCTGGTTTTCACAAGAACCAAACCCATCAGAAGCATAAAATCAATTTATCTTGGATCTGTCTAAACCACAGTTTAATCATCTCTGATTCCAACCTTTCAGCACTTCCAGAAGTTTTGAACACTTGTGGTTTTGCCTCAGCCATTCAGCAAAATTCAGCTCAAAATCATGACCTGGCTTAGCCAACCTGAAAGTGCCTTTTCCAATGAACTGGTGATTCACTGAAGCTTTGTCTCCCAGCTGTAGAGCCACAGCATTTCATGGAAGCCAGTTCTGTGCTCAGAGAGATGCCTATCAGAGCTGATTCCACCGTAGGTGTGTCGAAAGCACAGGCTGTGGGCTGGGCAACCATCTAGGACTATTTTCTGTGGTAACTTCAACACTTGTGGTACCTCCTCCTCTACCTTTTTATTTCTATTTTAACTTAGTCTGACAGATTTGTTGCCATTCAACTACTGCATTCAGCAAACTATTTACCAGGGTTGAACTTCCCAGATACTGCAGTCTCTTTATGATAAGGATGTGCTTTGATTTGTGGGTTCCATGTGTCCTCTCTCATTTTGCTTTCCACCTGGCTGATTTCCCTTCCTTTACACTGCACAGTCACTTGTAAATCAGGCTAAATGTTTAGATTTTGACATTATAAAGAAAGAGAGGTAAAAAGCCTCAGAGATGACCTGTAGAAAATGCCCCTTAGTGTGGAGAATCATAGAGTTATCACAGTTGGAGTGTTGTCCCAGCTCCTGGGTTTAATCAGATAGATGATCCCCAAACCAACAGTATCCCAGTGAAATAAAACATAGTCACCAGTGTCTGTCTGCTGCTCTGCTGGAGTGCTCCCCAGAGGAGCTGCCCCACACCTGCCTGTCTCTATCCCCAGTGGCAGTGTCTGCAAGAATAGGCACCTGCTCCTCCTGCCCAGGTCCTGTGAAGCCTGGTCAAACTGTGGCCTTGGCTCTCAGCCCTACTGCTGCTGCTCACTCTTCTCCAAAGCAAAGGGGTGAGCAGCAGTGGTGGGGCTGGGTCCTTCCCCTTCCCCTGAGCCATGCACCACATCCTCTGCCTACACACTGACTCACCGCCGGCTGTACGTCCAGTGCCTCTGTCTCACCCCAGCAGCACCCAGAGCACAGCCTCTGCTGTCCTCACTCTGCTGCCTTCAACTGCCACAGCCTTTGCTGTCCTCACTCTGCTGCCTTCAACTGCTCCTCTTCAGTCCCCCAGTTGTAAGTGAAAATGTCCTGACCAGTTCTGGACCATGTCCATACCACACCCCCACCTTGATATTCACCCTGGGCACCCCACAGCTATTCCATTACCCCAGCTCCCTCCTCCAGCCCTGCCACTCTCAAGTGGTGCATCAAGAAGGCCAGAAGCTGCTCCCTTTCCAGCAAGCCAGCCCAGGCTCTTGTTCATTTTACAGCCTCTGACAGTGCAGCAGTTCACCTGAGATGTGTGGCTGCACTGTGAACAGCCATGGCCCTTTGGTGGCCCTACACTTCTCCAGTGCATTTGACAATGTTCCCAAGTGAGATGTAGTAGTGGCAGAAGTAAGGACCTCTGGCTCTAAGCCATGTCATGGTAAACTTCTCTTCATGAAGAACATCCTTTCCATTCCCATGGACCCATAATCTTAGTCTTTCAGCCACCTGACCCCCTCACCTATTGCTACACCTCCTTACTTCTCCAGCTCTTCCTATATTCCAGCCACCTTGCCTGTCTGCAGGTCCCTGACTCCTCTCCCCATGTCTTGGTGCACCAACATCCAATCCTTATTACCCTGAGGTGTCTCTTCAGGAAGCAAAGCCAACAGATCATTTTTCAAAGCACTATGAAATTCATCAGCCTGACAGTAAGGGAAGTCCTCCTGGATTACTGAAGAGAAGTGCTGACAGAGTTTGTTATCTCTGGAGAGCCACTGGCCATGCAAATACTGCATCAGAAACTAGGTTTTGTGTGTGGGTTGTAGTGCTGCAATTCAAGAATAGCTTCTGTTCAGACCAAATAAAATCCTAGAAATGTATCACAAAGAAAAAGTCCCTTTCTCAGCCACCAAATTAGAGCAAACAGACATCAGAGGGCTTAGATTTTCCTGTAGTTTCAAGCTGAATAAATACACTGAATAAATAAACTAATACCAAGCAAAATGTTCCAAACCAAAGTGTCATTTTTATTGTAAAATGAAACCATCTCATTCCCAAAATGCTGAACTTGCATCTTTCCAGGTAAGGGAATTTTTATTTGTCTGAAAAGTTTTGTCAGAATGGCCAAAAAAGGAGGTTTCTTGTTAAAAAAATATGCATTTTGGAGTGTAGGGGAATCCAGTGCAGTATTTCCAACTGCTCTCCCATCATTTTGGAGTTGGAGCCAGCAGACCAGAGCCCCAGTGTGGGATCTGACACAGACCTCCAGCAGGACTGTCACAGGTCACCTCCTTCAGCCTAGTGCTACCCTGAGAGTTAAGGCTGCCATGAAGGTCACTCCAAAGCCTGCACTGGCCAGATACATCCTCAGGAAATCCCACACATGCCATGGCACCCATGGGACTAAGTTTCCTCTAGGTACAGTGAGCCTACTTGCATGTTATCTACCACCTATCACTTGCTGAGACTCTGCCCTGTGTCTGGAGCTCACTTGAGCATTCAAAAGCATCTGTGAGTGCCCCAGGAACCCTACCTCCAGAGTCCCTGTTCCTGCTAGTCCTCCCTTTTCCTCTCCCCAAAGCCAGACCTGCTCCCCACAAGACCATCCTTCATGCACCAGCACAGAAGAGCTTTGCTGCCCAGCCCTGGGGATGCTTCAGGCAAGGGAGGGAAATCCCTTGTACTTTAGGCTGGAAGATGGACCCTTAAAGGCCAGAGAACTGTTCTTCCATGCTTTTGCTTCCCACCAGGCTTTGCAGCACCTCTTCAGACTTGCAAATCCACGAGTGCCTTGCAATGTGTTTGCACAGCAGCCAAGACCACTTTTCCACTGCCACCACACAAGCAGGGTTTTGCCAAGGCTGAAACACCTCCTTAAATAAGTGCACTGATAACCCTGGCTAGCTGCTTATCAGTGCTTTCATGTCTCATTGATAGGCTCTAGATTTAAGGTCTTTGTATCCCTGCCTAAGCTGTCTTTGGGCAAGAAAAATGCTGATAGGAATATAGATACTATCACAAATCAACAGTAACCACAGGCACAGAGGTTTGCTGTCCCTCCTTCACCAGAGAGGGGTGAATGACTTCTATTTGGCTTGTAGCTGGTACACCACAGCCTCAGCCCCTGCCCTCCTCTTCTTCATATTGACTAATAATATCAACAGCTTCTCTGTGAGCTGTTTACCACCCAGATATGTCTACTCCCCAAAAGCCCCAGAGGAAATAACATGAGGTGATTTGCCTTTTCTGCTTATAAACAGAAGTTGTTGGTTCCTAGTAATAAAAGAGATACAGATGTTTATCTGCTGTGGCAGAAATGTTGAGTCGAGTTGTTGAAATTCCAAAGGTGAAGTTTCCTTTCTTGTGTCAAAGCTGTTTCATCTTCTCTCACAACCTACACCAACACCTCCTCCTTCTCATTGTCTTCACCAAACTCCTTCCCTCATTCCTTGCCTTCTCTGGCTGCATGTGAAGAGACTCTGCAGGCTCAGCTGGGACAGAAGGGACAATGGCTGTCACGAGGGACATGCAGCTTTTCTGTGGCCCATGATCCTGTTTATTTGAATTGTTTGAGTTCAGGGTAGAAACCCAGTGCAGCTCCATGATCTGGAATACTGGGTCCAGTTCTGGGCTCCCCAGTTCCAAAGAGACAGTTGGAATTACTGGAGAGAGTCCAGCAGAGACTAGGAAGGTGCTGAGGGCACTGGAGCAGCTCTGGGAGGAGAAAAGGCTGAGAGCCCTGGGGCTGCTTAGCCTGGAGAAGAGCAGCCCTAGAGGGGAGCTGCTCAATGCTGAGCAACAGATCAAGGCTGGGGGCAAGAGGCTGGGGCCAGACTCTGCTCAGTGGTGCCCAGGAACAGGCCAAGGGGCACTGGGCACAAACTGGAACCCAGGAGGTTCCATCTGAACAGGAGAAGAAACTTGTTTGATGTGAGGGTGTTGGAGCCCTGCCTCAGGCTGCCCAGAGAGGTTGTGGAGTCTCCTTGTGTGGAGAGATTCCCAAGGCAGCTGGAGGTGACCCTGGGCAAGCTGCTGTGGGTGACCCTGCTTTAGCAGGGGGTTGGACTGGATGATCCCCAGAGGTCCCATCCAACTCCTACCATTATGGGATTCTGTGATCTCACTTGTCCAATGCATCTGACAAAGGCTTTGGAAAGATGTGGGGTGTCTCTGTTCCATTAGTCACTTCTCCCTCCTCTGCCTCAGATTTTCTGTCTGTAAAATGGTAGACACCAAGTAAATCTTTCTTGTGAAAGGATTTGAGTTGGAGGGTAGAAAAGTCTGGAGTCAGGTATATTGCAATGGACCCAAAGGCATTAGCAGCTCCTTCTACTCAGTGCTGGGTTCAGCTATTTCTCTCCTCAGAGCATTCACAGAAGAAGCAGACAAGTGCAGAGCATGGATTTGTTGCTTTTCTTGCAGAGTGGTCATTTGTTCCCCTCCCATCCTCTTCCTTTTGGCCTTAGAAACTCCAGGCAAAGCCATTACTACTTTGTCTAAAACTGTCCTCCACTTCCAGGAGATGCTGAGAGCTGGGACACAGCAGATGACATGGCCCTGATCAGGCAGAGACCAGACATGAAATCAAGTTTCTTTTCAGTCTGGGATTTACCCACAGGCCAACCTCCTCTAGACAGTAGCTAAACCAACCCAAAACACAGCAAAGAACAAAGGAAACCAGCTTGTCAAGACACAGCCTGAAACTGCCCAAATACATTGAACAGTGGCCACGAAGAAATGAGGTGTTTTTGTATTTGAGTGGGTGCTTCTAGTTTTCAATTGTTTGCTGATTTTTGTTGACCCAAAGCACTATCTGAAGCTGCAGTTTGCAGTTTCCCATCCTGCATCTTCTGAGAAACATTCTCTGTTACAGATCTTCCCTGCTAAACACTTGCAGTGGCAGAAGTGAGCAGAGGATTTGGGGGCTGGAAAATGCCTTTCCTGAGAGAAATTTGAGCAGTGTGGTTTATTTATGTATTCAAACTGAGGAGAAAAGGGAATTTGAACCTGGGACCATGTGAATTGAAGTTAAAGAAGGTTTTGCCTAGTGGAAATAAGAGTTAATGACAGGTGAGGTGGAAACACTGGCCCACAGAGCTTTCCTCTCTGCTGTCATTCTGTCTGACTCTCTGTCAATCTGGCAGAAGAAAGAAGCAAATCTGTGAGCCTGAAGCTAGTTAAGCATTGACATGACTCCTGGAAAGGAATGGCAGGCCCATCATGACTTGAAGTTAGGAAATGAAAGCTAGCTGTCTCCTAAAATGAAATCTTCCACTTGAGTTTCCTGACTCAGTTGTGCTCAGCAAGGTAATTTCTGTGGAATTCAGCAAGAGAATTAACACTGATGTGTCCTGGGTGCCAGAGCTGGCTCAGGAGGTGAGCCACAGCCTTTGGAAATGTAGCCAGCACAAACACATTCCTTTGTTTATCTATCATTAAAATTGCCTTATATTTCAAGACCATATTTCTAAGGCATAATACATCTCTAGGACTGCTCATCCTTCATCTCACTCCTGTTTTCATTCAGCTGCTATCTGACTGTCATGAATTCAAGGCTGAATCTCTCTCTTGTGTGCACAGCCCTTGCTGTACCACACTCCCATGCACATGAGTAGCCTGAGCTGCCAAGTTCTTGTTGAGCCTCTTGGCCCAAGAGAGAGTTGCTCCATGATTTATCCTCTACTGGAAGAACTCAGGGAGAGAGAACTACAGCAGAGTCTCAGTATTTTCACAGGCTGTTTAAACTCTGGGATATAAAAGGTGTAGACTTGTCTGTGCCAAACCTCCACCATCCATAGATCTGCCACCATGACAAAGGGAATCCTTGATTTTTGTCCTCCAGGGATGTGTTCAAGGCTGAGACTTCATTAACAAGTCCAATACTAGGTCTAAAACCAAGTCCAATGCTCAGGAGCTGAGGAGGGCAAAGAAACTAGAGACCTGACTTGGTGCAAGCAGGCATCTCATAGCAAAGACTTGCACTGTCAACCATTACATTCCCAGTAGACAAAAGTGTAAAGGGAGAAATTCAAAGTGCTTAAAATTCATCCTTTTTTATGCTTTTTTTTTTTTTTTTTCAGACTCCATGAAACTTTCATAATGAAACCCCAGAGAACTAGATTAAAACTATGGTTTAGTCTGGAAACCATGAGCAATTCTGTGGTTTTGCTTAGGTTTGTACTGAAACTAGGCCAAATTCATCAGTGTCTTCTAGCTGAATTTTACCTGAAGATTTTGAGCTCATTAATACCTGAAACTGAGAGTGAAAATTTTGGGGGCATGAACCTGTAGAGTCTAAAAGAAGGGAAAAGGGTTTGCATGAAACCACAGGTCAGGTTTGCTGAGTTTAACCCAGCTTTGAGTTGCTCTGCATAGTGTCTGCTGCTGGCTCACACAACCACTCTGCTGCCTGGTGGGACCCCAGGGCTCTTTAGCTATTTGTGAACCCTCAAGCTGCTGTGGAAGCACACAGCTACCCAAGTGCTGCTGTTCTCAAGTTAGCATCTTTGAAGGCATGGCTGAGCCTCACCTTGTGGTATTCCTTCTCTTTAATCAGCTAGGAATCCAGATGTAGGCTGGCAAGCCTCCAGCATGGAAAAATTTAGGGAAAAAATACAGAGAAGAAGCACTGCCAGAAAAAACACTTGCTGGTTTTAGGCACAAGAGGAAAGTTTTACCCACCAGGAACAATCAACCACTGGAATAACCTCCCCAAGGAAGTGTAGAGTCCCCAACTTTGTACATTTTTAAGATTCAGCTGAACAGGGGCTGGGCCACCTTATCTAGACCAGGCTTTGGCCAAGAAACTTTGGGCCAGATGATCTTTGATGTCACTTCCAACCTGTATTCTATGATTTTGTCATTCTATTTGGTACCCTGGTTCTTGTAGATGGGTTCTTCATGTGTCTCAGTGTCCAATTCTTCTGGACAAGGTGAAAAAAGCTTCCTTTTCCATCAGGATGCCCAAGGAAGTACCAAGACATTTACATAAAGGCATAAAAGAAAGAAATAAAGGAAATGAGGGAGTGGGGTGAGTCTAGAATTAATAAGATGAACATTTTCAGCCCCAGCCTGCATAGATTGTGACTGACATTGTTAAGGGTCTTGGGTTGCATGAATTCAAGAGAAGCTGAAGCAGAAATGATATGAATTTCAATGGGAATGCAGAGCTTTTGTCCACCAGGGGTGGAATCAAAGACAGAAAGACCAAATTCCATGGAGGGCAAATAAAACTGGCTCCATGGTGGGTATGACCTTCTTGGTAAGAAATACAGATGTGACAAAAACTTTGAGTGTTTTTAGGATCATTATGCTAGTGAAAATACTGGCAGGTGCAGTATTTTGCTTGACCATTAGCTTTACTGGCACAAAGGATTGTTGCTCAAGGTTGAATATATTGATTTTGCCTTTTCATATTTTATATATATATATAAAATATGACATATATATATATATTTCCTCTGGTTTATGCAGATGAACAGCCAGTTTTCCCAGAGGTGACCATGCCCTGGCAGTCATGGCTGTTGTGTGACACAGTTATGTCCCTATTTTGTTATCCCACCCTTACTGCTCCTCCCTGGATGCACACACTCCCTGGATTATCCCTGCTTGTTGATGGCCTCTCATAATTTCATTCCCAAACATGGTGCATTATGGTTTTTTGGTGGCTGCCACCTTCAGAAAGTTGATGTCAAAGGGTGGGTGTGATTTTTCAGCAGATCTGCAGTGATTAACCTCTCAGCCTGCTAATAAGCTTCATGCTCCTAAATCCAAAGGGCCCCCAGTCATTTCCCCTGCCTTTAGCTATCTGAAAGATATCTAGACTAGACAACTTGTCTGGGCTGTTTCTATAACCCCTCTGTGGCATGGGCTGGGGACACAAACACTGCCAAACTGTCTCACTGCACCTAACTCAAAGGTTTTAAGGCAGGATGAATCATTGATCAAGAAAGCAGAGTCTAGCTTACACCAGTGCCTGCCTATGAAACTCTTGCCCCTTGTCAGTGAGTTGAGCTTGGAAGAAGTCAAGAAACATGAAGAATGCTCATCCAGAGTTGTAAATGATCCCAGCTGTGGGTTAGCTGGGTGGGCTGGGGTCTGAAGAGCTCTGTGGAGAGATGCTGACTGCAGTCAGGTGCTGCACTGCTCCAGGGAGGGGACTTGCAGCTTCTCTTATGGTGAAGTTTGTCTTTAGTTATGGAAGGCTAGAAAGCAGCTGCTGCTTGCAGATGTTCCAGGCCCAAGCTCATAACCAAGAAGCTATCAGTAGCCTCAAGCTGACCTTGTGCTAACTGCCATCTATATAGAAAGCTCCAGATAACTTCCATCATTTAAGGCTTTTTGAAATGTAATTCTTGCCTCAGTTTTAGGATTCCTACCAAGTCCACATCTGGAGAGAAAGCTCCTGTCACCTTGAGGAGACAGAGTTTGTTTCCTTCTTTTGCCATCAGTTTTCTGTGTGGATTTGGACTGATCACTTCAGCTAAGATGCCCTTGGCTGCAGCTTTTCCATGTGTGCTCAGGCTCCTGAGCCATGTCACATCACCTCTGCCCTGAGGACTTCATCAGGGAGCTTTTGAGAGCACCAGCACCTGAAGAGGGTCTCCAGACTCGAGTGTACAGTTGTATTTAACCATCAAACATGTATAGAGGCACTTTCAGCTTCCAGTGCTTCATTCCTTGTCCTCAGGGAGATGGAGGAGAAACGCCAACACTGACCCACCTTAAATAGATGCTGTGAGGATAAACCCATCCAGGCTGAGGTGACCTAAGGTAGCTCTGGTACCTCAGGCAGCTGACTCTACCACAGATGCCAGGGCAGGCATTTTGCAAGCTCTTTCCTTCCTTGCATTACAGCCATGGCAAAAATAAACAACTTCACACTTCCTTCCCTGAGAAGAAGAGTGATGGAGTTTTATTACTGGGAGAAAGGTGAACTACTGAAGCCTTTCAGCTTGCCAGAATTAGAAATATACTTGCACTTCACATTCCTGCTCTTCCTGTGATGTGGAGACTACATTTCAAGCTAGTTGTGACTTTGGCTTTTCACTGGTTCTCAGATTATTTCCCAGAAGGGTCTGGTGTGTGAGTGCCACACAGAGCAGACTGTGTATCTCCCTCTTTGGAAGGCACAGGGAGATTTAGCAGCTGTCACATGTAGAATGCCATCCTTCCATGTGCTCTGTATTTCTAATCTGGATACATTACTCTGCCACCTAAATTCAATTATGAAGCAATTCTGCTCTTCTAGTGAAGTTTAACCAGAGATGATGTGGTCCCTATGAAGGTTTCATTATTTTCTGTCTATCCTCCAGATCACTCATCTCTCTTCAGTCCCAGGCTTTCAAAACACTTCTGCTGCACAAGGAACACAAATAATAGCTTTTGACCTAAATTAGACAATTAGTCTTCAGTTCAGGATTCCACTCCTTACCAGGGCCAATTATTGAAAGTTTCTTATTCACACACAGGAAAATTCTTACTATTAGAGCCTAACATCTCCAGAGCAGTGCCTTTCCTATCCTAGACCCTTATGTCTCCAAAGACACCTGAGTTCCTCTTTCCATCTAAGAAGCACTGTCATCATTTCCATAACCATTGCTCCACTGCATCCTCAGGTGCCTACATGCCTCACACTCCTCCTTAGGGGGGGTTGGAGGACCCCATACAGATGCAAGATGCTGCCTGAGTCTGATCCTCTCCTACAGCTCATACCTCACCTGGTGTTTCTTCACCTGTCTCATCAGCACTATTAGGTTCCAGGTTTTCAGGTAAAACTTGATGGCTTTTCCCTGAACAGCATCTGGGATTCTGTGACCTAAAGGCCACTTTCTTACTTAAAATCTGTGAATCTCTTGCACACAGAGCACAGGATCCCTTTCTATGGTGCCTTGATGGCAGTGCTGTCTTTCTCTGCCAGCCAGGTGTGTCTCTGGGTACAGCTGGCTTCAGTGCCACATCCCCTCACACAGCACAAAGTCACAGTGGGGTCTCTGCAGACCTCCTCTAAAGTCCAGCATGATGCAAGGGTTCTGTTCCCTTTCAGTTATTTCTTACTGCTACCCAAGTATTTTTATTAGGTCTTCCTCCTGCTGACCTAAAAACACCTCACACATTTGCTCAGGCTAAGGTTTTGAGGTATGTCCCCAGACTTTAAGAACCATGCTCAGCCCAGCAAGTGTAAATGTCCTTTTTCTCTCTCTTAATGAACTAGAAATTGATGCCATGCTCTTGCTTTTGAATTTAGACCTCAGAGTAGGCACCAGAGCCTGCATATACTTCTGGATGGCTCAATTTTTGATTGTGCTACTTGAATCATAAAGAAATGGCCTGGTTATCAGGAAACAATGAGAATCATGCTGGATAGGAGGAAAATTCTGGTCTTTTGTAATATAATAACTGGCATTTCAGGTATCTGATATCTCTAGACATGCCTGAAAATCACATCCTAAATAACTGCATTTTTTTAATTTAAGCAATGTTATTATTTATCCCATTTCTTCCAGCTTTGCAATCCATGCATTCTCCTCTTCATCTTACTCCCAAGTCAATAATCAGAATATAAAGGGATTTAGGAGCCAAGAAAAGAGCTTTTCCATTTGGATTGCATCTCACTAGCAAATGCTGCTGGAGGATACCAAAGACTTCCCAGCAAAGCAGGCAGCTCCCTTCTTTGGGGAGGATATCATGTGGGGAGAACTGGTACTGCCTGGGCAGTAAACTCCTGCTGAGCAAATGCACTCTCTGACCAACCTCTGGAAGTTATTGCACTTTTAGTACTGTCCCATTTGTACTGCTTTGTTACTGCATTTTATTATCTATCCTAATGCCTCTGGTTTCCACCTGCACTTTAAAAAAGATGGATGGTGCATATCACCTACAGTATAAAAAGGTGTTTTTCCCCCTATAGCCCATTTTCAGCTAATTTAATGTACCTATTTTTCTATTGCCTTACAAGGCTGAGTGCTATAATTATTTTGAACAGGGAAGACAGTGGCACAGCATGAATAAATGCTAGGTTGCTTCCAAGGAGAGAGCACTGTGCTGTGGCAGATCTAACCTTTCTCTTTTTTCCTATTTCCCTCCTGTCTGATGTCTATTTTTATTCAGTAGTTTTGAGAAATGAAATGAGGAAAGGACACTGCTATTCTTGGAAACCTTCTCCCACATTGCAGGAACAGAAGTCTTGGTTGAGAGATATGCAGCATCTCCTTCTAAAGATCATTTTATGGTGACAGCCAACAGCAGCAGCAGAACAGCATTAGGGGTATGACACTGGAGTGTCATTTACCTCATTCTGTGGCCAACCTTGGATTAGGCCCACACAAATGGACACAGATTCTAAGAAACAGAATTAAACACAACCAACTTTATCAACCCTGGCCCAAGCACTTATCTCCCTTGGCTTGGGCTGAGCTGTGGAGCACACACAGAGCTGCAGAGTGCAGGACAAGAGAGTGACTCATTCACCAGAGGAAACTTCAAACCCTCTGACAACAAAGGTGATTCATACCCTGAGCGCTGCTGGCATTCTGCAGTAACCTCAATTACTGATGCTTCATTTCCATAGCAAATGGTTTACAAGCTCTTGCATGTGCTCACATGTTGGCATGTATACACTCAGGTGCAACTCAGCTGAAGGTACATAGCCCTGTGTTTACTGCGGTCTCTGCTGATAAGAAGCCCAATAACATCTTTGCTATCTACGACTCTTAGTTAGAAGGGTACTAAGACTTACTTGGGGTAATAAAATATAGATTATGGTGCATATTGTCTGAACTCTTAGATCTTGAAAAGCTAAAGATGAGATTCTGGTAGAAAAGTGCATGGATATAAATATGAAAGATGGTTTTGATAAGAAATGGATCCAGTTCCCATTGAGGATAAAACCAGAAACTTCTAAAGGCACCCATCCACTTCACACCCCTGGATTTCAGTGGTACCTGGGTACCAATGTGTCTTTGAAGAACTGGTCACTGATGTCACAGAATCACAGAATCACAGAATCATTAGGGTTGGAAAGGACCCTCAAGATCATCTAGTCCAACCGATAGCCCTACACTACTCTTACCCCTAAAGCATCCCCTGAAGAAACACATCAATCCTCTTCTTAAAAACCTCCAGGGATGGTGACTCCACCACCTCCCTGGGCAGCCTATTCCAATATCTAACCACTCTTTCAGTAAAGAAATTCTTCCTAATATCTAATCTAAACCTACCCTGGCTCAGCTTAAGCCCATTCCCTCTAGTCCTGTCACCAGTCACAAAGGAGAAGAGGCCAACACCCACCTCCCTAGAATGGCCTTTCAAGTAGCTGAAGAGAGCCATAAGGTCTCCCCTCAGCCTCCTCTTCTCCAGGCTAAACAAGCCCAGCTCCCTAAGCCTCTCCTCATAAGGCCTGTT